>RCWM02000111.1:1507500-1997500 GCA_003667255.2 Euschistus heros | reverse complement strand
GGAGTCATTTTAACACATATGTGAGTGTTAAACGTGGGTATCAAGATATTAAGAAATAAAATTCAGTTAAATCTGAAATTACAAAACCTTCAATATACTTAGAATGATGCTGATATTTTTTGTGGGATTGTAATAGTTTTTAACTTCTTTAAATATAATTTAAATTGAGTTTAAGTTAAAACACAAATAAGATTATGATAATATCATTTTTATTTATCAATTATTTTTCTTATTTTTCAATAGTATTTAGAATATTACAATACTTGCTTCTAAATACTTTACTGACTGCTCAAAACAAATTAAAATTTTCTGATGGAACAGTGGATTGATATAAAATTAGAAGGTACAGAAATAAAATTCCACTGATAGTACAGTGGATTGAAGATCTTAACTGGAGGCAATCCATTGCTAAGAAGTAAAAATCAGTTTCAGGCTCTACAAGGAAGGATTTTATTTTAGACAATATAAAGCAAATAGAGCAAACGTACATAAACATATTTTATTTATAAATTATTCTGTACCATATTTATAAACATATTTTATGCACTCTCATATACAGCCTTGGCCAAAAGTATTAGGCACCAACAATTTTCTCACCAAAAGTTTCTTTAAGAGTATTAACTAGCAAGGATTAAGGAATAGCCCATTAAAAGGAACAAAATAGCTCCTTTTAATGGGCTATTCCTCAATCCTTGCTAGTTAATACTCTTAGAGAAACTATTCGTGAGAAAATTGTTGGTGCCTAATACTTTTGGCCAAGGCTGTATAAAACATAAGAGGTGGAGCCTGGGGTTGTGCTTATCATAAAATCAACTTATTGATAATATTGCCAAGTTCCGACGATAAACTTAGCAAATAATTAAAGATACATTGTTTATCTTTCAAAAGATCCTAATAAGAGCTATCTTTTGTTTTTTTACACCCACAAACCTGTTATAATTGTGGTTCTTAGCCAAAAAAAAGAAATTTATTTGTCAAATAAGTTATTAATACACTTCTGAAAAGAAGGAAAAATATATTCAACACATATTTTGTTTTCGTTTTTTTACAAAGGATAGAGATTGTTCTCTAGTAGATTTCATTTTAGTGTCAGAACCCAGAGACAAAATAGAGATATAATGAGAGATGAAATAAATAAGAGATGAAAGATAAATGGATTAAAACAGTAACAATTTAACTAACAAATGAATTAAAACAGCTTTCGTTTACTTTATTTATTTCATTTATATGGACATTTTAGTCTTTATTTTTCCTGTACAAAAACCCATGAAGGGTTTAGGTGATTTTTGCAAATGTAAGATGCTATTGAAAAAATCTCCGGAAATTGAATAACAGATATATAAATATTCGAATATTTGAATAAGCCATGTATAAATTTCGTGCAAATGTAAGATGTTTGTGTGTAATGTTTGTGCATTTTTTTGTTTTTTTTGTTTTTTTTTTTCGGTTGGCAATTAAGATCTTGGAGACCTTTGGCTGCATAAAATTACTTTCTTACTATCATTGCTGGAACGATCACAGGTAGCCTGTGCATACCTAGTACATCCATGGTATGTACAGGCTATGTTATTATTATTTTTATTTTTTTTTTTTCCTGTCTGTCAGAAAGTATGGCTGTGGCACGTCCTGCTCTGCCCTCTATGTTATGCTTGGGTTAAATACAGAGTTGTTGTTGAACCTTCAATGTGTGTGTTTCGGTAGTGAGCCGGTTGTTTATTTTTTCCCTGAGTCAGAAAAACTGACAGGTAATGGGCCTAGATCATTGCCCAGTTAATTATTAGTGTTGATGTTATTGTTAATTATGTTTATTAGTGTAGAGTGAATAGTGTCAAGATTAAATTTGAGAATTTAAAGTATTAAAGTCACCAGTAGAAAATGGCCGCCAACAATTCAACTGTTTACCCGCAACTAAATGATTCAAATTTCAAAACTTGGAAGTTTCGTCTTATCTCATTGCTGGATGAGAAGGAAGTTAAAGAAACCATTGAAGAATGGATGGGCATCGGAGACCAATGAGGCCAAGAGGAAAGACAAGAAGGCGATGAATATTATCATCAATTGTGTTACCGACCGCCATATTGATTACATTAGCAGCGCGAAATCGGCCAAGGAAATGATGAAATCGCTTAGTAATGTTTTTGAGAGGAAGAGTACCATCTCGAAACTTCTTGCCAGGAAGAAATTACTTACCTTGAAATGTACGACAAGTTTACAGGAGCATTTCAATAAATTTGACGTCATAGTCAGAGACATTGAATCCATGGGATCCAAGATGAAGGAAGATGATCGCGTCTGTCATCTTTTATTAAGTCTCCCTCATAAATTTGAACAAATTGTTACCGTGCTAGAAGCGATGGATAACGATCTTACTCTAGATTTTGTAAAGTCAAGACTTTTAGACGCTGAACTCAAGATGGATATGCAAGATGGCGTTCCAGATGAAGCGTCATTCAGCATTAGGCCAAACAATGGAAAATTTTCTAGAAAATGTTTTGAATGTGGAGACCCTGGACACCTAATAGCTAAGTGCCCAAAACTGAAATTTAAAAATATTGTCAATTATGATAAAGCAAATATTGATAGATTTGGTAGAAGAGAAAAGAACAGACCTGCACAACAGCGACCAAAGGACAATCACAAAAAGCTCTCTAGGGGAGGGTATACATGTGATAAGGAAGATATAACATTTTTTGCTGTGAATAACAGTAAATGCGCTATGTCTTCAGGCCAAAATATGAAAAATAGAGAAATTAAATTTATTTTGGACTCCGGCTGTACAGACCATTTGGTGCGTATTGACATGAAACAGTTCATGTCTGATGTTATAGAACTGAAAAACCCTATCAGGATTAATGTGGCTAACGGGGATGTACTTATTGCAAAGGAAGCAGGTATTCTCCGTTTGCTCAACAATGGAGTAAAAATTAAACTTGAGGCATTCATTGTTCCTGAGTTAACTATGAATCTATTATCGGTGAAGAAGATTGTGGATTCAGGGAAAGAAGTTATCTTCAAAAAGGATAAGGCCTTGATTGTCTACAATGAAAATGTGATTGAAGGACAGCTCAGTGGAAAGTTATATGTAATGAACTTGTATATCAACGAAGAGTGTCATATCACATATTCCAATCCAGACTTGTGGCACAAAAGATTAGGCCATTTAAACCGTAAAAGTTTACAGCAAATGGGTTTGCCTTTTTCGAATGATGTCTGTGATGCATGCAGACAGACAAGGTAAGGCTGTTAGGCAACCATTTAGGCCTTGTGTGGAACGCAAATCAAGAAGAATTGGAGAATTCATCCACACTGATATAAGTGGGCCAGTTTCTCCAGCTACACTTAATGGAGAAAAATACTTTTAAGTTATTGTCGACGATTTTTCTCATTTTTGTGTAGTATATTTACTATCAACTAAGGATGAAGCAGCTTATAATTTAATGAATTTCATTAAAGAATTGGAAAACAAATTTGGACAAGTCAACCGAATAAGGTGTGACAATGGAGGTGAATTTAATAGCAGTCACCTTAGGAGATTTTGCCAAGAAAAAGGCATACGGATCGAATACACTGCGCCATATTCTCCTCAAATGAATAGTCTCAGTGAAAGGATGAATGGGACCTTAATAAATAAAGTCAGAACTATGTTCGTAGACACAGGATTGCCGAAGTTTCTGTGGGGTGAAGCTGTGAGAACAGCTGCCTATCAACTTCATAGATCCCCAACTACAGCGTTGAAGGGGAGAATCCCAGCAGATCTTTATTATGGAAAATTTGATTTAGAAAAATTAAAAGTTTTTGGAGCCAAGGCCTGGGCACTGCAATTACCTAAGAAGGGGAAACTAGAGCCTCGTGCTAAGCCATTTATTTTTGTGGGGTACACTCCTAATGGCTACCGTCTTTGGGATCCAGAAAACAACAATATTCATACCTCAAGAGATGTCACTTTTGATGAGAGAAACATCAAGTTTCAAAATGAAAAAGAAGAAGAACTCTTAACTAAAATTATTGAAGAAGAAGATGAAATATCCAGAGAAAATGAAGAGGTTCCTGTTCAAGACTTAGAGAGTGACAATGATGCAGAGCCATTTTCTGGATTTGAAGATGAAGAGGATGAAGAAAGAAGTAAGTACAATTTAAGACCTAAAAGAAGTATGAAGAAGCCTAATAAATATAAAGAATATGATCTTTATCAAGCCAACATTATGACTCCCCATTCTGTTGAAAAGGAAATGTATGAAGCATTTTGTTATATGGGGAAGTTAGAACATTTGGAAGATGGAACTATCCAAAACACATTATCAGAAATAATACCGACAAACTATGAAGAAGCAATAGATAGAGGATGGTCAGAAGCTATAAAAGAAGAATTAGACTCTTTAAAGAAAAACTGACATAATTGGTAAAATTCACCTTCCAGTAACACTTTATGAGGACAACCAGTCGGCAATTAAGATAGCCAATACATTAGAATCTAAAAGAACCAAACATATTGATGTTAAGTACCATTTTATTAGAGATGAAATTCAGAAAAGATTTGTAAAAATTGTATATGTTCCTAGTAATGAGCAGTTGGCTGATATATTGACTAAAAGTTTAGAGCTATATAAATTTGTTAAATTTAGAGATCTTTTAGTTTATTTTATAGGTTCTTAATTCATTTTTGTTTTAATGTATACATGTAAAAATATGCATTTGTATTGAGACAATTTCAAATATAATGATAGAAAATATCTTGAAATTGAAGGGGAGTGTCAGAAAGTATGGCTGTGGCACGTCCTGCTCTGCCCTCTATGTTATGCTTGGGTTAAATACAGAGTTGTTGTTGAACCTTCAATGTGTGTGTTTCGGTAGTGAGCCGGTTGTTTCTTTTTTCCCTGAGTCAGAAAAACTGACACTGTCGACTATATTTACCATGATTACTTGAATATTTAACTTGTAAATAATATGGCCAGAAATTTGTACCTGTAACTGCATTATTTTTATTCTTAGGGGACAGTAAGTCACAGAATAAAGTTTATTTAACATTCATTCCTTTTTATCTCACCATTCCCAAACAGCGATTATACCTGGAAAACCTCACTGATCATTCATGCAAGGAGTCCCCCAGGGATCTTCTCTTTCATCTACCCTATTTTCTATTTATATTAATGACTTGTCGAATTGTATCCACTAGCCCCAACATCATCTTTACACTGACGACTTGCAAATATATTTACCCTTTCATCCTTCAGACATGATAGAGGCGACTTGTAAGCTCCAAAAGAACATCTATACCATTAACCTATGGACAGTAGAGAATAAGTTGAGTCTGAGTCCTGAGAAAACAAAGGCAATCCTCATTGGATCAAAACCTGCTTTTCCTCAAAACGCCATCCAATTCATTTTCAAATTCCATTAAAATTCTGGGAGTAATTTTTGATCAACATCATTCTTGAAATAATCATATTTTCCAAATCACGAGGAAATCTATTTTCATTCTTAAGCAACTTAATGCGATTCATTACCACTAAGTACTCGACAACTTTTGGTATTATCTCTCATTTTCCCCCACTTTGACTACAGATGCATAGTATAAACGTGATGTAAAAGGCTAATGAACTGTTTTATTAGATTTATTTTTGGGATCTCCAGACGTTCTCACATATCCCACAGGTGGGTCATTCTTATAGCCTCAGCCAAAATTTAAAAAAAAAATTGAATTTTTAAAGTTGCTTAAATTTTTATAATTTTTGAGTTTTTATTATAATATATCTTCTATTTATTTAATTCCCAGGTGGGGCCAAATTTTTTTTTTTCTATTTACCACTGTTTTAAAGCATTTTATAGAGCTTTTCATAGTAATGCTCTTGATCGTTAGTCTTTCTTTAAACATTTTTTTTTTCGTATTAAAAAATTATTAATGTCCTCAAATGGATAAAACTAAATAAATAAAATAATAAAATTTATTATTGATACATAAAAAATTAAAGTAATAAAAAATTTGTTATCAATTCTGGAAAAATTTTACAAAAAAAAACAGTTTAGTTGTTCAACTATTTTATTGAATGAGATTTAATTTTTAATATTCCTTTTTAAGGCATAACTCTATGTGCATGTCCATACCGACCCTCAACCGAGGGTCGGTATGGACATGCACTTGTTACTATGTGAGGGAAATCACAGTTATCCTGAAGATGAAGCAATGTACTCCAAAATTTTTTTTTCTCTTTTTTTTTTTTTTTTTTTTTTTTTTTTTTTTTTTTTTTTTTCCTACCTGGCCTTTTCAGGCATACGGGGTTTTGACGCCAGCGGGTTCAACATATGGGTTTCAACATGTACTCCGAATCTTTTTGAAGAAAATAAAAGATAAATAGGAGTTATGCCTTAAAAAGAAATATTAACGTTTAGTTGTCTTTAAATCTGACCCCCACCCCTCCAAAAAAAAATGAAAATTATATCAGTGATGTTTCAGCCTTATAAAAGTGTTGGAATATAGGTATCTAACTCCGATATAAAATTTAACGAAAATCGGTTGAATTGTTTTTAAGTCCGATTCAGGAAAAGGACCTCAATTCAGTGATGTTTCACCCGTATAAAAGTGTTGGTACATTAATATGTAACTCTTAACAATTTAAAAAAAAAAAAATAGGTGTGACGGTTGTGAGGAACCTCCCATAATTTAATGTTTATTGCAACACCAGAGCCTTACCTAAACGGCTAGTTTTACTAATCAGTTGTGTACATCTAAAAATAATCAAATATGGAGTCCAAGAGCTTTTAAAAAATACGAATCATTTCAAAAACGCGTGACGGTCGTTAGTAAGAAAAAGTACAAGGAAGAAAATTTACCCTGGATTGATGAAAATCTTAGAAAATGCACTAAAAAAATGTCTACCAAACACATCACTTATGAAGATAACCTCACGGATTACTCTGTAGAGAATATTGAAATACCTATTTAGTGAGGCCAAACCGAAGGACAAAAAGAAAACGGAATTTTCAGTTTCCCTTTATAGTTTAAGAATGTTTAAAAGTATGTTAATTTATTCTCCAATATATGATCTCATACTCTAGAAAATAAAAACATAAGTTTTCTAAAAATAAATACCTCAATAACTTCCTTAGTGAGGAACATGGCCGCTACTGCTATGCAGCTATCTAGAACAGCTCCCTGTTTACTCAAGTAATACCAGTGGTATTAGCGCACGTACCAGCTCAGGACTTTACAAATATTGTGTGTACACATAATTGAACAATTAGTGAAGTTTTCCTGCTAGGTGAGTCCCTAGAAACTAATTTATAAAGGTGGACTTTAGGTGTGTGACAGGATAGTTAGACACGACGTAGGTAGTTTCGACCTGCTGACGGCTGTGGCTGGCTATCACTTACATAGGCCTGCCTATCACTATCATCATAGGTGGCGCAGTGAGTAGGGCGCTCGTCTCCTATGTTCACGCACCCGAAATCGAAACTGATTGTACAGAGATTTTTTTTTTTTTTTTCTGTTTATTATTTTATGGATGTGTTTTTATTTATATCTATACATTTGTTTTTCTTTATTTTTCTCTCTACTTTAAATAATATTATTTATTATTTAATATCAATTAGCAATAATAATTATTATTAATATGGAGTGTGAAAAATCTTCGTGTTTCGACTCCGATGAAGAAATGCCATGTTCCGACTTTAGCGAATCGGACTCGAAGTTCCTTAAGGGTAGAACTTTGTCAAAAAGACAAAGAAATACTGCTCTTGAGCCCCCTGGGAACTCTCCAGACAAAAAAAAAGAAGAGAAAGAAACAAAAAGAAAAAAAACTGAATCAACCTCCCACTCCACCACAAACACGCATTAAAGCTGTCATCACAGCAGTTACGCCTATCGAAACAGCTAACAGATTTCAACCATTGACTAACATGCCTTCGGATAGCTCAGTTCAACAACCACCAAAATCTCTTCAAACAGATATAAAACCACCTCTTATCTACGTTACCGGCGTAGATAATTACATTCAATTTTATCTACAGATTTCAGAATTAATTGGTCAAACAAATTTCCAATGTCAATCCAGATACCACGACATAAAAATAAACACTGAGACAAAAGATCACTGTAAATCATTGGTAGCCCACCTAAAAACCCAACACATTCAGTTCCCCTGCTATTAATTAAAAGAAGACAAGGCCTACAGGGTTGTACTACGGGGCCTTCACCAATCTGTACCTCCTGATTTCATCAAAAGAGACCTGGAGCAGTTGGGCCATAGCGTGCGTCAGGCATGTTCAGGCATCGCCCACTCCCATTGTTCTTTGTGGATCTGGAGCCAGCAGATAACAATGTAGAGGATTTCAACATCAAAAGACTGGTGTACTCCGTGGTCAGATTTGAAGTACCTCGAGTTAAAAAAGAAATAGTACAATGTACTAGATGTCAAAACCTAGGCCACACGAAAACGTATTGTAATCGTCAGGCAAGATGCGTTAAATGTGCAGGGCCACATTTAACAGCAACTTGCTCTAAAACAAGAGATTCGCCAGCCTTGTGTGTACTCTGTGGTGAGAGTCACCCTGCTAACTATAAGGGCTGCCAGGTATACAAATACAGGCAGAAGCAAAGAGCCTCCAATTCTGCTACAAACAGAAATCCTGTTCCTGAAACATCCGAAGCAATACTAACTTCCTTTCAGAATCAACAGAACATTTCAGTCAACAATTTTCCTAGTCACTTTCCTCCTCTGCCATCAACATCAAAACTTCAACAACCTCTGAATCAACAACCCATCACTTCAGCCGTTCAACTTGCAGAACCACAGCCATCAACCTCAGCAGCGGTGTCATCTCAACTTCATCAACCAACTAATAAGTTCACGACGGTTGAACGAAGAAATAGGACACAGAATCAGGCGCCTCAACCATCCCTTCCATCCCGACCTCACAAAAAAACCAATTCTTCTCCAACAACAACCCAACAGACCCAACAACAAGTAAACCAACAGACCAAGACTCCACTACAAATTTATGAGCAAATCACACCTCAACAAAATCCAAGCCAAATCCCATTCCAGTTACCATCGTCAAGACAGTTTAACCTTCCGTCTCAAATATCAGAATCCTATCCTATTTCCTCCCAAGGTTTTGGTGATATCTCATCAATGCTCTCCTCCTTCCTCCGTGAACTCCAAGACACTATCAAACCTTTAATTACCCTTCTCACAAGAGCCCTGACAGAAATCACGTCTGTTGTTCCTCGATGATCCGAAACTCCTTGGCAGTTCTTTTATGGAACGCAAATGGTTTCCTCAATCACAGAAATGAACTAGACATATTCTTACACGACAATAACATTCACGTTGCCCTAATTACCGAGACCCACTTGACGCCTACTTCTAATTTCCACATCAAAGACTACATCACGTACAGATCTGACCACCCCGACAAAACAGCCCATGGTGGTACTTGTATCCTTATCCATGGATCACTAACCCACACCCTGATTCCTTCCTCTCCAACTGACACCATTCAGTCTACCGCACTAATCCTATCCTCCCTTCCATTTAACCTTACTCTTTCAGCTGTATATTTTCCTCCAGGAAATAGCCTTTCCCAAAATATTCTGCAATCCTTATTCCAATCCTTTGGGCGGCGCTTCATTGCAGGTGGGGATTACAACGCTAAACACCAGCGATGGGGCTGTAGAACATCCAGTTCCCGAGGTCGTGTACTTTCTCGTGTATCATCCTTAAACAATTACCCTATCCTTTCACCTAACAATCCTACCTACTGGCCTACATCCCTAAAAAAAACGCCCAGATATTCTGGACATTTTCGTTACCTTTCAAATACCTACTTCCCAAACTACAATAGATCCCTTACATGACCTTTCCTCTGACCATAGCCCAATTTTGCTTACATTACATTCTACTCCTATTATCAAACCTTCTCCTCCATCCTTGATAACTGGACGAGTAAACTGGGACAAATTCCGTTCGGCTTTAGAAAACTACATAGACTTAAAAACTCCTCTAAAAACATGTCTACAAATAGATGCGGCAATAGAACATCTTACTAAAACAATACAAACCAGCATAACAGAAAATACTTCACAAAATAGAATAATACATTCAGAAGGCATGGTCTTACCTCAATATATTCGTGTTTTACTTGTAGAAAAACGACGAGCTAGAGCCAAATGGCATTGAACTCGATACCCATATGACAAAACCAATTATACCAAATTAACTAACAATCTTAAATCAGAACTTAAAAAACTAAAATTTGAAAATTTACAGAAACAAACTGAACAACTATCTGTTTCCGACAAATCATTATGGACCACGACCAAAAAACTTTTAAAATTCAAAACCTTCAATCATCCTCTCCTTACTCCAATTCAAACCTGGACCAAATCTGATTCAGAAAAATCACAGGTATTTGGTGAACAATTACATAATACTTTTAAATCTCATTCTGACATCCTAAATCCTATCCATGTAGAATGTATTGAAACAGAAATGACTATTCCTCTCCAAATGACCCTTCCTCCTAAAGCCTTCCACTCTTCAGATATAATATCTATAATCCGTAGATTGCCCTCCAACAAAGCTCCTGGACATGACCTTATTACCTCAAGAATCCTCAAATGTCTTCCAAAGAAAGCAGTACTACTCCTAACTTATATTTATAACGCTATCCTCCGTACTACATATTTTCCCGATTCCTGGAAATTATCAATTATTAAAATGATCCCAAAACCTAAAAAACCGCCAGAAAATCCTTCCTCATACAGACCTATCTTTCTCCTATTTATCATTGGCCAAATCCTTGAAAAACTCCTTTTGAAACGCCTTTATCCCTTCCTCGATTCCAATCACGTTATTCCTGACCACCAGTTTGGATTTCGTCAGCTTCACTCCACTACCCAGCAGTGCCATCGTGTGGTGGATGTTATCTCATCTGCATTGGAGCGCAAGATGTATTGCATGGGTGTCTTTCTAGATGTTGAACAGGCCTTTGATCGGGTATGGCATTCAGGACTGCTTTATAAACTTCGCCAATTCCTTCCATCTACATATTTCCTCATCCTCTTTCCCAGGCCATTGGTAATCCTCAAGGTATTACAAGGGTAACATTCTTTATACAGTGTATACAGCTGATATCCCAACCCATCCTAATATTATCCTCACAATCTATGCTGATGACACCAGCGTGTTATCAGTCAATAAAGATCCATTTGCTGCATCCCTGACACTCCAGTCACATATCACTTCGCTTGAAGAATGGTGTCATAACTGGAGAGTTAAGATAAATCCTAGCAAATACCAGCAAATAACCTTTACTCTCCGTCGAAAACCTACCTCATCCTGTCCTCCTGTTTCCTATAATGGTGTACCGCTAAATAATGTGGAACAAATACGATACCTGGGGTTTTATCTGGACAAGAGACTTACCTGGAAACCTCATACAAGATTGAAAAGACAAGAAGCTGCACGTCGATTTCGACTGTTACAACACACTTGACAAACGTTCAAATCTCTCGATTCACTACAAAAAACTTATCTATATGACAATTATCAGACCTATTTGGACTTACGGTATAGAGTTACGGGGATCCACCAAACCATCGAATTCTTACCGCATCCAATCACTCCAATCCAAAATCCTTAGAAAAATCCTTAATGCTCCTTACTTTGTCACAAATAAAATCATCCACAATGACCTTAATATCCCATACGTCGCTGATTTGGCACGAACCAGATACCTCTCCTTTCATAATAAACTCACTCCTCATCCTAATCCAATTGTTGCACAACTTGCTTCCCCTTCCATTCCTGGCAATCCTCCGAGGCGCCTGAAAAGAAGATGGCTTTGGGATCTTCTTTTGTAAATTTCATTAGAGTACTAACAAATGAGTAGTTCCTCTACAAGTCTTAATCATGTTATCATATTGCATTGTATACAGCATATTTACTGGATTTATTTTCTAATACAGTTGTAAATTTCAATTAATAAAAGATAAAAGAAATAACTTCCTTGAAATCTCACTTTATAGGTAGGGACAAGTGAAAGTTATGAGCTTATGAGCCTTTTTGTAGCTATGAAAAAATAACAAAAATATTTTTCGAAACTAGGCTGTATGCACTAACTTTAAGGGATCGGTGTACGTTCAAATTCACTAAAAACATTGATTTGGAAGTTTTAGTTCCATCTTAAGTCCAGCAGGACAGTGAAAAATTACTGCCATGAGAATGGCCCAGGTATTCTAAAATTGGGTTACCCCAATATAACCCAATTTCCAAAGACAATACTTCCTAGGTGCACTCATATTTCAATCCTTGAAAACAGAAAAACCCACGTATATTCATGACCTCCTTACTCTGCGCTCCTCCATCCTCCTCTTAAATATTAGATCCCAACCCAACAACCTGTACACTCCTGTTCATCGAACTGCATCCTTCAAAAAATTCTTTATTATCTGCGCTTCCTCTTTATGGAATTCATTGCCCACCTCAATTCAAAAAAGTTCTACTCTTACTTCCTTTAAACATCATCTATTTCTTTGCCTCCTGAATTTTCAATCTTCTGAGTAAATATGAAACATGAATATCTATGTAATATACATTATAATAGTATACGTAAGTTGTATCCTTTTACAAGATTTCTCATTTATTTTGTAACTCATAATTTAATTATTAATCAAGTGTCATAGCCAGACGACTGTCCTATATATTGTATTAATATGTTATTCTTAGTGGACAAGTTGTCCCAGAGTAAAATTCATTTTCTTCTTCTTCTTCTATATTACTGTTGTAAATTAAGATATTTAGATATTGAGGATATTGTATATCTAAGATTTAGATATGAAATAATTTTGAAATATCAACTAATACTTATTGTTTCGTGTGATGTTTTCCAAATTTAAGTTTTATCAAACAATAATAATTAGTAAAATAATTAAACCATTTTTTTTCACCACAAATGGAGAAATATAAATTTTAATTAAAATGAATAATGAACAACATCTTTTATTAATTAATGGTCATTTGAAAATATATCTTGGATATTGCGAAATTCGAATTGATTGAATATTTCAGAACTTTGGTGAGAGAAAAGAATCCTGGGGAGGAACAATTGTCAATTTCCTTAGTTATATGTAAGGAATCTGTTAGTTTAACAGATTTTATTATTCTAAAAAGAATAATTTAATTACACGTCAAAAACTCAAAATGAAACTATCAAAATATTTAAACACTAGTGAATATAACCGAAAATTTCTGAAACATATAATAACTAAATCAGAAAATAGTGAATTATAAACTTGAATAATCTACATCTCCCTCTCTGCGGTCACTTTTTCACCTGAATAAAGTGACAACTTGTTGTTGTGAAAGAAATTCGACACTTTCTTCTTTAAACAGCAATCATCTTCGGAAATTGATGATGAGATGCGCTTCAAAATCTTAAATGGTCCAACTCTTACTTTATCCAGTTTTCTTCTGCTCAATTTACTTCTATTTTTAACATATATGAGATCTCCTACCTCTAATTGAGGGATTTTTCGGTTTTTACCAACTCTTCTGTTGTTTATGATGAAACTCTTTGTTGAATTCAAGACCGCTTCCTTTTCATCTTTGGATAAATCACTTCTCTGCAGAGCACCAACTGGGCAAATAAGTAATTGTTTCCCAACAATAGCTATTGTGGCTCAAAATTTGTCGAACTATGAACAGTTCGATTTTATTTCGCAGCGCATTCTTCAGCAACTCCCAATCAAGCACACGCTTATCACCACTATTCATTTTACCCCTTATCCTATTTACTAGAGTTTGGTTTAGTCTCTCGTTGAGTCCGTTTGATTGAGGACAATATATTGGAGTAAATATATGCTCTTAGATGAGCAACACCAGTATGGCCACAGTAATCATGTAGTCTTTGTATTAGTTTGATGCCAAAGTCAACTCAAACAAATATTCTTCATCTGTCTCCTAACATTTTAAAAATAATGTGCTGTTTCTCAATATTCTTAGCTGACTTTTGAATATATATTCAATTCCCAGATATTCTCCTTGTGGTCATCCATTGTTTCACATAATTCTATCAGATTAGATACTTGAATTGCATCTTCATTTTCAAAATATTCTTGAACAGGTAGAACAGATGTCATGATAGTACATCTGCTAAAACATTATCTTTGCCTTTCTTATAAATTGTTTTGAAGTTGAATTGCGACAGGTAATGAATTAGATCGCCTAATAATCTATCCATTCTTGATTTGGTTTTTAAGTTTTCCAGTGGTTTCTGATCACTGCAGACTGTAAAATCACGTCCAATCAAATAGTATTGCCAATTCTTTATAGTATCTTTAATCAGTTTACACTCCAGATGGATAATTTCCATTTTTTTTTTTTTTTTTTTTTTTTTTTGACAGTTTTCTTGAAAAATAAGCTACTGGATGTAATTTTCCATCGTCTTGTGGCTGCTTTAAAGTTACTGCATTCTCTTATAAACTAGCTTCAGTTTCAACATCATAAATTGTCTAAATTGGTGAGGAGATAAGTAGTTTTTTATTAGTTGAAAACTCTTCTCACTATCATCTCTCCAACAGAACTCATCGTGTTTTCTTAGCAATTTGTGCAAAGGTTCAAACCTCACCGCACTATTCTCAACCTGTTATAAATAAAAATTGATAGAACCTAGTATGCTCCAGAGAAGAAATTTATCTGATGGCCCGTTAAGATTTTTGATAGCAACTAAATTTCCGTGTGCTGGTGATATTTTATTTTATTGAATATAATGCCCAAGATACTTTACAGCAAACCTACAATTTTCTAATTTTAGTTTGAAACCTTCATTTTTCATCTCTCGTAAAAATTAATTAAGCTGTCTGATGTGGTCACCCTAAGCCTTAGAAAATATTAATATATCGTCTATATAATTAATAAAACATTAATTTAAATTATTTCTTCTTTATTATGTTTGAAAGGATACTCTGAAAAATTGCTGGGGCGTTGTTGAGACCAAAGGGTAAAACCTTGAACATGAATTTTCCAAACTTTGCTATAAACGTTGTTTTTTCTCTATCTTGTTCTCGCACCGGAATGCACCAGGAGGCGGAATTTATATCGATCACAGAATAATATTTACAGTTTGATTATATATCTACATCATTAATTGTTGGAAATGGATTACATTGTGGCATCATTAATTTATTCAGGTTTCTAAAATCATTGCACGGCCAAGTTCTCCGACCTTTTTCCTTTGAATATGCCAATGGGACAGGAGAGGACAGGAGAGATTTAATGTGATTCACAATTTTTTTGCTTTTGTTTACATCTTTTCCCACATTGAGGTTTACTTTCTAGTTGAAATACAAACTTTCTTCAGTTTTTTTTTCATCAAAAACAATCTTCTCTGATGCACAGTGTTCCGAAAAACCTTTTGCAGGCGTCTTTTCAATATTTTCTAATTGCATCAATTCATCATTCTCAGTTCTTTGTAATATTTTTCACAACATATGTATCCAATTTTCTTGTTATATTTCCAATTTTTAAAATTATGTTTGCCTGGGCTGAGCAGAAATTGCATCTATTAATTATTTTAAAATTATTTTTTCTTTTATTTGGCTTGATTTAATTATACCAATGACGAGCTGATTTATTAGACTGATATCGTTCTATCCATTCTATCAGATTTTGTGTTTTATCAAATTTATCTAAAATAAAGTTCTACATCGTTCAAATTTACATCTGCTTGCCTTAGTTTAGTTTCTAATTCCTTTATTCTTTTAATTTAAAAAAAAATCGTCTTCTTTGTCTAAATCTGTAATAACATCTATCATGTTCTTCTTAAGGAATACTTTTAAAACACAAACTACCCTCTTCCTCACAAAACTCTTTCCTTAAATTTCTATCTAATTTAACACATGCCTTTCGAAAACCATTGATTCGTCTAATGGCTGAAATTGTGTTATTGATGGCAGATTTGGTGAATAATACGGCATGCTCACTTAATTTTTGGTATTCTACTGGTAAAGCATACCATAAGATCCTATCTTCCAATAGGCCAGCCAATTCATAATCATCTTCACCCTTTTTGATTATATGGCCAAATAGTTTAGATCCCATATTGTTAAACTTCTCTATGTCATTTAATTTGTAAGTTAGTTTAACTGATTTGATAATTCTGATACATGTATAATTAAATTACACGTCAAAAAGTTACAATTAAACTAACTAAATATTTTAACACTTAGAGCCTTGGCCAAAAGTATTAGGCACCAACAATTTTATCACCAACAGTTTCTGTGAGAGTATTAACTAGCAAGGATTGAGGAATAACCCATTAAAAGGAGCTATTTTGTTCCTTTTAATGGGCTATTCCTTAATCCTTGCTAGTTAATAAATACTCTTAAAGAAACTTTTGGTGAGAAAATTGTTGGTGCCTAATACTTTTGGCCAAGGCTGTATGAATATAACCATAAGGTTCTGAAACATATGGTAACTAAGTCAGAAAAATAATAAATTATAAACTCGCATAATTTACCAATATTTGATCTTTTAGCGGGTGAGTACTGAGTACTGGCGGTTACACGCTTCTAACGTATCAACTTTTCGTGTATTTTGAGTTTGAGCTTTAGACAATTACAATTTATGCTTTATCACTGATTACTTATCACTATGCTTATTTATTTTTATTTATGCTTTGTCACTATGTATCAATTGCTATCGTAGTCAGCGTTAAACTGAACTTTTTTGAGTAATGAATCAACATTGAGTTTTATCTAGTAAACTGCTTGTCGTCGGTTAGTCGTTAGGTTATCGATTGATTTGTCTAAAACTTAGATCATGATTTGTAAGGTTGTGATTGGGCGTTATTTGTTTAACAAACAAATAATTTGTTTGTTTAAACAATTGATCTATTATAATTATTATTATAATACTGTATACTGTATTATTTATTATTTAAAAATATTGACTCAGAATAATTTATTTTTTTCTGACTATATCAACTTACTGATACGTAATTTTTTCCAGGTAATGAAATATCGTCCACTGAATTCACTACAAGTACAACAGTTGCCAACGTGAATAACATTACAGCAGTAAATGAAAGCACTGATGTCACAAAAGCACACAAAAACATCTCAGTGGATACCACCTCTTTTTCCAACATTAGTAACGCAACAACGCTGTCGGTAAATACTGCAGGAACCTCACCATTACAAGGCATTACTCTCTCGACCGTTACAACCCAAGAACCTGAAGCATCCACCGAAATAATCGTGACAACCATTGAAAATGTGGCAACAACAGCTGAAAATGTCATAACAAAATCTGAAAACGTGGTATCTACCACTGAAAATTTAACAACTCTGAACACGGAAATGACAACTGAAACAGAGTTCATCGACATCCTCGGATCCTTTGACAACGAAGAAGATTCGAAGACATCGACAGCACCCCCTACCTCAACGACAGAGTCATCAGTAAAAGTTTCTATGAATAAAACGATGAGAATGGAAAAATTGAGCGACCAAATAAGAGCAGTTATAAGTCACTATAAAAAGTACGGAACCGTGACCGTTCCTGATGCTTCAGTACCAGATCCGATGTCTTTACCCAACATGAAAAAGTCATTTAGTGGCTTCGACATGACCTTCACAAATCAGAAAGTATATGGCCTCTCTAATTATACCATCGAGCATATCAATACGGACTTAGACAAAATGCAAGTACGTAAACAATATTTATTTAATAAAAATAAAAATACAAGTAACATACATTTTTTAAATGTATTTTTTGAATTTATAAGTGTACTGTAAAATACATCAAGTGAATGAGAGAAATGACGATTCGAATCAATTTTAAAGAAATTATTCAAAAGTAGCACTCCCATTCAGTTCTATATCAAAAGGTCCCGAGACCACCTTCTTTTGTTTGTTTTCTTATATATTTTTAGAGTGTTGATTTTTATAATCCACTGATTAGATGGTAGAAACATTTTAACGTTGGTTTGAAGATCCCACTGATTAGGACCTGAAAGAGCCCATAGGGGACAGCTAGAAGACTAAGTGGCGCCCCAATCTTAAACATATTTATCCTTTTTTTCACCATATTTTTTAGACGCCTAGAAAGATTAGTAGGAATCGAATTAAAAGCAAAGTTATAAACTAGAGAGTATGGACTTAATTATGGAAGGGCAGATATCAGATTGAGGCCAAATCTGCAATGTATGGGATATTGAGTTCACAATGGATAATATCATTCGTAACATTAAAAGGAGGCTTGAACATTTTCCAAAAGATTGTATATAAGAAAATTTTAGTGGTTTAGCGAAGCCTCAAAGCACATCTCCAACATAATCATGTATATGAGATTTTTGTTATAAATAGTTTTCACTCTTACTCTGCACTTTTCTCTTAATAAATTGGTTATATGTTTTAGCAATTTATTCTGTTAGGATTTATTAATTTTATTGTATGAAGTGTTAAAGTTTATACTCATTTTCTTTGCTCTGTAAATTCTATGGCGGCATCAATCCTTTCTCTGGATTTGTGGTATCTTCATCCCAATTTTAGAGATGGTAAACAAGCTTCTCTTCCAAGATTCTATTTATAAAGGGAGGGACTTCGGAAGAATAATTGAGCACAAAACAACCAGAATTAGGTTCATAATCATAAGGTAAAGTTGACTGTGATATATAGGAGATGTAGATAGTTAGGGTAGGCAGTCATAGACACTCAGCAGATCAAAATAAAATTGTTATTTTATTTTAATTGTTAAAGCCAACGTGTTTGTTTGTTGACCATTACCTGAACCCCTGATGAAGACTTGCAATGGCAAGTTGAAACGTTGGCTTTAACAATTAAAATAAAATAAACATTTTATTTTGATCTGCTGAGTATCTATGACTGCATAACCTAACTATCTACATCTCCAGAATTAGGTTATATTCTGATGCCGTGTCATTTAATAGATTTGATCGAGGATTGAAAGTAGGATATCTGAGGGCTGGTAAGTATAGCTAGGGTTTTTGAGTGATGTAGATTGATGAAGTTCATAGTGAGAGAGTATAATAGCTATTCATACGAGGTTGTATAAGAAAAAAGAAGATGATTATAGAAAAACAGAATTATCAGAAGGGCGATATATATGTATAAAGCTGAAATATAGTAGTTGAGCTAACGAAAACGATGCGTCGTATGAAAAACATAATTATTTACTAAATTAATGTTCATTAAATTCTCTACAACTTTTATTATACACACATTTTTCATAGTCTGTACCATTTCTGAGATATACTCTTGGAAAATGTGAACATTTTCGAGAAAAAAAAATTCACCTCACATTTTCTGTTAAACTTCCCTCCATATTTATCTTCTAAAATGTTCATCCTACAACAAAAGGTTTCATAAATAACATTTTAGAAAATTAAATTTCCTTCAAAATACACATATATGTATATGCCAATTTAGCTTCAGCCTGTCAAAAGTTACGTAACATTTAACTTTTCTTGGTAAAACATGCTAAACTTCCTGCACGTTTGCTAAACGTATATCTCGGAAATGGTACAGAATATGAAAAATGTGTATATAATAAACGTTTTAGAGAATTTAAGTAACATTAATTTAGTAAATAGTTATGTTTTGCATACGACGCACCGTTTTCGAGATATGAGCGCAAAACCAAAAAAAAGGACATTCCGCGTCCGCGCCCCCTCCCCCTTCCTGTTCCCAGGCCCGAAAACTCGAGGACTTTTAGTATGCTCACTTTCTAACTACCCTGAACATGTTTCCGCAGCAACACCTTGGATTACAGACAATGCTTTCTAAAATTCTTTATTGACTGGATCTACTGAGCATGTCAAAATCGTCAAATTTTGCCAAAACATGCACATTTAGAGTGCTGTCATGGGTATTTCATATATGTGGTCAAATAGTAAATTTAATCAACTTTCAGATAAAAAAAAGAATTTTAGGTTGAAATAACAGTTTCGGAGTTATAGCCAGAGACGTGCCGAAAAACGTGTTTGCTGATCACCGCAACTTGGCCAATCTTAGAGCGCTTGTGTTGGCCAAACAACTGAACCAATTTTAAATTATTACCCTATTTTTAAAACGTCACATTCAACTGAATTTACATAATTCTATAACATTAAAATCGGTTCAGTGGTTTGGCCAAAACAAGCGCCCAAAGATTGGCTAAGTTGCGGTGATCAGTAAACACGTTTTTCGGCATATTTCTGACTATAACTCCGAAACTGTTATTCCAAACCAAAATTCATTTTTTTTTTTTTTTTCATCTGAAAGCTGATTAAATTTACTATTAGACCAAACGCAATCTACACCTTATTTCAGGCCTTCATTGACTGGACTAATGAGTATTCCAGTCTATTTACTTGAAATATTTCATTATAGTTCAGTACATGCACAAAATCAACAAAGATTTGTGGTAGGGATCCTGTTTAATTGGGTGGATAAAACAAGAGACGTGTACATTATGATATTTCTGATAGCGCTAGTGGAGACCACTCTGAACAGCAATTTTTGTTCTACTGTTTACTTCCATTAGATGGCCCAATCAGAGATTAAAATGAGGAATTGAGTGGCCCTCCTCAGATCCACCAGGTTTCCGTAGAACTTTCTTCGCACCTCAGTTAGCTATCTGTAGGGCCAGACTAACCACTTGGCTCAAAAAAGGAACCTCATTATTCTTCTTTTGATTGATGGTGAATAAATGACGGTTGAAATTGCTAAAACAATTATATAATCTATTCTTCTCCAGAAGGTATGGGGGCAATGATAAGGTTTGTTAATTCTAAAGGAGAGGAATCAAATATAAAATTGAGTGACATGCACGAAAATTTTCAAGCTCCGAATTTTTTCGCGTTTACCCCAGATATTACCTGGTAATGGATAAGCAGGTAGAGAAATAGTCTTGTGATTAACTAGTTTTTTTTTTTAGCAATATAGATCTGGGGGAAAGTATTGTCAAAGTCATGATTTTTTTTTTCTGAAGTATTAGCTTTTGTCTCTAATATAAAAAAATATATATATAAACATTTTTCCGACTATCTCCAAATTCTTGACCTAACACCGTCTTATATTCTTCATTGAGAGCAGCATGTGATTGGAGGAGATTCTAGTTCAGGCCATGTCTGAGGATTAGATGTATTAGTAAGTTATTGAAGGCCGTAAAACCGCGCGGATACAGCGTCGGAGAAATCGCTGTGTGTGTCCCAGCCCTTGCTATCTGTAGGGCCAGACTAACCACTTGGCTCAAAAAAGGAACCTCATTATTCTTCTTTTGATTGATGACGAAAATTTTAATTTTTTGTAGTCTTGTGATTAACTAGTTTTTTTTTTTTATGATTTTTTTTCTGAAGTATTAGCTTTTGTCTCTAATATAAAAAAATATATATATAAACATTTTTCCGACTATCTCCAAATTCTACAACATGTGATTGGAGGAGATTCTATGTCTGAGGATTCTAACTATTTCTGCTTGTACAAGCACTGATTCTAATTTGCTGGCTACAGAGTTTCTTTGGTTATCAGATTATGTTATTACCTTAGCCACAGATACTTTGTTTTATTTGTTTAGGGAGCTCCCAGCAAAAAAAGGGAGCAATATTTCTTTGTAGCTTCTTAAGCTGTTTCATCGGCCAAACCGAATTAAATCAATCATTAAGATTTAAACTCTTCCGTTTAAAATAAACTAATATAGATAAATATAATTTGAATAAAAAATATTGACGGTTCATTATTAAAATTTATATATTTGTATGTACCCTAGTGATGGGAACATACGAGTAAATCGAAAATATTCAAAAAACAAGAATACAAATAAAAAGCATCCTTGGATACGCCATGACTAACGGATAAAGGGACCGTGTAACAGTACCTCAGAAGCGGTTATGATACTCAAGGCTTTATTTAAACGTTTTAAAAGTAAATACAAGCCGAAAGAATGAAAGGGAAAATTTTCTTTTCTTCTTGATAAAAATGTGATTAAGTCACAGTATTTTAATCTTAAAAGGAACGGTTATCAAGCTTTAGGTTTCGTCCCTGTCGAAAAAAAAAAAAAGTAACTGATAAAATAACATTTTTCATTAGCATTAATGTAGTATTTCGAATACATGGTTGTTATCATAACTTAAAATGAATAATATACTACCCGCACATAAAGGCACCTTTTTAAAAAAAAAAAACAGATCTTACATAATGTATTCCAAGTTGTTTTTAACTCAAATACTAGATGTTAATCCTAATCTTAAATATCTTATTCTCATATTACATTTTGCATTTATAAAATTCCTTTCTTCATTTCCGAAAGAAGAGCGAATATAATTATTTTGTTAACAGTTCACAATAAAACAACATTATTATAGTACATTACAGAATTATAATTGTGATGATCCCAAATTTTACATTTCTGTAAATGTTAGAAATTAAAAAAATCCTAGCTGAACAACAGTATTAGAATAACAATCAGTTATTTCCTCCGAGGATTAAACTACAACTATTTATTACTTACATGTGATTGCAGGTCTATGTTGCTGTTTACATGAATAAATTGCTAATACTTGGAAACTATTCAGCTAACACCTGGTTCAGAAAGGTGGCGGGACCATTCAATGTCACACTATTGTACGTCGAGGCAAGTGGAGCTGCTGCACTCATAAGAGATGCCGAAGGAAACCTCCAAGCTTCAGATTCGGAAATGGATATGACTTTTATGGAAGCTAGAGTTAAATTTGGAAACATGGGCGTTATGGGTTCACTATTACAGGGAGTTGTAGCTTCTGCGGGTCCTGTCTTATTCGAAGCTGTGAAACCTGTAATTCTAAAAGAAATCAACGAAAGAGTGCGAGAAGATGTGAATAAAAAAATTAAAACTATAGGCACCAAGTTTGCTGAGACCGGAACCACACCACCGTTAGAACTTGCTATACAAGAAGGCAGAAAATACGTGAAAGAAAATGGTTACGACCCGTACCAGCTTAATAATTATGGTTACAAATACATGCCGACTAATAATAGTATTTTTCAAGTAAACATTACTGATTTTATTCTGACTGGGTTGTCTGATTTCCGAAGGGTCGGTGAAGTATCTTTGTCAATGGATTCTGGAACGATTCAGATGGGTCTGCACTTAGCGACATCGAAATTAAAGGGTAGATGTAAGTGGAGCATCACCATTGGAAAGACTTTTCAAAAAGTAGGACACACAAATTTCACAGTGGACTATGTACAAGGAAGGGGTATCATCAACCAATCATTGGACATAAGCCAACATCCAACATTGGAAGATATTGATGTCAATGTTGGTAAGGTCAAGGTACAGATGAAAGGAACAGGTCCATTTGATATACTCGTAGAAGCTCTTGTCAATACGCTCCCTGATCTCATCAGGCATATTGTTGTTGACGCGATAGAACTGCCCCTCAAGTTTGCTATCCAGCATATGCTCAGTGAAATCAATGTCGAAGAGGTTTTAGACAAACAGCTGCCAGAATTAGATAAAATGGGACTATGATACTGGCCTCAACTGCTTCAAAGAGAAAATAAAACTTGAACTTCCGATATATTCAAATGAGCTTTGAAGTAAGGAAATCTCTGTATGGAACTAGATGTTTCATATATTATTGTTAAGTTTAAAATATTTTGATACATAGAAACTCATTTTTGTACATAAACAACTCCGTCATTTCTTTTTTTTATCATTGTTAATATTTAACAGTTTTTTTTTGTAAATTTATTATTTAACTTATCAGAAAATTATTTACCCACAATTATTACTAATTAATGAAATATATTTTTGTTATAGTGTTTAGAATGTAGACAGTGTCAGTACACTTGTAATCAATATGCCAATGGTCAAATGGAGATGTAAAAAAAAGAACTAAATTTAAAATTGATTATTGTTACAAAAATAATTTACATGTCCCTATCTAATTATTCTTAATTTCCTTGTCCTTCATATGCTGTCAAATAATATTGAAATTAAAAAAACCTGTGTAAAATTTTTATTATTCATTATTACTTATCACCAGTTAAGTATTGATTAAATCACTAAAATTTTAAGTGCCATTTCTGTGTTCAGCTATTGATCCAGGTTTACCGTTAAAGAGATGTCAACTCATTTGCTCAACAAGTCTGTTCCATTGAACTCTATTCTTAGCCAGATTAATATCACTAGTTTTTTTTAGGTCAATACTAACATGGTCATTCCTCTTTGATCTAACTATAGAGCATGATATCCAGAATATATATCCATGAATAGATAATCTTTCAACTACTCTTGAGTCATCCATTCTTTGTAAATATCTTTAAAAATTTAGAAGTTTTTTCATATTACTTTACAAACATAGCCACTTTTTGTTTCTGATACAGTTGGTAATTCTATGAATATCCCCTTTATCCATCTTGTTTCTTCTTACACTGGCCCAAAAATATTACTTCAAAATTTCTAGGGTGTAGTCCAATTGAACATGTCCAAGTGTTGGAGTGAATGACAAAGGCATGATAGAGGAAATGGTCAAGGTTTATTGGAGAGCTCAAGCACACTGAGTACAAACAGACAAATCATATGGCGAGGGAAGCCATCGAAACAAAGGCTTATAATATGGTGCCTATATCACTTATACAGGGTCTCCCGAATTTAAATGGCAAAACTTCAGGAACTTATAGGGGACCGAAAAACTAAGATTAAAAGTCCTTTAGAGATTTGCTCCTTTTTGCTTAGTTTTAGAGAAAATCGCAAAAAAATAAACAAAACAAGTTTTCATTTTTATACTTATTTATTTATATTTATATTTGTTATGTTATTTTTAATGCAAATATTGCTCAAAATGTTGTCCTCTTACACCAATGCAAGCATTACATCTAGCACTCAATTGATAAATTGCAGCTAAACATTGTTCTGATGATATTTGGTGCACTGCATCTATGAATCGGTCTCTTAATTGCTCTCTTGAGTTGATTGACACCGAATAAACTTTCTGCTTCAAGGTTCCCCATACGAAGAAATCCATGGGTGTCATATCAGGTGATCTGGGTGGCCAAGGTACTCCTCCTCCACGTCCAATCCATCGTTGTGGATAATTTATATCCAGCCAAGCTCGAGCAACTCTCCTATAATGAGCTGGACATCCATCAACATTTCAATCTGCTGCTGTAAGAGAATGTCATCTATACAATTAGAAAAGTCGTTCTCAAAAAAATGTGTAAATGTGATACCATTCAATCTTCCAGGTAAAAAATATGGTCCCACCAGTAATCCGTTCCAAATTCCAAGCCAAACGTTAATAGCTAATTCATGCTGAAACCTATTCTCTCTAATAGCTCTGAGATTTTCAAGAGCCCATACATGATAATTTCTTTGATTAACAATTCCTCCTCCTGTAAAGGTAGCTTCATCGGTCCATATAATATTTAATGGAAATAAATTATCATCGTGAATTTTTTCAAGAAACCAGTTACTAAAATTCAATCTCTTGACATAATCTTGAGGTAATAACTTTTGAACTTTTTGAAGATGGTATGGGTAGCGATTATCACCTTTCAAAGTTCGCCATATTGCTTGCCGCGTTATTGCTAATGCATATTCTTGGCATTCATGTCAGAACCATCCTCTCCATATACATGCTTTGACTACTCTATTCTAAGATACATTTTAGTAATGTACATTCTACATACATTTTTTAAAAAAAGTAACAAAACCTTATAAAAGTGGTTTAAATAAGGGAAAGTTTAATGCTTTAATTCCACTTTTCTAATTTTATGTAAGTTGTCTTGGAAATATGATGCTTCTGTCTCCACCTCAGTGCCAACAAAGCAATTATTTTCAAGAGCAGGACAAATAATCACCAACAAAGAATAAATTAAGTGAAAAAATATTTGGATAGATACTTTTTCTACTGATGACGATACATGGGAATTAAATTGTTGAGCTCATAATATTGATATCCAAATATATGTATCTACTGCCTACTGTTTCATTCATAATAAACTAATATATTCATAATAAAAACTTTAGACAAGAGAAACATTGGCAGACAAATCAATCCCATTTTTTGACAGGACATGAGGGAGCATATTTTTATAAAATTTAAACTTACATTTTATATTATTTAAATTTACTGAAAACATTTCTAACTGCGAAGGAAACAGTGAACAAACGTATGACCTTCTTATTCATTTTTTTTTTTTTAATCTTTTTTATATTTATTAATTAACTTATAATTCCATTGATTAATTATTGTTTATATTTACTCAATGTTAATTCCTATATTATTTTAAAATATTTTACATTACGTATAATTAAACATGTTTGTACAAATATTAATGATATTACACGTTATGTCAAGAGATGGAACGTGCAGGAATATGCGCATCCACTGCAGGGTTACTGCACTGGGGAAAACTAGAACACCTATTAAAGCAAATATACAATCATAAATTCTATGAACCAAGACTCCATTTACCTACCCATTCATACAGCAGAAAAACTTTTAAAAATTGATTGTTTTCATTGTTTGTAACTTTATATGATGAATTACTAATTTGTTCACAATTTTCTACTGAAAAATAATACAACAAAAATGAATGCAATTTTATAAAACATCCATTATATGTAGGTCAATCACAACATATACTAACATAAAAAATATCCATACCAAAAAAAAAACACTTCAATAAAACACCTATCATCCTAGTAAATGGTGTTTTAAAATCATAATTTGGGAATTAAATGGTCACAAGATAACAGAAAATAAAAATGTGAAATGTATTTACAAATGAGAGACAAGGACTAGATGCCTTGAAAGTACAATGTTCAAAAAATTAAGTTCATGATATTCCTAATTTTTAACATAAGACAATAAAAATATATTTGATGTAATTCATATAAAAAAATAATTTATTATAAAAAGTAACTTAAGATACGAAAATTCATAAAGGAGTCAGAATTTTCACATAGATAATAAAAAATTAACACTATTTTTAAGAATTGCTTACACAAACCCCTCAAATTATCTTCTGCAATAGGTACCAAACATTACAATCACAGGACTTTGGCATTTCTGCCATTATAAAAATATTATAAAATTATAAACATACATTATTGGAGAATAGTATACAATTAAAGTAACAATTATTTTAAAGAACATATATATAAACTTTAAAATTTAATGCTTCAAAAAATGTTCATGAGTTCTTATAAAATAGTGTAATCATTTTATACAATTAAACCTACAAACATTTATTTACAGAAAATTAAATATACATGCAGAAGTATTATAGCAGGTACTCAGTTTCTAAATTTTATGAAAAATTCTTCACTTAATTTAATTTACTCATTTAATGTCTAATAATCAATTATTTAAAATAATCCTTTTTTACATTTAAAGGCTTATCCAAACTAACTAATGTAGTGTAACTTCTAGTAAAAGATAATTTATTCGACATAAATGTAATCATTAATTGATTTGAGAAAATAAAATAAAAATTATAAAAACATTATAGTACAATTTTCATATCTTTGATAGAAGTATCATTCCTTCACTGTGTGTGGGCATGAGAAAGAGAGAGAAGGAAGGAAGGGAGTGAGGCAGAGGGAGAGAGAGGGGAGATATATATATATATATATATATATATATATATATATATATATAGAGAGAGAGAGAGAGAGAGAGAGAGAGAGAGAGAGAGAGAGAGAGAGAGAGAGAGAGAGAGAGAGAGAGAGAGAGAGAGAGAGAGAGAGAGAGAGAGAGAGAGAGAGAGAGAGAGAGAGAGAGAGAGAGGGAGGTTGTAGTCTGTATATGATAGGGAAAAACCTAAAAACATACCTACTGAAATAAATAAATATATATGATAAATATATTATCTTCAGCAATAAAAAACAACTAAACCTTTCCTAAATCTGAATATGTCTAAAAAGTCAATTGGAAGAAGTAAAACCATAATTTATTGAGGCATCTTATTACTTCAAAAATCAAAAACTAAATTAGGTCTAAAATATAATAGTATACAATGGGTCACAAATAAATATCAAAATCAAATCATTGACTATTGTCCAACTGACGCGTGGCCTAGGAGCTGATTTTTTGAAGATGAGGTAGCATTGATTCTTAAGATGCTGTACAGAGTGCCGATTTGGCATAATACAATAAGGAACAAATACAAGCTTCAAAAACTACAAATACTAAAAGGTTGCAATAGTTCAATCAAATAAAAATCATTAAGACACACAAAGCAATCGCATTAAATGCAACAAGAGTTTTGGCTCATTATTTCAACAACATTATTTCTGGCTGCTATGGTACTCATAGATCCCAGAAATAATGAAATAATCCAGTACATAATGATAATATGACATCATAGTGGTCTAGGTAATAATGAAAATGACTCGATACAACATGAATCACATGTAGTCAACTAATTTACTACACCCAACAATATATTCTAGCAAAAATATTCATATTTAACACAGATAACAAAATGAACAGAGATTATCAATATATACAGTGGTGTAAGTTAAAAAGGAGATGATGTTTTCTATTATTTGCTACTTTGGTATAAGTTCAGGAGTATAATAAATGTCAAATACAAGCTTGATGCTACATATTCTTACTACTAAACCGAAAAATGGTCAATTTTAAAAACAACAGAAAACCTTTTTAATCTTCCAGGTTATGTACATCACATTACAATAAATACAAGTTTTTAATACACTTATGCACAGAATTTAACAGAGAAAACATACATATACCCACTTTGTAAAATAAAAAAATTAGTATCAACTTCATTAAATGTCACTCTGGCATTGAAGAGAATTATTGAGCTAACACATTAGCTAATGAGACAGCAAAAAGTCATCATATTTAAAAACCTCATTTTCTTTTATAAAATCTTGCAGAAGAGAAAACATTATTTTGAGTTCAACCAAGAAATGAATCAAATCACCCAGCTTACAAAAAGAAACAGACTTTTTTTTTTTTTAAGTATTGCAAAAAAAAAAAAAAAATAGCAATAAAATATATTAGTGTGGGCACCTTATTTTTTTTTTTTTTTTTTATAAAATTCCAAGTGACATGTAATATAAATTTTGTGGTCTGTTTTTCTTTTGTATGATTCTCGTTGATTTTATTAAGAACATTTTTATGATTACAATATTAGAAACATTTTTTTGGAATACAGATTTTTAAAACCATTATTGTTTCATTAGAATATTTTTTTATGTAAAAAATTTTCTTTAGCAATGACTGAGTTTTGGAAAATTAAAAATAGGAGCAGAAAATGACCATTATATTGTGGGTTACTGTTGAACATTATAGATCAATATTTTTTGTTTTATTAAATTACTTTGTGCTGATAATTTTGTTCTTTGTTGATTATTAACATTTTTTTTTTTCTTAGTCTTCTATTTTTGTACTTGTATCTGCCCAATTTTAAAAATGTAATATGTTTCTTTGAAAACAAAGATGTATTTGATCAAAATCTTGAAAGGGTTGAGATGGGAATCCTTTTAAATCTGATTTTTGTATGTGAAAACCTTCCATGAGAATTAATTAAAAAAATTAGTTATGAACCTTACATTTTTACTTTTGTTGAAATTGTATTACCCAAAAAGATAGTGAAAAAATTATTGATTTTTCAAGAAAATTTATTTGAAATATTTCCCTAATTTGTCAATTTTGACAGCAATACAACAATCATGTTTGTTATGCTCTGATAAAGGAAACAATTAAAGCTTTACAAAATGCAGTGTAAAAGTCAATGTTTTATTTAGGGATTAATAGTAAAAATAATGCATTTTGTTCAGCACAATGTTATAGGATGGTATGTAACTAATGCTTGTGTGTTGATAATAAACAGACCTTCCCATCTGGTTGAAACATTTATTCTATATTCATTCTCAACACACTAATTAAAATGATTCACCTTTCACCATCAATAGCATTTATTTTGGTAAATCAAAAAATACAAACAAAATAAAAAATGTAACACATCAAAACAAACAAAAATAGGATAAATGTTTAAATACTACATAGTCCAGCCAAATTGTACATTTTGATATGCAAAAAGCTGGGTAGTTTTGATTTTTTTATGTAATGTTAGTGTTGTACTTGAGTACTAAAATCCAAGTTGTGGACCTTGCTGACCCAACCAATTAGTGTCAAGACCACAAACATTTGGATCTTGGTACGTTTTTAGCATTTTGGCTGGGTAATTTTGATTTTTATATATGTTGTTTGTGTCATGCTTTTTTTGAACAGAAAAAGAGCTCTGTAGCTTAAATGGGGACTAGGATACAATTATCGAAATAGACTCAAAAAGTGGCGGAAATTGCAATTTTTTGAGCTTAACACTACCAAATATTGTGTGCGGCAGTGTGACAAAGTCTAAAACATGGATTTTAATATACAAGCATAACAGCATATATATGCATAAATAAAAAAATTTATGCATAAAAATATATATGCATAAAAAAAGCATTGACCTTAGTAACACTAGATTGTACATGGTTTACATTATAAGTTGTATTTATATTTTGATAATTTAAAGCAAAATTATACATAATGAAGTTTGCTTTAAACTTCGCTGTTTAGAAAGTATTCTTCCAGAATACTTTTAAGGAATTCGAGGGCAGTGGCCACCCAGTATGTATGTATGTATGTATGCATGTGTGTGTTTTATATATATAGGAAAGGGTGATGAAAAAACAGGTTACAATAAAATTATATAATTTACACAGACTAGCAACAATATAAATATATAAAAATGTGTGTTAGTGGTATTCCCGGGTTTTACAGGTAAATACAATTTCCGTTACTGTGTAATATTTAAATAGATAAATGTTATGATGAATATATATTACAGTATATGATGTATACATATATACAAGAAAGACTTGCAAAAACACTCACAAATAACAACAATAATGATAACAATAATGTAATAGTGTAATATGTAATATATAGTGTAATGTAATAGTGTAATGTATAGTGTAATAATGATTACACTGACACTTTCAAAAATACATCTACCATAGCAAAATTATACACTAAAACCAAAGATACAGATAAATTGGAGTTACAATCTAATATGGTTTATGAAATACCAAGCAAAGATAATTGTGGCAAATATTATTATGGTACATCAGAACAATACCTCAAACGACGTGTTTATCAACATAAATATAGCTGCACGTCTATAACTCTGCACCTCGGAGGTACAGACCACTAAGTCAGATTTCTGTAACTTTACAGGAGAGCAGTTTAAAGGAAAAAAATATTTCATTTCCTGAACTGTTATTATACTTATGAGTACTTATTATACTTATGAGTACGAAATAAATCTTGACTTTCCCATCCAGGCTAGAATAGGTTGGTAGCCTGTCCTTCCTGTCCTAATTGGAGTACACAAGGACGTTATGACCTCCCCCTCCCCAAAAAAAAAATAAAATAAAAATTTTTTTTTTATGTAACTTACCTTACAATTAATTTGTCAAGGATATAGAATTCTATGTGATAACCATAGAATCGTGCAATAATCAAAATCTGATGTCCTAAATCTCAACACATTTCATTCTAATTTAATACATTCAGATTAATAGTATACATTAATATATATATAAATCATAGTAAGATCCATTTATATATTTAAATATTACACAGTAACGGAAATTCCATCTACCTGTAAAACCCGGGAATACCACTAAGTTTGGAAATCCTTTAAAATTAAATGAAAACCCTCATCCTTTACCATTTTTCCCAAATTTCCCCAGTTCAGTTGAAAACTAGAGTTTTTATAGTAGTAGATAACCAATAGCATTATCCACCAATAACATTGAAAGTAGTTTCATACTCCTCCATATTTTGTAGTAATATGAACTTATATATTCTAATACATGTTTTTATATATTTATATTGTTGCTAGCTTTATTTTTTAAAAATCTTGTGTAACTTTTATTAGTTTATTGTAATCATCTTTTCACTGAAGGCTATGATTATGAGAACAATATAGTCTCGAAACATAGCCCAAATAAGTTGCTATTTTATTTACTGAACCTCAAGATTTTTATTAAACATCTAATAGTAACAGTCAAAAAAAAAAAAAAAAAAAATATATATATATATATATATATATATATATATATATATTATATATATATATAGATAAATTTCTTGAATAATACTATTAAATTTTTAGTAAGGTTATTGAGGATTTATTGACTGAACCTCAATAACCTTACTAAACATATATATATAGATAAATTTCTTGAATAATACTATTAAATTTTTAGTAAGGTTATTGAGGATTTATTGACTGAACCTCAATAACCTTACTAAACATATATATATAGATAAATTTCTTGAATAATACTATTAAATTTTTAGTAAGGTTATTGAGGATTTATTGACTGAACCTCAATAACCTTACTAAACATATATATATATATATATATATATATATAATATATATATATATATATATATATATATATATATATATATATATATATATACTTATCATCTAGTCTGTCAGGGTATAGAATTAAGAGATTGTTACATAATAATAATTTTAATTCATTTTAAATTAGATCGTATTGACTGCAGATATGCCATACCATGGCACCTCATATGGAGGCTTTTGTCCTGATCATTCAAAAATCCTCTCAAACAAACAGGACACCTATATTTTGACCGCCGAGTATCAAGCCTGTCAAAATCAGGCTCTAAATAACACTTAGTATCAATTTTATGAACTGATCTTAAATGATTTATCTTTTTTTTCAAATTTCCAAAACAATCTCCACATTCCATACACTGATAAGTATTTGGTATGAAATGAGCATCATTGAAATGCTTCACTAATTCTACAGCTTCATCACACTTGTATTGGCACTTCTTGCATTGCAAGGAGACTTTCTGTACATTTAAATTTATTTCAGCATCAGTTTTTATTAAATCTTCAGATGAGATATTGGTTAAATTCTCTTCTAAAAGATTATTTGTTTGATTAAAAGTGTTATGGTTAGTTTTCTCTATTATGTGAACTGACAAATTATCATTTCTGATATGTTTATCATTGGTTTGCAAAATATTTTTACTTCCAGGCACAGTGATATCTAGTATTGGAATATCCTGTTCCAGTCTGCTTATTGATATATCACTAATGCTTAGTGGCATTGATGGAACATTAGGTATTTTCATTATAGGTTTCTTTTTTTGAACCTTCTTTCTAGTTTGATTACTTGGTGCAGCAGAATTTAAATCCATAAAATGAGAATGACCCTCATGTACCGCAAATGGTATATTACTTACTTCTAATCTCTTTCTGGTATTTTGTTTTTTTCTAACAGATTGGACTTTTACAACATTACAATTTGTTAGATCATCAGAACTATTATTATTGATTCTCTGAATTTTTAACAGTTTTTGAGGATTTCCACAAAATTCAATACCTGGATTTGCCGGAAGTGAAGAAAAAGACTTTATTTTATCATCATTTAAATTTTGGGGAGAATTAATATCATTTGAAGTCCTGGAAATCCAGTTAGTATTTGAACCAGATATGTATGTACTTTTTACACAATTAGGATATTTATGGACAGAAATATTTGGATGACAGTGGAAAAAATGTTCTATGACAGCTTCCCAACTGTAACTAAGAAATAATTTACAAACTTTACATTCATAAGTCTTAGTAAGAGAATTAAATCCTGGTTCAGGACTGTTTAATATTTCACAATTTTCACAAATAAAAGGTTTAGAAAGATTGACAAACTTGACATCATTGCAACTACCACATATTTTCATTTCATGATCATTGTCCCATTTTCCAAATGTAGGTGTAGCCTTGCAATTTTGAGTTTTATGCTCAATGAAATTGTACTTATGAATGGTATAATAATTGCAATCACAAATGTATAAAATGATCACATTTACCACATCATTTGCATGATTTTTCATGTGGAAATGAGCAGCAGAACTTTTGAACTCACGCCCGGGGCATAAAGTACAAGTGTGACAAATCTGGTAAGTACAAGGTGATTCAGGATGTAGTTGCGCACGATGTGAAATATACTGAATTCTACTAATTAGCAACATATGACATTGTATGCATTTTATCCATTTTTGATGGTGAATACTTAATAAATGTCGACATAAAGACTCTCTGTCTTTAAATATGGTAGCACATATAGGGCAAATACGTTTGATTTTCTTGGCATTGAAAAAACAAACAGTTCTAATGTGATCTTCTAATGCTTCGATGAAAACAAAATAAGCACCACATTCTGGACAAACATGATATTTTTCTTTTTTGTGATACCTTTCATGTATTGAAAATGAGCATTGGGAAAGAGAAACAAAGTCACAACTATTGCAACATACTTTCCATGAACCTTCAATATCCATCAAATGACTAGCCACTGATGGAAAGAATTCTTGACATTCAACACAATATTCTTTCTTTGACTCTTTTAATAAATCCAAAATAACATGGTAAATTAGTGAGCATATGTTATTGAAAAACAAAAATCCACAAAAACAACACATATAGATTATTTCTGCAGTATCTCTACAAAGATGAGCAACCAGCCAAGTTAAATTATCATCCCTAAAAAAAAGAAAAAAAAAGATATATATATATATATGTATATGTATATGTATATATGACTAAAAAAATGGTATTATGTTCTATTCGTACATAAAGAAATAATATTACCTTCTGTCACAAGCCATACAATGAAATTTAAACTGATCAGTGTCATAAAAAATATATGTTTCATTGCTATCAGCTAAACGTTGTCGATATCTGATTTCAGAATGCATCATTTTAAACACAAAGTTTTGAGCTTCATCTAAAACACAACCAGCAGGTTTAGCCTCCTCAATCAAATCTTCTACTTTCCTGTTCAAATTCCTTCCCCAAACAACTAATTGTTCAAATTTAATTAAATTTCCTTTTTCAATTTCACTTATTAATAAGCTATGATTTGATTTGATTTTTAAAATCTTAGCACAAAACTGAATGTAATCTTCTTGATTCAAATCATTTCCAGTATTTTTTATTCCACTTATTTGACAAAAGAGAAGCATAAGAGATTGAAGAGGTTCTTGATATATCGAAGGATCTATCTCATTTTCTGGTATAGCATTGCTCAGGCTCATGCTGTTATCCTTAGCAATGCTTTGTTCTAATGGATTATATTTTATTAAAATCTGAAATAAAATAAAATTTTTGTTTATTTATAATTTAAAAAATATTTACAATAATGGAAAAAGCCAAATTTACAAAATTTTATGAAAATCATATGAGTCATTCTAAAGTGCTAAAGAATGAGTTTTACAATTTCCTAAGAAATAAATTAGGTAAGGCAACCCTCTATACATTTTACTATTACTGAATATTATTTTTTCATATTTTATTTTTCTCTTAGGGAAAGTTATTTTACATAGTTGATTAAGTCCAGAAAAAGTTCCTTTGAACACCATTTTTAGCATCTCTTTTTAACTAGCAAGGTAACAAACAGCAAATGACAAACGGTGATTGACATTTTCTAAATATGAAGGAAACTCCATGCTATAAAAGAAATAAGTAAGATATTGTAAAAGTTTTTTGAGAGTATTCTGAAACAGAAGAAAATTCGCAAAAAAACAAATTTATAAAACAACTCTTTATTAAGACACTAAATATATGTTTTCATACTTCAATAGGGTTGATTTCAAGATTAAGTAATGCCATTTATTGTCATTATTTTTTTTTTTAGAATTGAGAGAATGGCTTAGATAAGATATATTAAAGAACCATGGAAATTCCCAAAGGTTAAAAATTAAATAATATATTTTAATGATAGGAGTAAATACCATGAAATTTGAATTATAGAATTTCAAATAATTATGCAAGATATAATGTAAATATGAATAAAAAATATAGTAGTTGATATTTTAAATGATTGATTGATTAAGGTCTTTAATTTGCTTAAAAAAAGTTCTTTTGCAAATATTAATATATATATATATATATATATATATATATATATATATATATATATATATATATATATATATATATACATATATATAATAGAACAAAAAATATGCTATATGTAAATTTGAAAGAACTAACTTATTAATTATCTACACCATCATAAACATACGTTTTCAGAGGTGTCTGTTAAGACTAGAGCTTCAAGATGATTTGCCTCTCCTTCAATTAAATTTTCAATTTTAATAGGATTTTGAATAGGCTCAGGAACCTAAATAAAATGACAATAAAAAAATATTAATAACTAGCTACAAATACAAATAAATTTAACATTATCAAGAAATTTAGCAATAATTGCAAAAATCCTAGAGCTTAAAAAGAATATTAATAATAAGAAAATTTAAAACCATATATTTGAAAATGTCTATATCAACAAAACTTTATATACACAGAAATGTGTCATGAGCTGTGAATTAAACTGCTCACAAATTGAAGTGGACCACTCATCAAAAGTTACGTTAACACTCTTTTTTAACTATACTTCTGGTTATTTTTCGTTTCTTTATGTGTATAATACCTTACTAACAAAAACAAATAACAAAAAAAATACATCATACAAAATTATGCCTGCCGATGGTTAGAACCATCCAGAGCCCCCTGCTCTGGTAAGTAGTAGAATCACCTGATGACGGCCAGTCCCCTAGGGGTGAGGAAGCGAAAGTGGCAACAAGGGTTGACAGGTGGCTCCTCCCCCCGCAGGCGAGAAATGCCTCTTTAGTTGGCTCATGACTGATGATGAAGGCTAGAGCCTGGCAATCTGCTACGGAACATTTCAGGATGCTCTAAAGAGACAGCCCCGCTACCTGACTAGGAGGGCGAGGGCTGATAACCCTCACCTCTGCAACTCCTTCATAATGAGACCTCAACGAGAAATAGCTGGTAGATTATTAGATAACAGAGATGGAAACCGTCAAATGGACTTTAGGTTGGGATATCGGAACGTTTTATCTCTATATCGACCAGGGAGGCTCTTGAGTCTTACTAGCAGAACTCGACAAATACAGACTGGACATAACCGCTCTCCAGGAGATTCGCTGGACCGGCCATGGGTTATTATTATAGGGTTATGGGGGAAAAGATATTACATACGATTTACTATAGCTGCCATAAGCCTGACATTCTAGGCCGATGGGCAAGGCACTTCAGATCCCTGCTAAATGAAGACGCTTACATTGACAATGCGGAAGCAGGGGATACTTCTGGAGAGGGAGTGGATGATGTTGAGCCCCGGACTTTGAGGAGTTAGTGGATAAAATCAGTTGTACAAAGAATAACAAGGCACCAGGACCAGATGGATTGCTAGCCAAAATTTTTAAGTATGGGGAGGATGAGCTTCACTAGGCACTATATGACCTAATTTTGTCAACTTGGACACAGGAGAGAGTGGACTACTTCTATAATATGCCTTCTTCATAAGAAAGGAGATAGATTAGACTGTATGAACTATCGCAGTATATCTCTATTACCATGTGCCTACAAAATCCTCTCTAACATTCTCTTCAGCAGACTTACTCCATTTGCAGAGCACAAGATAGGGAAATGCCCAGGCTGGCTTTCGGTGAGGCAGATCAACTGTTGATCAAATATTCACCGTCAGGACCATCTTAGAACGCGACCATGAATTCAAGCTGACAACTCACCACCTCTTCGTTGATTTTAAAAGCGCATATGACAGCATTAGGCGCCCAAAACTGTACGAGGCTTTGATGGGCATGAGCATCCCAGGCAAGTTAATCTGCCTCGTGAAGAAGACAATGAGGGAAGTGAGCTGACATGTGCGAATCCAAGCTGACCTCTCCACTGAATTTTTTACTGACAGGGGACTAAGGCAGGGTAATGGCTGGGCCTGTCTTCTTTTCAACCTTGCACTGGGGAAAGCTGTTCAGGAATCTGAAATCCAAGCAAGTCACACTGTCTTCACCAGAGCAGTAAATATTTTGGGTTTTGCAGAAGACCTGGATATTGTGGAAGCCAGTCAATGACGTATCTGCAGAAATAAAAAAGAGGCTAGTGACAGCTAACAGGGCTTATTTCCTCTTCTAAAGATATTCCGCAGCAAGCTTGTGACAAGGGGAACGAAACTCACCAACTAAAAGACCCTTGTGCACCCTGTTTTTATCTATGCTCCCAAACATGGACTATCTACAGAAGAAATGAAAATGATCTCCTAGCATTCGAATAACCCAGTATAATAAAGGTTTTGTGTTGCAACTAATTAGGGGAAAGCTGAATTTTTACAAGGTATTGGTATATAAATTAAACACTAAAAAAAACTCAAAGTCCCGAGCCCCACCGTTCTTGCTTTTCCCCCCCACCCCTTCAGCAACATTACAAGAACAGAACTCTGGATATATTCCGACAGCTCCAAAACTAATGCTATTATAAAGGTGTTCTTTTTTTTTATGTTACTCCTAACAATATTACAAAGAAATTATTTTATATACGCATTTTATGTAGATGGCTTAGTTTAGCTGTAATACAAAAAACTGTCACAACAAAAAACAATAAGTAACTTCAACAAATTATAGATTTTTATCATTACATATTGGGAAGAAATATATTAAACAAAACTTATAGATAATATGATTGGCTTTAAAATGATGTGTCTTATAACGCATGCCGTTAAAAAGATGGCTTCATAGAGAGCGGTGAAAGAGTATTAGACACCGCGCCGCCAGTCCTAGCTGTGCCGTCCTGAGGTGCACTACTGCATATACTACTGTTCATGATCATGAATAGTCATTCAGTTGAAATAGAGCAACAATGTAATAAAGTTTATTTTTAGGCTATTACTTCTAAAGTTCATTTTTTTGCTATAAAAGTTTATATTTTACTTGAATCACTTATATAGTACAGAATTTTGCATCGAAGATTCAAATAAAAAAATAAAAAGATCTGACTGCTGGAAATTGTTAACCACCCTTAGCTCTAATTGTGATAAAAAGTCTTCCTCAAAATACCTTCGGATTTAGGGGAGGGGGGGGCTAAAAGTCATATGTTGTTATCTATCTGATCTCGGAACTTTAAGTAACTAAATTTACTATAAGAAATCAATTATTAAACTTTGATTAAGTTACGTAAAACGCCAAAGATAGAATGCTGAGAAACCCGAACAGTTGTGAAAAACTCGTTTTTTTCGGCACATTTATCACTATAATTCCGGAACTATTTTTTCGATTCAAAATCTAATTTTTTCATCTGAAAGCTGGTTAAATTTACTATTAGACCTGATATACTAAATTTTGATCTAACTCCGTGAAATACCCAAGCCAAAACGCTAAATGTGTAAGTTTTGACAAAATGTGACGATTTTGACATGTTCAATGGGCTGCCATAGGTATTTCACAGAACTCAATCAAAATTTCATATAAAGGGTTTTTTTTTTTCATAAATTTCATATTTAGTACATCAGGTCTAATAGTAAATTTAACCAGCTTTTAGATGAAAAAAAATAGATTTTGAATCGAAAAAATAGTTCCGAAGTTATAGTGATAAATGTGCCGAAAAAAATGAGTTTTTCACAACTGTTTGAGTTACTCAACATTCTGCCGTGGGTATTTTACGGGACTTAATGAAAGTTTGATAATTGAGTTCTTATAGCAAATTTAAACAGCTTTCTGATGAAAAAAGAGAAATTTGAATCGGACAAACAGTTTCGGAGTTATAGCGACATGAGTACCGACAAACGTGTTATTCCGGAGAACTGCAACTTCACTCAAGTAAAAAATCTTTTATTTTTACGTCCACCACAGCTCTAACATTACAATATGGGAAAGAAAGGAATAAAATGAGGAGGGTTGAGAGGAGGGCTGACTACCCGCCTCTTGCAAAAAGCTATCAAGTTACTAACGCCCAACAACGAAGCCTCGGAAATCAGACTGTCTTACGGAAACGACCTGGAACTCTCACAAAGGTATTTAAATTTGGAATATGGAATTTATAGACCAGGTGCCCTGACTGAACTGAAAGAACAACTATCCCAACTTGGCACAGATATTGCGGCCATTCAAGAAACAAGATGGACGGGATGTGGTAAACTCAGCAGAAAGGATTTTGATTTTTACTATAGCGGAGGCGAGAAAAGACACGAATTTGGTACTAGATTTTTGGTTTTAAAACGCACGAAATCGTCAATCCTCGATTTCCAGCCGATAAATAATAGAATATGTACTATGAGGATTAAGGGGAAACGCCACAATATTACCCTGATAAATGTACATGCACCTACTGAGGAAAAGGAGGAAGAGGAAAAGGATAAATTTTATGAAGAATTGGACAAAATTATTAGAAATGGCCCTTCCTTCGACATGAAAGTAGTGTTCGGTGATTTCAATGCACAAATAGGACAGGAGCTTGCTTTCACCCCTACCATTGGAAGATACAGTATGCATCCAGAGACAAATGACAATGGTGAACGAGTGTTCAGCTTTGCGGTGTCCAACTCACTAACTGTTATGAGTACAATATTTCCTCACAAAAAAAAACACAAGGAAACTTGGACCTCACCAACTGGCGTTGCAACACAAATCGATCATATACTGATCTCATCCAGGCTTTTCAACTCAATAAACGATGTTAGGTCATATCGTGGACCAGATGTAAATTCAGACCACTATTTAGTTGTGGCAAAGATGACCGAAGGAGTGAGACCCTTGCGCCGCAGGAACGAGAACCAGAGGTCCAAATGGGACAGAACGAAGCTCAAGGAAGAGAAAATTAGAAACTCATTCCAGTCAAGCATGGAACAAGAAGTGAAGAATATTCCTGCAGTTGAAGATGGAAGAGAGGTGGAAAGGGAGTGGGACTGCCTGAAGCAGGTCATAGCAGATTCAGCGGACCAGTATTGTCAGAAGGATAGGAGAACTGATAACACCTGGTTTGATAAGGAATGTGAAGAAGTAGTGGCGGAACGGAATGCAAAGAGAGCAGTTTTCTTGAGCCGAGATACTAGACGTAGTAGGAATGAGTACCAAGAAGCAAGAACTAAGGCAAAAACGGTACTTAAGAAAAAGAAGAAGCAAGCGCTACTAGAGAAGGTGAAGGCAATTGAGGACTCTAGAAGGAGTAGTGACACAAGGAAGTTTTTTGAAGAAGTCAAAATCATAACTACAGGCTTCAGCAACAATTCAGCAATTAGGAATGCTGAGGGAAAGCTATTAGTTGTGGACCAAGACATTCAAGAAAGATGGAGAGACCACTTCAAGAAACTCCTTAATCCCATAACTGTGGATTAGACGATTGGTAACCCGCCAGAAGAGGAAAATGAGAGGGAGTCGTTGCCACCTGATAGCATTGATATTCGTTTAATTTTGGATAAATTAAAAAACAACAAAGCACCTGGTTTAGATAGCATCCCAGCAGAATTTCTAAAGGCAGGAGAAGAATAGAAGAAATTATAAAGATAATAGAACAAGTGTAGATCTCGGAGACGATGCCACAAGAATGGAGTGAGTCTATCATTGTACCAATTTTTAAAAAGAAAGGCGATTCGACTCAATGCAAGAACTATAGGGGAATCAGTCTACTAAATACGGGATATAAAGTGTTCTCAATTGCCCTGTATAACCGTCTAATCCCATACGTGGAATCGCAGCTTGGAGAGTACCAGAGTGGATTTAGGGCTAATCGTTCAACCATTGACCAAATATTCTCGCTTAGGCAGATGACGGAAAAAAAAAATGAATGAGTTCGGTAGCTGCATGTGGCTACTCTTTATAGACTATAAAGCTGCATATGACTCAGTCATCAGAAAAGAATTATATCGGGCTATGAGAGAGATGGAAATCCCAGCTAAACTGATTCGACTCACAATGTGTACAATGAATGACACGACAGGCAGGGTGAAGATTGGCGGAAAGTTAGGAGACTCATTCTCCATAAGCTCAGGACTGAGACAAGGGGATTCTCTTGCCCCGCTACTGTTCAACATAGTCCTTAATGCAATTATAAAAAGAGCAGGACTGATATCTCAGGGAACGATATTTAATAAAATGACACAGGTAATGGCATATGCTGACGATGTTGTCATTGCAGGAAGGAACCGACAAAACATCAAGGAGGTATTTGCGGTACTTGAGATAGAAGGAAAAAGAATGGGTCTCCAAATAAACGAGGATAAAACAAAGATTCTCACGTTAAGAAGGAAGAATCCAGTGCACCCGCAGAAACACTACATAATGGGAAACTATAGATTTGAGTGTGTTAAAAGTTTTAAATACCTAGGATCGATGATCAACGACTCCTTAGATGAAGAAGAAGAAATAAAATGTGGAATAATGGCAGCTAATCGATCCTATTTCAGTCTATCTAAACTATTTGAAAGTAGACTGCTCAGTCGCACAACTAAACTCAGACTTTATAAAACACTCGTCCGACCCGTCCTGACATACGCATCTGAAACCTGGACATTGCGTAAAGTATCAGCTGAACGTATTGACAGGTTCGAAAGGAAGATATTGAGACGCATCTATGGATCTGTAAAGGAGGATGGTTTGTTTCGACTCAGAAAAAACAAAGAGCTGTACGTACTTTATAATGAACTGAATGTTTCCCAATATGTGAGAATACAGCGAATTAAATGGCTGGGACACATAATCAGAATGGACAAGGAGAGGACAGTCAGAAGACTGTATTACGGAAGCCCCGATGGAGTGAGGCCTCGTGGAAGACCGAAGGGAAGATGGAAGGACAGCGTCTCCGAGGATCTGAAGAAAGCAGGAATATCCATCAGACGTGCCACTGACAGGGAAGACTGGGGAAGAGCCGTTGAGCTGGCCAAGAACCGCTTCATGCGTCTGTTGCGCCGAGAATGAATGAATGAATGAACAACATACAACTTTTACCACCCTGTCCCCTAAATCCGAAGATATTTTGAGGAAGACTTTTTATCATATTTAGAGCTAAGGGTGGTAAACAATTTCCAGCAGTCAGATCTTTTTATTTTTTTATTTGAATCTTCGATGCATAATTCTGTACTATATAAGTGATTCAAGTAAAATATAAACTTTTATAGCAAAAAAATGAACTTTAGAAGTAATAGCCTAAAAATAAACTTTATTACATTGTTGCTCTATTTCAACTGAATGACTATTCATGATCATGAACAGTAGCATATGCAGTAGTGCACCTCAGGACGGCCCAACTAGGACTGGCGGCGCGGTGTCTAATACTCTTTCACCGCTCTCTATGAAGCCATCGTTTTAACGGTATGCGTTATGAGACACATCATTTTAAAGCCAATTATATTATCTACAAGTTTTGTTTAATATATTTCTTCCCAATACGTAATGATAAAAATCTATAATTTGTTGAAGTTACTTTTTGTTTTTTGTAGTGACAGTTATCTGTATATGATTAAGTATTACGACGAAACTAAGCTATCTACATAAAATGCGTATATAAAATAATTTCTTTGTAATATTGTTAGGAGTAACATAAAAAAAAGAACACCTCGATAGCATCATTAGTTTTCGAGTTGTCGGCATATAACAAGAGTTCTGTTCTTGTAATGTTGCTGAAGGGATGGGGGGGAAAAGCAAGAGGGGTTGTGTTCAGGACTTAGTGTTTACTTTGTATACTCACACCCTGCAAAAATTTAGCTTTCCCTTTATTAGTTGCGACAAAGCTTATTTTCTTGCTTTCATTGACTGGGCTAGAAAGTAAGATTCTCCGTCGAATAATAGGTCCAGTGATAGATGGAGGATTAGGAGGAACAGGGAGCTTTATGATCTGTATAAAGAAATAGATGTGATCAGGTTCATAAAGCTGGGGAGACTGAGTTGGGCTGGCCACCCAATAAGAATGAGAGACAATGAGATCCCCAAGAGAGCCATCGACAACATCTTGAACAGAAAATGACATGCTGGTAGGCCAAGATTAAGATGAATTGATGGCGTGGCAGCGGATGCACGTACCTTGTTAGGAGTCAGATGCTGGGGATCGGCTGCACAAGATCAAGCCAAATGGCAGCGGCTTATTGAGGAGATCAGGACCTACCAAAGGTTGCAGTGCCACGGAGAAGAAGAAGAAACAAAATTATACAATATCTTAAATTCCTTAAGTGGTTCACTTCAATTAGTGAGCTGTGTATTAGTGAAGTATACAATTAGTGAGTATACAGGGTGTCCCGAATTTAAATAGCAAAACTTCAGGAACTTATAGGGGACCGAAAAACTAAGATAAAAAGTTCTTTAGAGATTTGCTCGTTTTTGCTAAGGTTTAGAGAAAATCGCAAACAAAAGAAACAAAACAAGTTTTCATTTTTTACTTATTTATTTACATTTATATTTATGTTATGTTCTTTTTAATGTAAATATTGCTCAAAATGTTGTCCTCTTGCACCAATGCAAGCATTACATCTAGCACTCACTTCATAAATTGCAGCTAAACATTGTTCTGATGATATTTGGTGCACTGCATCTATGATTCGGTCTCTTAATTGCTCTCTTGAGTTGATTGACACCGAATAAACTTTCTGCTTCAAGGTTCCCCCCCCATACGAAGAAATCCATGGGTGTCATATCAGGTGATCTGGGTGGCCAAGGTACTACTCCTCCACGTCCAATCCATCGTTGTGGATAATTTATATCCAGCCAAGCTCGAGCAACTCTCCTATAATGAGCTGGACATCCATTGAGTTGGAACCACATTTCGATCCGCTGCTGTAAGGGAATGTCATCTAAATAATTAGAAAAGTCGTTCTCCAAAAAATGTGTAAATGTGATACCATTCAATCTTCCAGGTAAAAAATATGGTCCCACCAGTAATCCGTTCCAAATTCCAAGCCAAACGTTAATAGCAAATTCATGCTGAAACCTATTCTCTCTAATAGCTCTGGGATTTTCAAGAGCCCATACATGATAATTTCTTTGATTAACAATTCCTCTTCTTGTAAAGGTAGCTTCATCGGTCCATATAATTTTTAATGGAAATAAATTATCATCGCGAATTTTGTCAAGAAACCGGTTACTAAAATTCAATCTCTTGACATAATCTTGAGGTAATAAATTTTGAACTTTTTAAAGATGGTATGAGTAGCGATTATCACCTTTCAAGGTTCGCCATATTGCTTGCCGTGTTATTGCTAATGCAGCAGATGCTCTTCGAATCCTAGTCTCAGGATTATTATGGAAGTGGCGTCGGACACACTTTCTTCTCCGATAATTTGCTCTTATTGCTGCCTGAAATTGGTCGCCTTCATTACGTATTAAGAATGACCAAGTCTCTTGTGGTCTATTAAAAGTTAACGAAAAGACTCGTCGATTAGGCACTCTTCTATTTGGAAATCGGCACGCATACTCCTGCACCGCTTCTAAAGCATTACCGTTACAGAAACCATACACAAAAATCATATCAGTGCATTCAACATTAGAATAAGTATGCCGCATTGTGGCTGATGCTATTCACACACAAATATCTGAGTAACTGACTGAAGACTAATTTAGGAATTATAATCCTAGAAGGAAGCCAAAATGTAAACAAATAAAAGAATGTAAAGGATAACATTAAGTGTTTACATATCTCACTGCCTAGCCTGATGAACTTTGAAAGGTGGTAATCGCTACCTGTAACATTTTTGTTTTGTTTCTATTTTTGCGATTTTCTCTAAAACTAATCAAAAACGAGCAAATCTCTAAAGGACTTTTTGTCTTAGTTTTTTGGTCCCCTATAAGTTCCTGAAGTTTTGCCATTTAAATTCGGGACACCCTGTATACAGTAAAAACTGAAAAATATGCAAATATATTGGATAAAACATGAAATCGAATGCCAAAATTATGCAACTATCTACATTATTTAGAAAAATAAAAAAATCACAATACATACCTGTACTGTACATTAGTATAGTTTTTATAACTTAAGATAAAAAAATGAATTGTGTGAAAAAGGAGAAAAATAGGAAGAAGAACATTACAAGGCGAATATTGAAAAACTACATTAACACTTTAACGACCACAGCGGGCACATAGGACCGCTAGTGAAACCCACAAACAATTTTGTTCCAGGAATACTTACGTCATTGTAAACTCAAATTACCTTATTATTATGATAGCTAAGGTTCTTGTGAACATAATTATCACCTTGGGTTGAGCTTACCTTTATTCTATTGCCATAACAATTCCTGGAAGCTAATTTGTTATTGTTTAGCATATTTTTAAGTTATTTTAATCTAATTAAAATTATTAAGGACTTGGAAAAACTGATAAATTATCTACCAATACTATTGTGGTATCGAATCGGAAGGCAATTTATTTTGCATTGCCAACTCCACGATACGCTTGGTACGGGAAGATATTACACGAAACATTTTTAAACAAAAAATGGACCAACTTACAAAAAAGGTACTACTAAGTAAGTAATTTGCAACAAGAGCTATAAGCATACTAAATAAAGTGGAGGGTGCGAGGTAGGAGGGTTGAAAATAGTGAAAGGGTAATAAAAGGTGTTGGAAGGGTTTCGACAGGTCAATCACCTAAAGAACAGTTTTATACCTGATCGGGTGAAACAACACATTTTTGCTGAATAATAAACCTAGTATGTTATTCCATCAATATTTCTGGAAATTAATTTTTTTTTTTTTTTTTTTTAACAGCTAGGTACTGTTTTTTGTTATCCTCATTTTCATTTTATGGAAAAAGAACTAATCTTGAAGAGGTTTATACATTTTTTTTCCAACAGTGCAGTAACATTTTGGGTGAAAATGAAAAACAAATCAAAATATGTCAATAGAGAAGTAAAAAAATATCTATTAAAGGAAAAAATAGTTATTTCATGATTTAGAAAAAAAGGGGCAGTGCCCACGGACATTGGCGGGCACGTAGGCCCGCTACATTTTTGCCCTAATCACCATAATTAAATGGTTGCTAATGATTATAAAAAAGCATGACATAGTTATATAACTGCTGAATGCAGCTTCTGAGCGAAAAAAAATGTCTGGTCCACAGGGAAATATTAACAGAAATGGCTTGGTTGTTAGTGTTAAAAAAAAAGCACATTAAACAGAGAACATTAAAAATGAAAAAAGTCATGAAGCAATATTAACATTCCATGATAATGAAAATAGTACAAAAAATCAGAAGAATAAAAATTAAATAAGTAAATTAAAGTAAGAAAATATAATTACATACTATTACATACCTTTTCAACATCTAAAGAACTGATAGATTCCCCACCATCTTTAATGATGGAGCAAGAGCACATTTCTATGTCTAAATCAGGTTCACGTTTAACAGCTATTTCATCCGAAACCTGAAAATAGAAAATAATTTAGGTATATTATACATACATATATATATATATATATATATATATATATATATATATATATATATATATATATATATATATATATATACTTGTAAGTATGTATGTGGTAATGTATGTTAAAACACCAAATACAGATTCACCAAATTTATAGAAGTAGAAAAAATTTATGAGAATCTAATTATTATTTTTTATTTTCAACAAATAATTTCCAGGCTACTATACCATAAGATGAAACCCCTGGGGAAAAATGGTCCTTAATGATATATTTTGCATTTTCCTATTTAAAAAGTTAAATCATTAAAAAATCAGTCATCCCAAACATTTTTATTAAATTTTTTTATGTTATTTTTCATGAAAAAATAAAATCATTCCAACAAACTCCAGATAATAGGTGTTGACACTGAAAAAAGAAAAAAATTCAAGTCAGGAGATGGTGATGTCACCATAATGTGTATAAAAACAAAAGACATCTTTTCTTTTTTTTTTTTTTTTTTTTTTTTTTTAAGAATAGGAGGAAAATCTTGCATAAGGTAAAGTTGAATAACGAACATAACAGTGTGAGATTCCTACTCACTAAAAACAGATGTGAGCTGCATGATCTACAAAATCATTCCATATTCTCTTCAGGATAATCATCTGACTACCAGGTTTTCTGGGACCAAGTGATAGCCCATAATCCTAATTAGCTCTTCTTTCACTTATGCAAATCTAGAGCAACAAAAGCAATAGTTCTACTGTTTCCACTAGGTTTTCGCAAATAGGACAAGATGGTTCATTACCTAATTAGAACCGAACCAGGTAGACCCTGAAACAACCTTTTCCAGTAAGCTAATTGGGTTAAGTAATGATCAACTACCCAGAAACCCAGAGCTTGCGTTGCAACATCTGATATCAAATAGTGGGTCTATCTTCTAAAATATGACACATTCCAGCATCTTTGCCATCTTTGAATAGTGAGATTCCATTCTTCCCTAGCGATCGTGGGCCAATAAGCAAGTCAGATACAATACACATTGCATCATAAGAAACAGTGCAGAATGCTCTTTGGTACTAACAACCTTCCAGGCACATAATTGCACTAGAATGCATTCGTCCAGATCAGAGCTGCATATAAAAGAGCTGAGCTGGTGACACTACCAATGAAAGCTACTGGAGGATTGTGGCTACAGCTGTTTTCACACTGCAAATCATTTCCTCTAGCAGTTTTTCACAAGATATGTTAAAAAGATCATCATTGAAACTCAAAGTGGCCATTCCATCCTGTATAGGTAACCTTATGCCTAGTAAACAATGGTAGACCACGTTGTGCAACCTGTCTATAGACGGTCTCATCTGCCGACACAGTCTATAGACGCCGTTCTTTGTCTCGTCTATTGTCCACACTGTGATGTGAATTTCCAAGTCTCATCTTTGTAGTCCACAATGGAAGACATTGTTTTGTATGGAATAAGTCCCTGATTAGGGCTAATTACAAATGAAAGAACATTATATTGTGTAGAGAATAAATAGATCTTTCCACTATCAATATTTGAATTAAATATTTTCATAATCTCTATAAGCTTGACAAATAATATAAGCACCTATTTATTTTCTTCACACAAATATTAATTAAACACCATTCTACATTCTGCATAACAAGAGGTATTATTTTTTATTATTAATCCCTGAATAAAACAAATTATATCAATATATATATATATATATATATATATATATATATATATATATATATATATATATATGGATAAATTTCTTGACTGTAACTATTAAATGTTTAGTAAGGTTCTTGAGGTTCAGTCAATAAATAAAAACAACTATTTTGGCGATGTTTTGAGACTATATTGTTCTCATAATCATGCCCTACAGTGAGAAAACAGGTTACAATAAAATTATATAAGTTATACAAGTTATTTCAAAATAATAAAAATATATATAATTACAGAATATAGAGGAGTATGAAACTACTTAGAATGTCACTGGTGGGTATGCTATTAAATTATAACAATTCTAGTACACAACTGACCTGAGGAATTGTTGAAAAAAAGATAAAGGTTGAGAGGGTTGGTTTTTCCAAAACTGGTGGTATTCCCAGATACAGTTACAAAAAGGATTTCCATATTTCTGTGTAATATATAAATGGATAAATGATTTAAATGATATATATTAATATAAATGTATATTATTGGTCTGAATGTAATAAATTGGAATAACATGTGTTGAGATTTAGGATGTCTGATTTTTTTGTTTATTGCATGATTTTTAATTATTTTTTCCGTGGTTATCATTTCTTTAAAGAAAAAAATAATAAAGAAATGATAACCATGGAAAAATTAAAAAAGCGCGCTAGAAACACAAAATCAGAAGTCCTTTATCTCAACACATGTTATTCTAATTTAATACATTTAGACCAATAATTTACATTTACATTAATATACAATATATAAATCATTTATCCATTCATATATTACACAGAAATATGGAAATCCTTTTTGTAACTGAATCTGGGAATACAGAGAGGGTTGGTTTTGGAAAAACCAACCCTCTCAACCTTTACCTTTTTTTCAACAATTCCCCAGTTGAGTTGTGTACTAGAATTGTAATAATTTAGTAGTAGATATCGATAGCATATCCACCAGTAACATTGTAAGTAGTTTCCAACTCCTCCATATTCTGTAATTAATTAATCTAATGCATGTTTTTATATAGTTTTTATAAAAAATTAAAGTAATTTTAAAATTTACCTCAAGATCTGGGAATTTTTAAAATACACTTGCTTTTCACAGAGATATTAAACTCAACTTTACAAAATTTGGCCTAAGGTGGAAAATACCTATTGACAGGCAGTATGTGTAAAAATGAGAACTGTTATAAGAACTGGAAAAATAAAATCAAAAAGGGTAATTAGTACTTACAAAACCAGTTGAAGATTCAAACTAAAATAACTAAAACATATTTTAAAGATGAAAGAAAAAAAATTAAAATAGTTAATGCACAAAGAGATTAATGAAAAATAATAATTGAATGCAACTTGACAAATATTTGGTACAAACTCCACAGGAAAGGGATATTTTACAACATCATTAATATTTATTTATTTATTTGAATATTTTACAAATTAAGGTATATGGTTATTTTTAATTATAGAAACATTAATTACACACAATCTTACAACATTCTACGAACAACAGGCATTATTTATCCCTAAATAATACTTCCTAAAAAAGTAATCGAATTACTGTAAATCCCCATTGAATTACTTTCTGAATTAATGTAATTCACAGGTGACTGTATTTCAATTACATTTACTTCAAATAAAAAGTGTTCAATATTAAATAATGCCCAAGCCTGATCCTGATTGTTTATTTTGTTGTGTTATATATTTTTTAATTACTAAAATAAATTCATTGATGGTGAAAGGCATTATTTTTGTAAGTGCATAGAGAATATATAGATCTTTCCAACATCAATATTTAAACTAAATTATGACAGTGAGAAAGTTTGTTTATTCTCTACACACAAGCATTAGTCACACATTATCCTACATTATTCTGCAAGGCATCATTATCCCTAAATAAAATAAATCAACATTTATGAGTTTCGACCGAGAGTCGAGTTTCTCCTTCTCAAAATATTTTTGGACACACCATTTTACGAGCTTCCAAAGTGAGCACCTTACGATCTGATGTGCTGCTTTCCCCAACATTATATAACACAAACTTAAAATATATACTTGAAAAGCAAAACCACAGTGCGACCTGTATGAGATGCGAAACTGTAATGATCCTCTTCAGGTAGGTGCAGAGAGAACCAGCAACCCTACTCCACTCTCATCGGCCTTGACCAGCCCCGCCTCCATCCCTCCATTTTTCCCCAAGTGCCATTAGCCCAGTACTAAGACTATAGCTCTTCTTTCACTTATGCAAATCTAGAGCAACAGAAGAATACTGTTTCCGTTAGGTTTTCGCAAATATGACAAGATGGCTCATTATCTAATTAGAACCGAACCAGATAGGCCCTGAAACAACCAGTAAGCAAATTGGGTTAAGTAATGATCAACTTATCAATGTTTCCGGGCTTGCATTGCAACATCTGGTATGAAATAGTGGGTCCATCCTCCAGAAGATGACACATTTCAGCATCCTTGCCATCTTTTTATTGTGGCATTCCTCTTTTCCTAAGCGATTTTGGGCCAATAAGCATCTCTATTTCAGAGGTAGATCGGGTAGTGTTCATCCAATAGAAGGTCAATCGAGGGAATGTAAGCTACAACACACACTGCATCATAAAAAAACAGTGCAGATTGCTCTAGTGACACGAATGGCACTTCTTCAGGAAAGACTATTAACCTTCCAGGCATATGATCGTACTTAGAATGGGTTCGTCCAGATCGGTGCAGCATATAAAAGAGCAGTCTTCTGCTTTGTATAGGGCTACCCAGACCATCATTCATTTCAGGTCTCACTACTCTATTAGATAAATAACTCTTGATAATCCTCATAAGATAATATGGGACTGCCATCCTTTGCAATCCCTTCAGAATGCAACCCCATCGTTCTGAATCAAATGCATTCCTTTTTTTTTTTTCTTTTTTTTTTTTTATTATGGTGCTACAATCCGGTTACGGGTCTTATCCTCCTCCAACCGCTTCCTCCAATCGTTACAGTCTTGCGCGGACACCATCCAGTCACTGACTCTTAAGACGTTTCTAGTGTTCTCTGCTACACCATCTACTACACTACACCATCTGCTACAACACTACCACCTTAGTTTTTGTGCTCTCCTCCTTTTTCCATTAATTTGATTTTTCAACAACATTTTAGGCATCTCAACTTCTGGCATCCTTGCAATGTTCCCTGCACACCTCTCTCCATCGACATAACTACTCTACTTCTTCTTCTTTATTGGTGCGACAGAGGAATGAAGCTGTCCTTCGCATGCTCCACACAGCCTTCCTACAATCGTCCTGATCAGAAGCTCACCTTAAATAAATCCTTGATAGTTTTAAGTCCTCTGCTCGTCCACAGTGTTTTTACTGTATGGGAGGCCAAGCGTTCGAAACCGTAACAAGTTTCCAATATTTAGGTAATTGGATGAATGAACACCTCGATGAAGATGAAGAAATTAAAAGTCGCATTATATCAGGGAACAGAGCCTTCTTCTCTATTCAAAGCATTATGAAGAGTAGACTCACCAGCCGCACAACCAAGATCAGGCTGTACAAAACACTAGTACCACCGGTAGCCACGAAACATGGACTATTAATAAGTTAGTAGACACGAAACTGGATGGTATGTGGTGGCAAAGGAAGAACCGGGAACTATACAATTTATATGGTGACTTGCCATAGACGGTCTTCATAAGAGTGCAACTGCTCAAATGGATGGGGCATGTCTACCAGATGGAGAGAAGAACATGTCGAAAATTGTTCTGGGATAGACCAGCTGGAGTAAGACCTCTTGGAAGACCTAAGAGAAGAAGGTTCGATGGTGTCTCAGAGGACTTAAAACTATCAAGGATTTATTTAAGGTGAGCTTCTGATCAGGACGATTGTAGGAAGGCTGTGTGGAGCATGCGAAGGACAGCTTCATGCCTCTGTCACACCAATAAAGAAGAAGAAGTAGAGTAGTTATGTCGATGGAGAGATCACACAATGGCTAGGAGCAGCTGGAAGAATGTTCCAGACTATCGGAAACTTTACAAAGGGACAGAATAAGCCATCTTTACAGGAAGCAGGGAAAATGTAAATAGAAAGCAACTGAGAGAACAAAATAGAAGGACGCTTAATACTACAAAGAGAGCAACAAGCACATAAACATTAGTAAGGAATTCCAAGAACCCAGTAAAAAGTCATATGTCATAAAGGGGGAAATGATTCTAGATTTGAATATTCTTCATCAAGAGAAGGTCAAAGTTGTGGGTAAAGAAAAATAAATTAAAACTAAAACAATTAACTGAATCTGGGAATGAATAGTAGTTAGATTCTGAAAGGGATCATTTAAAATTAAAAAACTTTCTTTTTAATTTTGGATCTGAAGCATTGGAGAGGTGAGATGAATATGGAGTTATCTAGCATCTTGGACTACTCATTACGTAATGTAACATGTCATTTTTAAAAAATGCCTAATATACTGACAAACCAGAATCTTTAAATTTACATCTTCCTTACTACATTGTTTTCATCATTTTTTAATATAATATGGACCAGTCACAGAGCATATGATTTGGGTTTTGATTGGAAAAAAAGTGTGCAGATGTGAGGTGAAACTTGATCAATTAAATGGAGAAACAGAAGTACATATCTCAGATGAACCAAACCCGGATTAGATTATAGGAATTCGTAGATAAAAATAAGTAAAATATTTGATGAGCAAGTGGTATATATTAAATCAGCTATTATGAACTATTTGTATAAACACCACTTTTGACTTGAGCACACAAGGATCAACACCACAAACTTCAATCAAAAGACAAGTAATTAATTACATGTCATTAATATACATGAAATTTATATATACAAGAATATCAATATAATAAAAATATTCTATAAATACCTCATTATTCACTTCATTCCATGAACCGAGTGATATAGATTCAGTTTTAATAATTACTGGTCCTTCCTAAAAAAAATATATATTTGTTACATATATTAATCATTTTAAAATAAGGAGAGTATGTAGCAATGACATTGTAAACTGAAATTTATTTAACAATAGAAGTACAAGCTCATACAGTAAATAAATCACAATTCACATGTCTTATAAATAATAGATAATTAATGGTTGTTGACTGTGATAAATGACGCAAGATAATTTCTTAGTTTTGAATAAGGTAGTAATGATGTAGCATATGCAGCCATGTAACAGTTTTTATTAAATTATCTAATGTCTTCAATAAAAAAATAAATAAACAATAATAAGAACATAAGTAATCTGAAAATTAATGAATTATATATTTAAATGAGAACGATTAAAAAATTAATAGAAGTTGGGAATAATAAACATGGAATTGAATAATAATAACAATATATATAAATAGTTATAGATTGATTCATGTTTTCCTTGTTCTCATTTTTTTTTTTTTTTTTTTTTTTTTTTTTTTTTCCAGTTCATTCAAAATTATTTCTCAATTTTTAATATTTTTCTTCATTGTTTATTACTTATATATATCATATATCTGCAATGGATTGTAATAGGAAGGTGAGGCATTTTTCTACATTTTTTTTTTTTACACACTAACAGGTACTCACCCTGTATATATAGCCATTTTTATCATTTTGCAATAATGTATTGTTTTTTTCTGTTTCTTTTCTTTTTTTTTTCTTTTAGTTTATAAATAACCTCTATGCATTGTAGCAAATACATAAGAACACAATAAAAAAATATGGAAATGCTTATTGTTAATTATAGATTCAACTAATGTTTGTATATTACCTTTTTTTAAATAAATAAACATTAGTTGAACACATAGAATAGAATAAAGAACAACATAGAACGGGAAGTCAGGAGGGGATGGATGGCTCCCTTTCAAAGGGGTTCTCCCCACAATATGCCAAGAGATGGAGTTAGTGTTTGATGTTATTAAATGGTTTTTTCTTAGGTTTAATAATTTTAAATTGGCAATGAACTTATTAAAACCATCTAATAGCCAATGTTAAAATATATCAATAAAATTTGTGAAGTACTTTTTGAGTTTACAGCGAATAAACAAAGCAAGCTGGACACTTTCAACACAGCTGAAAACTAAAAGCTGTGTGAGTATCCATGAATCACAGAAATATGTAAGATTGGGTAGGAACGTTGTCTTGTACATTGATATAATTTTTTTTTGTCACCTCACTTCTGTTGAGAATACCTCTCCAGATAAGGTAGAACGTTCTTCCAGCAGCTCCTAGCCTTAGTGTGATCTCTCCATCGACATATCTGCTCTTCCACTATAGTCATAATGTTAAATTTCAACGACAAGCAAAGGGATTTCAAAACATGGGCTCCCCAAAGATAGATTTTTATTTTCAATAGATGAAAAGTTACAATATTTTGTGTCAGATGTGATTCCTAAACTAGGCATGAATGTCCATATAACAAATTTATGAACAATTATTCGTAATTCAATAGAATTTTTCATTAAGTCCAAATCATCAAAGGAATTATTGATTCAGCCACAAGGAGCAACTATTAGATGAAGGGATTTAGGATGATAGTGGTGGGGAAGATCTCAGCCGAGTGGGAACCACAGCTTCTTCAAGGATTTAAAGCATCCGTCACTTCTATGTTATTCAGTATTCTGTTGTTCAATCTATAATCAAACAATGAATTATATAATTAGGTATCTTGTATTATAACATTTTAATTTTTTTTCTCGACTTTATACTTAGATTTTATAATACTCCATCTATCCACAAACTATTCTTGTTTGAACCCTTCTTTAAAAGAATTATTTCTGCTTTTTAATATTCCTGAAGAATGCCTGGCAGGCAAATCTTGCACACACCAAAGTATTTTCACCCTGCGTGTTTCTTCTTTTTGGTTCAAAACCCAAATATATTTTTGAAATAAATATACATTTGTTTTTATATACAGACATACATACAATATACATATACATATATACATTTCAATTTCTTGACTGTTACTATTGAATGATTAAGAAGGTTCTTGAGGTTCAGTCAATAAATAAAAACAACTGTTTTGGTGACGTTTCGAGACCATAATGTTCTCATAATCATGCCTTACAATGAAAAAACAGGTTACAATAAAATTATTTAAGTTATACAAGTTATTTAAAAAAATAAAGTTAGCTACAATATAAATTTATATATTTTATATTTATATTGTAGCTAACTTTATATCTTGAAATAGCTTGTATAACACATCTAATTTTATTGCAACCTTTTTTTCCAGAGAATACAGAATATGATAGAAGAGGTGGGTAGGTGGGGGGAGAAGGCTCCTGACAAAGAGCGCTATCCCCACCACCTTAACCCCGGCTGTCCCAGTCAGTACCACTGTTTACCCCGTGTTTATTTAGAACAATTGGTAATTGTTAGGTCTTTGTTGTGTATTTGTTTTTGTTTTTTTAATTTCTCAATTGGATTAAAAAATGCCGTGTGGCGCTGTGTTTGGATGTTCTAGGAAAGAGTCCAACAAGGTTTTAAACCCTCCAATAACCCTTCCCCGTACATTTTAAACGTACACAGTTTAATAAATTGAGAAACAAATCTTCCTTCCCTTTCGCCACAGTAAAAATATGTCCCGAGTTTCAGCTGAGAAGAAGAGGAAATACCAGGAGCTGGCAGAAAAACTCAAGCAACTATATAGACTGGATAAGTTCAGTGTCTTGCCAATAATTATATCTTGTAATGGGCTGGTTCCAAAAGACACAATTTGTTCTATAGAGAAGTTGGAGCTGCCAAAAACAGTGCTGGAAAAAATGCAACAAGCGGCATTGTTGGGAACTGCAACAATAGTTCAGAAGTTTTTAAACTCCAAATAAACATTGATGGTTGACCATATTTGGTCCCCAGAATGTTTGCTACCACTAGGTGTGAAAAAACAAATAAATAAAATAATAATAATATAAAGTAATTCAATGAGGATATACAGTAATTCGATTACTTTTTCAGAAAGTATTATTTAGGGATAAATAATGCCTTTTGTTTGTAGAATGTTGTAAGATGGTATGTAATTAATATTTTTATAATTAAAAATAGCCATCTACTTTTATTTGTAAAACATACAAATAAATATTAACTAATTAATTGTAATTAATTAATTGTAAATTATCCCTTTCCTGTGGAGTTTGTACCAATACTAGTCAAGTTGCACTCAATTATTATTTTTCATTAATCGCTGTGTGCATTAACTATTTTAATTTTTTTCTTTCATCTTTAAAATATCTTTTAATTATTTTAGTTTGAATCTTCAACTGGTTTTGTAAGAACTAATTACCATTTTTGATTTTATTTTTCCAGTTCTTATAACAGTTCTCATTTTCACAAATACTGCCTGCCAATAGGTATTTTCCACCCTAGGCCAAAATTTGTAAACTTGAGTTTAATATCTCTGTTAAAAAGCAAATGTATTTTGAAAAATTCCCAGATCTTTAGGTAAATATTAAAATTATTTTAATTTTTTTAAAGTATTTTTCTTTTTTAACTTTTACTTTACTAATAGGGGTCAATGGTTTGTGGGAAGCCCTACCTTATATATATATATATATACATACACCGCACCTTCTAACAGGTTGCCTCTACCTTTCAATACCAGGGGATTAGCTGAGAGACTTAGCTGGTCTAAAGCAAGACACACATACACACACACTAAATTTGTACTATAAGAATGACACGGCCGATTTGAATGAAATTTTATCATTATGTTGCTTTCATACTTACTAACACTTTGAAAGGCGCTAATAGTTATGTTATTAATTTGGTGGCATAGATTGATGCAGACGCCACAAAGAATTATATACATTCGGATTACATCCCGAATAACGTAGAAGTGATTAAGGAAGACTTCGCAATAAAAACCCCCACAGGAAGAGCAGAAGGATCACAAAGCGTAATTATTGACCTAATGCCTCTGATAGGAATTAATCAAAGAGTACTTTGAGAAAATTAAAATTAAAAATTAATTTAGAAAAAAATGAATTAAAATTTAATCAAAAAATATTTAAATTAGAAAAGGATTAACTTTTTATTGATGATAAAAATGAAATAAAACAATTGATACTCCACGAAAACATAAAATCTGAAATAATAGAATTAATCGAAACTATAAGCAAACATGGTGAAATATTAAAAAGGGATGAAGAACAACCAAAAGCAATGGGATTATTAAAACATAAAATAATAATCACAAATGAGAATCCGATACACACCCGAATTTACCAATACCCAGAACAATTTAAATAACAAATAAATTAAGAGGTACACAAACTTTTAAAAAATGGAATAATTAGGTCAAGTAAATCACCATACAATTCTCCACTTTAGATTGTACCAAAAAAATCAGTAGTATCGGGGCAAAAAAAAAAAAAGAAAAAAATAATGCTAATCAATTATAGAAAATTGAACCAAGCTACTGTAAAAAGTTGAATTCACCTTGCCAAACATCGATGATTTATTGAACCAATTAAAGGGATCTACTATAGACCTCACATCAGGTTTCAACTAAACCGAAATGGATGAACGAAGCATTGCAAAGACAGCATTCTCCACGGAAAATGGGCATTTTTGAGCATGCCTTTCGGCCTATGTAATGCACCTCCTACTTTCCAAAGAGCAATGACATTGATGATCTCCAATTCCATGATTTATATCGACGATATAATAGTTTATTCCAAAAATAAGAAAGAACATCTAAAAGATTTTAAAAAGGTGTTTGAAGCTTTAGAGCAACACAACCTTTCAATTCAACTAAATAAAACTGATTTTTCAAAAACCAAACTAAACTTTATAGAATATATCGTAACTCCAGAAGGATTAAAAACAGATGAAAGGAAAATCTAAGCAATTTCAAGATTTTCCATTCCACGTGATGAGAAAATGACATGGCGATTTCTTGGCATGACCGGCTATTACAGGAAGTTTATTAAAAATTATAAGTTAATTATGAAATATAACACCCGGTAGTATTTGCTCCTCGAGTATTACAAAATTCTGAATTCAATTATAGTTCTATAGAAAATGAATTATAAGCAGATGTATGGTCAACAGAGCACTTTAAGCCCTACATGTACGGTACAAAATTTCTTTTATGTACAGATCATAAACCCTTAACATGGATTTTTTTATGAAAAATGGTAACACCCGTATGATGAAGTGGTTATGGAAACTACAGGAATTCAAGTTATAAATAAAGCACATTCAAGAAAAAACTAATTACATGGCTGATGCACCCTCCTGAGGAATCGATGAATTACATCACACCAGCGATGAAGAAGAAATAGATATTGATAGAGTACTAAATCAGCAAATAGGAGATGAAAACAATTCCGAATATTAAGGGCTAATAGAAGAATTACAAGCACCACCGGAAGGAGATTTAGAAACAATCCATTCCCAGGAGTCCAGTAATGAACAAGTAAATATTTGTGAATCAGAAAAATGCATAAATATAGAAAAGAACCAAATTATCATCAAAATACAAAACAAACTTCAATAAACCTTTTGGAAAATGCACATACGAACTAATCACTTAAAGATAACACAAAACCTCCGTTCCTCCATGGACCAACAGCAAATTGCAATCCTTGTCTTATTCGATTTTTCAAAAGCGTTTGATTGCGTCGATCATACAATTCTCCTCTCCAAATTAAGTAACCTTTCCCTATCCAACAATGTTTTAAACTGGTTCTGCTCCTTCTTGTCTCACCGTTCCTAAACAGTTATCGTTCCCAACAAACCTCCCTCATCCTCACTACCTTTAACACGAGGTGTTCCTCAAGGATCCTCCCAGTCACCAATCCTCTTCTCTGCTTATATTAATGATCTACCCCATGTTATACGCCACTCCCAGTATCATCTGTATGTCAAACCTCCAAACCTACCTATCCTTCCATCCTTCAGACATGTTCAAAGCATCTCATAAGATTCAGGACAATATTGAGAGCATCAGCGGATGGGCAATGAAAAATAAGTTACGCCTGAATCCAGAGAAAAGCAAGGCTATCCTTATCGGTTCAAAACCTACTCTTAATTCTGCCAATTGGGTTCTCTTCATCACCAGATTTTTTGATAAAACACAAATAATAAAAACACAAATATTTTTAGTAATGTTGGTAGCTTTTATAAAAATACAGCTCTTAAATTAACAACTAACAAACTATCTATTAACATAAACTTGATTTATTTTCCAAGAAACATTGGTCCTTACCAAAAAAAACTAGAATAGAATGAAAAAATTACTAGAATCAAAGGAACAAAAGTTCTTATGTAACTTACAATTTTCAATTGAATTTTAATTATTTATGTTAATTTTTCTATTGTTCTTGATTTGTTAATTTTACTAGTGCCAGATAAACTATAATCCTCTTTGTTCATCATCAAATCAGAATGAATTTTGATTATATAATAAAGGCATAAATCTAAAATAGTTTTAATTATAAATATGAATGAAACTATTTGTTCATATTCACCAAATTACAAAACAGACGATTACACAATGTTAAAATTAACACCATCTTCTAAAAGGAATCAACAACTTTGTTCAAAGTAACCCCTCAAAATTGTTTTTTTTTTTTTTTTTTTTTTGGCTACTGAAAGATATAAAATTAAAGTAATGAGTATGAGACACAAAACAAAAATGAAAATGTTGCTGAATAGATTGGTGATCATAAGAAACAATCCTGCTGCAACACACATCTATAAAAGGAAAAGATATACATATACATAAAAAGATTAAGATAAAAAAAGAAAAAAAAAAAAGAAGAAAGTTTGGGTCTGAACTTAAAAAGAATGGTTGAATCAGGTTCAATCAGGGTGAAAATACTAAAGTTTGTACTAGGTTTGCCAGGCATTCTTCAGTGTATAATACATAACACTATATAATTTATACATATATTTCCTTTTTTTTTTTTTGCCACCTATCATGAGGAAAATACTAGGAATAAGTAAACAAGAAACAATGCGAACATTATGAATGAACAGTGACCAATAAACAGAATCAAATTACTTTCAAAAATTAGTAATTACGGAGATTATAGTCATGTAAGAAGATTAGTTGTTATAAAACTGTGATTGCAAATAAACCTAGATAAGTTAATGAGATACCTGAGACATACATTGTTGTTCTTTCATACAAAAGAGTTAACCACTTCCGTCTAAAAACAAATTAAAAAAAATATTATGAGTCGTAGAGATTCCCAAATTTAGTTTCTCATTAATTCCTTTTAAATGCACTGAATTTGAATTTAAAATTTATATTTAAAAATGTATGATTTATTTTTAATCTAGCAAAAACTTTATGAAACAATTAGTAATAAATAAAGATTAAAATAACAGTTACATTCAAAAATTATATTCCAATTAGTTGTATCAGGTCTATTGATGAACATTTCTATTTATAAACATATTTTGCTCCAACCACCTACACTTCTCATAATTCAGAATATAAGATTTCAATCAGAGCTATGTAAAGAAAGAAATGTAAAGAAGGTTTTTGTTAATAGTATACATACATTTTGAAAATCCGCATAATGATGTGAACAACCAGGAGTAGGATCATCATAAATATCATTTGAAACCTTAAACAAAATAAACATTCAATTCGCAATGTCATTTTTATACATTCAGTGGTATTTATGTACTTAAAAATTTAAGAATCAGTTATGTAATGAGTTCCATAAAAATACAAAAAATATAAATGAAAAAAATCACAGCAGCACACACCAACCTGACAGGCACACAGGCGAATGCTCTAAAGATGTTAAAACTAAGTTGGCAACATTCCAGGACACAAGAAGTGCAATTGCCGACTTGGACAGATATGATGAAGAGGTTGGTGAATTGACAATATAATTTCCAGTCGAACAGACAATAAGCAGGAGTGCTACTAGTCAATTACAACAAAATTAAATAGATGTGAGAAAAAAATACAGCTCAAGAAGAGGCCAAGATGGAGTTCCTGTCAACTATCCTTAAGGTTCGATTGGCAAGGGACACAAGAAAAAAAGGAGGGACCTCCAAGAGAAAGGAACTTCCATAGAATGTGCCAAAGAGATGATCGATGCTTTCACAAGCGAAAAAGAAAAATAAGGTGAAAATTGATGTAGGACAGAGACAAAAAGGAATTAACCAAGGGAGAACTTGTGGAAAAGAAAGAGATACGGAATCCGGAGGGCAAAAAAGGACAACACAGTGCAGTGAGATAGGAGACCAGAGAACAACAAGCGAAGTGGAAGAAGGAAAGACTGAAGATGTCGCGGGTGCAAAGAGATGGGGCACTTAGTTGCACAATGAACCATCACTATATGTTTTGAATGTTGCACAGAAGGACACATTGCTAGACAGTGCCCCTAAATGAGAGAACGGAGAGAAGCCAACCAAGAGGAACCCATGGAAGTAAATGTACAGAGAGTATGGAGTAGAAACAGACCCCAATCAGAGTCAGGAGTCATCCAAAGCAGAAACAGAGAGAAGCAAACCAGGAGACAGAGTGATTGCAGAGGAAGAAATGGAGAGCAAAGAATGGAGGCAAAAAGGAGGGTACAGAATAAGGAATGAAAAGAGTGCAGGCAGAGAGGTGACCATATAATAGTGAATAGCATTGAGAGCAGAAATAGTGACTCACCTATTACCAATAGCGAGCGGAGTGAAGTGCTTGGTTGATATCAGTAGCACTAACATTATAATGGGTAAAAAGACGATTGAGGTATTATGTAGAGGAAAGAGGATACCCCCCAGGTACATGCATGTGGTTGTAAAATAATCACCTTTAGTGGTACCTGTAGAGTAGAGTGTGACGAAGAAATAGAATTAAGTATACTGGAGAAGCTACGGGTACATGTAGTCGAGAACATGCCCCTAGATTATGGAGGGATCATAGAGTGCGACCTTCTGAAAAAAATAGAAGCATGGATAAGGAGTAAGGGGGGATGAATAGGAGGAAGGGAATATGGTTGCCAGAAAGCAAAGGAAATAGACTGAGCATTTATAGAGGCAGTCAATAGCGGAGATAATCGGAAACAGACTCTTACTGGGAAATACGCAGACATTTTTTTTAAAGAAAGGGAGATTTTAAGCGTCACAGGGGAGATGGTCCATGAAATCCACCTAAAAGAAGAGTGTCTGACGTACGAAAAGTAAAGGCAGTACCCACAGTTAAAAATTCCAATGATTCAATCCAGTGAACTCAAAACAAAAGCAGGCATATCCTCTTTTTGTTTACTTAGTTTTTGTTTGATTCTAATCTAATCATACTAATCACCCGTAAAAATGATGAAATTACAAAAAAAAAAAAAAAAAAAAAAAAAAGGATTAGAAAAAAAAGGAACATATATGTTCGATTATCCTATGTATATATGTGATGTAGCTATAGCGATTAGAATCTATTTATAAGGTTGTTATGTTCTTTGTAACCTGCTCTATCCTTTTGAAGTATTTGATTTAATTGGAACAGCACCATACAGGACCATGGCTAAGACAGTTTCCTTGATATGATAGGATGAAATGAAAAAATAATCTTTATTCTGGGACATATTGTCCCCTAAGAATAACAGAAATGTATAAAAAGTTGTAGAATAGTCTGGCTATCTTAATTTCAAATGAAGATAATAATATGTATAAAAGGTAATATATGTATATACAATTGAAAATAGAACTTTGTGATAAACATATACATGAAAAAAGAAGAGAGAAAAAACAATAGGACAAAAAAATAATAATAACAATATGCTAATATAATAATTGCAATGCGTTCAGAAAAATAAAGAAATAGAAAAAATAAATCAATAAAATAAAATAAATATAGTGAATAGAAAGGAAAAGATATATGGAGAAGAAAAATATTAAGACCTATTTGAATGTTAATACGACAAAATATTTACAAATACCTAAAACGTAATATATGTATATACAATTGATTATAGCACTTTATCAATTAGAAGAAAGAGAAAAGGAATAATAATAATAATAATAATAATAATAATAATAATAATGATAATAGTAATAATAATAAATGTGCTATCTAGTGACTCGTCTTTACTATCCCTGATTGGGTCGTTAGATAATAATTATACCGCCCTCAATTTGTTAACAGGAGCCACCCCAGAAATTGTTACTGACGCCACCTGGACTGATTCCTGGAAAAATAAAGCCCTGCATGGAAGATTTTATCATTCTCTAACGGACGAGGGAGTGGATATCGAAGCATCCCTAACATGGATGAAATATGGCAACATCTTCCCGGAAACCGAGGGATTCCTTTTAGCTATCCAGGATCAAGTTATCGCAACAAAAGCATACAGGAAGCATATATGTGGGGAGACCATAGATGATCAATGTCGCCTTTGCAAAAATGCCGTTGAATTACATACCTCAAACTAAAAGGCAGTAAAGGAACGCCAGGGCCCAGCGACTACAGACCGATCACTTGTCTTAATACGGTCTATAAACTATTAACTTCAATAGTAAGCTGCAAAATAGATCAGCACCTCATTCAAAACAGGACCATGGCCCCAGAGCAGCTGGGGAATAAGAAAGGATCTAGAGGATGCAAGGAACTTCTTCTTATAGACAGTTTTATAGCCTCGCAAGTTTCTAAAAAGTTTCGGAATATAGCAATAGCTTGGATCGACTATCGCAAGGCATTTGATTCAATGCCACACGATTGGCTTCTAGCTGTTCGGAAAATATACAAAGTTGACCCCAGTATAACAGATCTATTGGAACGCCTAATGCCTACTTGGAAGGTCAACATCTGTGTCCAAACGGTTAGTGGTGCCAAGTTTAGTGACCCGATTTTTATAAAGCGGGGTATCTTTCAAGGAGATTCTCTCAGCCCGCTTTGGTTTTGTTTAGCCCTTAACCCACTCAGCAGATTGTTGAACGAGACTAGGAAGGGATATGCCATCAGCAGAGACAACAAGATCACTCATTCTTTTTACATGGATGATCTTAAAATATATGCAAAGAATGAGAATGAGTTGACTTCCCTGCTAGAAACGGTAAAAACATACAGCGAAGATATTGGAATGGAGCTTGGAATCGAAAAATGTGCTTTACTAATCATAAAACGAGGAAAAGAAAGCAAGACAGTAAATATACAGATCCCGAAAGACGAACCCATTCGGCAACTCCAAGACCAAGATTCATACAAATATTTAGGGATGCATCAGCTGTTGAAGTTTAAGCCGGATATAAAGAAATATTTTGAAGATCAGTTTAAATACCGAGTAAAGAAAATATTTAAAAGCTATTTATCCGGTGGAAACTTGGTTAGTGCATTCAATACTTGGGCTGTACCAATTCTAGCTTACTCCTTTGGAGTTTTAAAATGGAGCACTACAGATCTTGAGGCTTTGGATCGCTACGCAAGAGTCCAAATGGTGCTTTGCAGAAAACGGCACCCCAAGTCCTCAGTGCCCAGGCTGTATCTTCCTAGAAAGATTGGAGGACGCGGGCTGACTAGTCTGTTGAAAGCATGTCGAATGGAGGAAAACAATATTCGCAACTATGTGCTATCTAGTGACTCGTCTTTACTATCCCTGATTGGGTCGTTAGATAATAATTATACCGCCCTCAATTTGTTAACAGGAGCCACCCCAGAAATTGTTACTGACGCCACCTGGACTGATTCCTGGAAAAATAAAGCCCTGCATGGAAGATTTTATCATTCTCTAACGGACGAGGGGAGTGGATATCGAAGCATCCCTAACATGGATGAAATATGGCAACATCTTCCCGGAAACCGAGGGATTCCTTTTAGCTATCCAGGATCAAGTTATCGCAACAAAAGCATACAGGAAGCATATATGTGGGGAGACCATAGATGATCAATGTCGCCTTTGCAAAAATGCCGTTGAATCGATCCAGCATGTAACTTCTGGATGCAAAGTACTGGCTGGCAAGGAATATCTCCAAAGGCATAACAATGTAGCCAAGGTTGTGCATCAAGCTATTGCCCTCAAGCTGAAGCTGTTGGATAAGAGTTGTCCCTACTATCATTATCATCCACAACCCATAATTTCGGAAAAAGGGATAAAGATATTTTGGGATCACCCGATAATTACTGATCATACGATCATAAACAACAGGCCGGATATAGTGATCATAAACAAAGTAGGGAAATCAGCTTTTATTATTGAAATCGGTGTGCCATCAGATGACAATATGTTCCGAGTTTTAGCTGAGAAGAAGAGGAAATACCAGGAGCTGGCAGAAGAACTGAAACAACTATATAGACTCGATAAGTGCAGTGTCTTGCCCATGATTATATCTTGCAATGGACTGATTCCGAAAGACACAATTTGTTCAATAGAGAAGTTGGAGCTGCCAAAAACAGTGCTACAAAAAATGCAACAAGCAGCATTGTTGGGAACTACAACAATAGTTCGAAAATTTTTAAATTCCAAATAAACATTCATGGTTGACCATGCTTGGTCCCCAGAATGTTTGCTACCACTAGGTGTGAAAACAAATAAAAAAATAATAATAATAATAATAATCCCGTGTGAAGTTGCTAGTCTTCCATCGGGCGCCTCCCCAGGTGGCGGATAGGGGAACGCTCACCAGATATGGTGGGCACCGGGGAAATAAAATACCCGGGGCGGACCAAAACTAGCTCAAATCCAGGTGCGTCTGAACCCAGAATGGGCGGCATCCTGGTCAGCGTCTGATCCTCATGTTAGAGGCGGCTGGTCAAGAACCTGGCAGCAGGTATAAAATGCACCTACCCATCAACATGGAGTTACGAAATAGAAGAATTGCCTCGGACGAATCCAGAGTAAGGGCTGCTCTGGAGGGATTGAACCACCAGCCCTCGACATCGGCAGGCAGTGCGAGCGGTGCTACGGTGTCGTATGGATCCGTAAGACCGGCTACCATAGGACCTACAATAAGAAACTCTGAATCACGCTTGGAGGTTATTGAATCTCCCGCGCGAGGAAGAGGACAACCCCGTCAAGATAATAGGCAAACAAGGATGAAGTGGAACCGCAATATGAATATTGCAGCAATCCGAGCCTATTTCTTGGCTACAAACAATGAATCAGATAGAACAGGCTATCGGAATAGAATCCTCAATTATTGGTATGACAAATTCCCAGATATCACAGTCACTTCCCAAAGACTAGCCGATCAAGTAAAACAAATACGGCAGCGAAAATTCCTATCGGAGGCAGAAATACATAGCATCAAGTTAGAAGTAGAAGGTATATTGGGCTCTAGTTCAAGAAGAGAGAGAGCACACGTGGTCGAAATTGGAAGTGAGCTTGCAGAGACTGGACAAGATATGGAAGCTTCAAACACAGAAGAAGAGCCAGCTAGTGAGCTGCGTGACAAAATAATAAAAGAGCATATCTGTTATGAAGGCATCCCATTGAATTATAGACCTCAGATCCCAAAAGTTCCATATTCCAGATTGACACTAAAGACTGTTAAGACTGTCAATACAGAACTCTCTGCATTTGTTACACCAGGAGCCTCATTGGAGCAGGTATGTCACTGGGTATATATAGGAGCACGCATAGTGGGAATTGAACTTGGCATAATAAAAGAAGTTCCAACAAAGCGAAAACTCGCAAAGCCAAATGCTATTGCTGAACCATCATGGAAAACAAGAATCAGGAAAAGAATTGAGAACCTGCGTAAGAAAATTGGTGTTATTACCAATTATCTCCAAAACCCTGAAAAATCCTCAACGAAATTAAAGAAAAAAAAAATCGATGAAATTGTGGTTCTGGATATTAAAGATGCACAGATTGCTACACTTAATGAAACTTTAAGAATCTACATGGAGAACCTAAAACAAAAATTGGCTGTATACGCTAACAGAATGAGAAGGTACGTGGAAGCAGACGATCGGAGAAGGCAAAATCGCACATTCCTATTAAATGAACGGAGGTTTTATAGGCAATTGGGTTCTGAGAAGAGCGCTAAACCAGACATCTCCCCAAATATCAATGAACTTTATAAATACTGGAAAGGGATTTGGGAAAGTGAAAAAAATTACAAAAAGGATGCCTATTGGCTGAAAAATACAACTGACAGTGTCTCACACCACCCAAACAGTGCTGCTACCAGTATAGTTGGAGAGGATGCCACAAAGGCACTAAAACAAATGAGAAACTGGAAATCCCCAGGCCCAGATAAGCTACAAAACTATTGGTTCAAAAATTTCACCAGTGTTTACGCAATATTAGCAAAGTGCTTTCAGGATCTCCTGACAGGAGTTACTGAGGTGCCACCAGACTTTTGTACTGGTATTACATACCTCAAACTAAAAGGCAGTAAAGGAACGCCAGGGCCCAGCGACTACAGACCGATCACTTGTCTTAATACGGTCTATAAACTATTAACTTCAATAGTAAGCTGCAAAATAGATCAGCACCTCATTCAAAACAGGACCATGGCCCCAGAGCAGCTGGGGAATAAGAAAGGATCTAGAGGATGCAAGGAACTTCTTCTTATAGACAGTTTTATAGCCTCGCAAGTTTCTAAAAAGTTTCGGAATATAGCAATAGCTTGGATCGACTATCGCAAGGCATTTGATTCAATGCCACACGATTGGCTTCTAGCTGTTCTGAAAATATACAAAGTTGACCCCAGTATAACAGATCTATTGGAACGCCTAATGCCTACTTGGAAGGTCAACATCTGTGTCCAAACGGTTAGTGGTGCCAAGTTTAGTGACCCGATTTTTATAAAGCGGGGTATCTTTCAAGGAGATTCTCTCAGCCCGCTTTGGTTTTGTTTAGCCCTTAACCCACTCAGCAGATTGTTGAACGAGACTAGGAAGGGATATGCCATCAGCAGAGACAACAAGATCACTCATTCTTTTTACATGGATGATCTTAAAATATATGCAAAGAATGAGAATGAGTTGACTTCCCTGCTAGAAACGGTAAAAAAATACATACAGCGAAGATATTGGAATGGAGCTTGGAATCGAAAAATGTGCTTTACTAATCATAAAACGAGGAAAAGAAAGCAAGACAGTAAATATACAGATCCCGAAAGACGAACCCATTCGGCAACTCCAAGACCAAGATTCATACAAATATTTAGGGATGCATCAGCTGTTGAAGTTTAAGCCGGATATAAAGAAATATTTTGAAGATCAGTTTAAATACCGAGTAAAGAAAATATTTAAAAGCTATTTATCCGGTGGAAACTTGGTTAGTGCATTCAATACTTGGGCTGTACCAATTCTAGCTTACTCCTTTGGAGTTTTAAAATGGAGCACTACAGATCTTGAGGCTTTGGATCGCTACGCAAGAGTCCAAATGGTGCTTTGCAGAAAACGGCACCCCAAGTCCTCAGTGCCCAGGCTGTATCTTCCTAGAAAGATTGGAGGACGCGGGCTGACTAGTCTGTTGAAAGCATGTCGAATGGAGGAAAACAATATTCGCAACTATGTGCTATCTAGTGACTCGTCTTTACTATCCCTGATTGGGTCGTTAGATAATAATTATACCGCCCTCAATTTGTTAACAGGAGCCACCCCAGAAATTGTTACTGACGCCACCTGGACTGATTCCTGGAAAAATAAAGCCCTGCATGGAAGATTTTATCATTCTCTAACGGACGAGGGAGTGGATATCGAAGCATCCCTAACATGGATGAAATATGGCAACATCTTCCCGGAAACCGAGGGATTCCTTTTAGCTATCCAGGATCAAGTTATCGCAACAAAAGCATACAGGAAGCATATATGTGGGGAGACCATAGATGATCAATGTCGCCTTTGCAAAAATGCCGTTGAATCGATCCAGCATGTAACTTCTGGATGCAAAGTACTGGCTGGCAAGGAATATCTCCAAAGGCATAACAATGTAGCCAAGGTTGTGCATCAAGCTATGGCCCTCAAGCTGAGGCTGTTGGATAAGAGTTGTCCCTACTACTATCATTATCATCCACAACCCATAATTTCGGAAAAAGGGATAAAGATATTTTGGGATCACCCGATAATTACTGATCATACGATCATAAACAACAGGCCGGATATAGTGATCATAAACAAAGTAGGGAAATCAGCTTTTATTATTGAAATCGGTGTGCCATCAGATGACAATATGTTCCGAGTTTTAGCTGAGAAGAAGAGGAAATACCAGGAGCTGGCAGAAGAACTGAAACAACTATATAAACTCGATAAGTGCAGTGTCTTGCCCATGATTATATCTTGCAATGGACTGATTCCGAAAGACACAATTTGTTCAATAGAGAAGTTGGAGCTGCCAAAAACAGTGCTACAAAAAATGCAACAAGCAGCATTGTTGGGAACTACAACAATAGTTCGGAAATTTTTAAATTCCAAATAAACATTCATGGTTGACCATGCTTGGTCCCCAGAATGTTTGCTACCACTAGGTGTGAAAACAAATAAAAAAATAATAATAATAATAATAACCCGTGTGGAGTAACTAGTCTTCCATCGGGCGCCTCCCCAGGTGGCGGATAGGGGAACCCTCACCAGATATGGTGGGCACCGGGGAAATAAAATACCCGGGGCGGACCAAAACTAGCTCAAATCCAGGTGCGTCTGAACCCAGAATGGGCGGCATCCTGGTCAGTGTCTGATCCTCATGTTAGAGGCGGCTGGTCAAGAACCTGGCAGAAGGTATAAAATGCAACTTCCCATTAACAATGGTGCGTACTAGACGACAAGCCTCGGACGAATCCGGAGTGAGGGCTGCTCCGGAGGGAATCATTGTTCAGCCTTCGACATCGACTGGTAGTGCGAGCGGTGCCCCGATGTTGTATGGAACCGTAAGGTGGCCTTCTAACGGACTTACCTAGGACTTGGGCTTGGAGGCTTTACAGTCTCCCGCGCATCGAAGAGCACCCCCAAATCCAAGTGGAAGACAGAAGCGGATGAGATGGACAAAAGAAATGAACATCGCTGTCATCCGTGCCTACTACTTGGCAACTAAACTAGAGACTGACATAACAGGATACCGAAGAAGACTGCTGCCATTTTGGCATGAAATATACCCTGATGTTATAGTCACAGAACAACGCATCGCGGACCAAATAAAAGTAATATTTCGAAAGAATTTCTTGTCTGCAATGGAAATCAATGATATAAAAAATGAAATATTGCAACAGGAAAGTGACCAAAATATGGATCAAAGTAGAGAGGTAACAAACGCTTCACCTGAGGCTATAGAACGTGTAGAAGAAACTGGCCAGAATAATGAAGAGCAAATTAGGCTCAGAGAGCTGTTGGCATCTGAGCATTTTGTATTTGAAGGTGTGCCACTCAAAGACCGCCCCTTGCTCGTAAAAGTGCCATATGGAAAAGAAACCGTTAAAATTGTCCAGTTAATTGACAACATTCTTCAAACAGTTTTAACGCCAGAAATGGATATTTCTGAAATTTGTCATTATATATACATAGCTGCAAAAACGGTAATAAAAGAGCTAAGCATAAAAACGAAAGAGACAAATATTAAAAGAACTGATAAAAGCCCTGAAAATAAGATACCAGTTTGGGAAATTAGAATAACAAGAAAAATAGAAGAAACTAGAAGACGACTTGGAATTTTAACAAATTACCTAAATGACCCTAGTAATGCGTCAAAGAAGCTGAAGGTAAAAATCGATGAGCTAATAGTTCTTTATATTGGACCTATTCAAAAAGATGAAATGCAACAACAACTAAGCATATATATGGACAAGCAGAAGCAAAGATTGGCTGCATTAGCATGCCGGTTACGAAGGTACAAAGGATCTATGAAAAGAAAGAACCAAAACAAGTTATTTAAAGCGAATGAAAAAGCATTTTATAGATCACTAGAAAAGAAAACTCTCAGGCAGGTACCACCAAAAGCTGAAAATATGGGTGAATTTTGGAAAGCTATATGGGAAAAAGCTAAAAATCATAATCATAAAGCTTTTTGGATTTCTGAGGTTCATAAGAAAATGGATAATGTACCCAGTATGGAACCTACACTTATTACTATAGAGGATGTAGTGCAAGCGGTAAAAACAATGCAAAACTGGAAGTCCCCAGGCCTAGATAAGATACAAAATTATTGGTTAAAAAAATTTTAAAAGCACTCATAGAGTCCTGGCAGCTTACTATCAGCGTCTTTTGGAGGGAAAAGAAGCTCCTTCAAGTGACTTTTCTCAAGGCATTACTTATTTACTGCCAAAGAATAATAATACTAATCCAGATCCTAAGGACTATAGACCTATCACCTGCCTCAATGGAGTTTATAAGCTTCTAACTCGGATAATAAACAATAAGATCATGGAACACATTAACAGAAATAACCTGATGGCCGAACAACAACTTGGAAACAAATCTAATACAAAAGGCTGCAAGGAACTCCTAGTTCTTGACTCGTTCATAGCAGCACAAGCAGTAAAAAAACAGAGAAATGTTTTCATGTCGTGGATAGATTACCAAAAAGCATATGATTCTGTTCCGCATAGTTGGCTAAAGGAAACGCTGCGGATATATAAAATAAATAATGCTGTCATTGACTTACTTTCCAGACTGATGGATAACTGGAGCGTTATTCTCAGTATAAAGCAAACCAATGGGAATATCCTCGAAGGCCCAATAAAAATAAAAAGAGGAATATATCAAGGAGACTCTTTGAGTCCAACATGGTTCTGTTTAGCACTCAATCCTCTCAGTGAATTACTAAATTCTTCAAAAAAAGGATATCCTTTAAATGTAAAAACTGGACCCGTCATCTCCCACAGTTTCTATATGGATGATTTGAAATTGTATGCCACAAATGAGAGAGACATGAAAACATTACTGGAATTGGTTGTAGGATTCAGTAATGATATAAAAATGACATTCGGTCTTGAGAAATGTGCTACATTAAAAGCTGTACGTGGCGAACTAAAAGAAAGTGAAGGTATAGGGCTATCTAATAATACTAGGATAACCAATTTATCTGAAGACGATGAGTACAAATATTTGGGTCTAATAGAGCTTCTGAAGTTCAAAAAAAACGCTAGGGAACGGTTTGAAGAAAAATTTAAAAGAAGGATTAAATACCTCCTCAACACACAACTGTCTGGTGGTAACATAATAAAAGCTATAAATACGTGGGCCCTTCCCGCGTTAATCTATAGTTTTGGTGTTCTTAAGTGGTCAGATACAGACCTGCAGGCCATTGACAGGTATGTAAGAGTGGAAATGGTCCGTACAAGAAAACGACACCCAAAATCCTCAGTTAGCAGACTTTACATTCCCAGGAAGCAAGGTGGCAGGGGACTCTTGAATGCTCATGGGATGTGCAGACGTATTGAGAATGACCTAAGAAATTATTTCAGCACACATCAATCACTTAAATTCAAAGCAATTAGTGTTATGGATCGAGACCATACAGCTCTCAGCTTGGCAAGGGATCACGATAAAGAAGAACCAACAATCCAAGCAGTAATAGAAGAATGGAAATCAAAACCGCTCCATGGTAGATATTATTTTTTTTATGGACTTATGGAAGAAACCATAAATTTGGAATCGTCTACCAAATGGCTGGCAAATGGGAAACTGTTCCCTGAAACTGAAGGGTTCATAATGGCGATACAGGACCAATCGATTCCTACCAATGTTTACAGGAGACGAATTTGCGGAGAAAATATCTCAGAAAAATGCCGCCTTTGTAAACAAAGTCCGGAATCAATACAACACCTGGCATCTGGATGTACTGGTCTTGCAGGTACAGAGTACCTTCGCAGACATAATCATGTAGCAGGAATCCTACATCAAGAACTTGGAAAGATGTATGGAATGATAAAAGAAATGGTTCCTTATTACAAATATAGGCCAATAAGAATAATGACGTCAGGGAGGTATAAACTATTTTGGGACGAGCAAATAATAACGGACCATACGGTTCTCCACAACAAACAAACCTGATATATTAGTAATGGATCTGGAAAAAAAGGAAGCAAAGATATTTGAGATTGCAATACCAGTAGATGACAACATACAAAAGACCATCTCCACGAAAATATGCAGGTACCAAGAACTAGCTGGTGAGTTGAAGACTATTTACAACCTTCAAAAGATTTCAATCCTGCCAGTAATAATATCATGCAATGGCCTTATACCTCAAACGACAGTGCAATCCTTCAAAGATGGAGGAATTTCGTTGAAAAAATTAGAAGATGCACAGATGGCAGTCCTACTTGACACAGCATCAATAATAAGAAAAACTCTTAATATATAAACTTTTGGTTGGTACTAAACCCCCAAACGTTTACATCACCACTCATGTGTGTTTCAATAAATAAATAATAATAATAGCAATATGATGATATAATAATTATATGCTTATATAATTACAATGTGTTTGAGAAAAACAAAGAAATGTCTAAAATAAATCAATAAAATAAAGTAGAAATAATGAATAGAAAAGAAAAATTTAAGAACTACTTGAATGTTGATGAGACGAGACATTTACAGATACACAAAAACATATATTCACACATCTGCTTCCAACTTATGTGGATATAGGTGTTCACATATATCTTTGCACAGCTATTAATCTATGTAATGGCATGCCTACATACTTATATGAGAAAAAAAACAAACAATTGTTGGGGACAAAAACAAATTTAAATTTATAAAATTATATACTTATTGAAGCAAATTCATTGGCATTGGACACGCTGAATTTGATTAACTTGACTTTTAATTATCACTCATATTGGCGGCATCTAACTGGGATTCGAGGATATATTGGAATAGGAGGATTTTGAATGAGTTTAAGGAAGAATAATGTCTAATTTCAGAATGGATCAAGTTCCAGAGAGTAGTGGATCGAGCTAGGAAGGAGTGTTGGTATAATGCTGTTTGGTGGAAAGGAGTATATAGGTCGGAGGAACATGATCTTGTTGCGAGTTGGAAGTGGACGGAAGACTTGAATATCAATAGGTTATAGATGTAGGGTGGGCAATGGTTATTAATGACATGGTACAGGAAAGTGCCCAGGAAATATTGTCTACGGGAGGATGGATAGAACCACTCCAAGGCAGTGTAGAGGTGCGATACATGGGAACGTCTTGGGGCACCAAAAACAAATCTGATAAAACTGTTCATCATTCGATGTAATCTGTCCCGGAGACCCATCAAGAGGCCCCCATATACCATACACCCATAATCAAACTGAGGAAAAATGAATGAGGAAACTAGGAGTTTTCGTGTGGATTGAGGAAGAGAATGGCAGGAATGATGAAATAATTTGAGGATTCCTATTGATTTACGGGCTCAATCCGCGGTTTTTAGCGGAGGAACAAAAGGTGATAGGTTGATTATTCAGGTTTAGGGTAGAAAAATCGGTAATGGATCTGAGAAGGAGATTTGAACCAATTATAATAGCTTGAGTTTTTCCTGCATTTAACTTTAAATTATGTTGGCCCAAGCACTGATTCTATCGAGGTCTTCCTGAATCTTAGAAAAAGCTTCATATAATTCAGCAGGAGGGAAGGATATATATCTGCGATGATTGGTTATTTGAGCAGGTTGCTCCAAGTTTGAGCCAAGTTGTCCAACAGGTTATCAAATTCCAACCGGTTATCAAGGACACAGATGGTAAATTGGTGTCAGACAAGAAGAAGATATTAGGACAATGGAAAGATGACCAGTAATCATATTAACAAATGGACTTATTCTGGATTCAACAACAGTAGGTGCTGATGACTTAAAATTGCCAGTCAATGTGCTAAGGGAGGTTCAATAGGCTGTACTCTAGGATACAAATGAGAAGACAATTTTTTAATATATGAAGATGCTCTTAGTCTGAAAGTGGTTGGACATGAATCCCATCCCAGTTCTGAAACCACAAAATGAAAGAAGACAGAGATGTAATAATAATAATAATTATGGAGAGTTAAAATTTTAACAAAAACCTGTATTAGCACAATCCATGAAGGGTCTTAAGGATTTAGTACATGCTAAATATTTTTTGACCAATGGCTATAATAAAAGGGGCTATGTCATCAATATTCATGCCCAATTGCCAGTTTTTTTTTTCCTAAACCCAATGAAAGACCAGGCACCATAATATACCTCTACATCCATGATAGCAACTTTTAGTTGGCTAAGTAATATTTATGAGATGATTTTTTTTCTTTATGTATAATCAACATAAATATATATAAAAAATATATATATACATTTTTTAAAACAGGAATTTAAAACTAGTGAAACATGAATTGAATAGTAACCTATATTATTAATACAACACCTCAAAAATTTAAAAAAAAAAAACCAACCATAATATTGTCCACCTTTTTAAGAGAGCAGCTGGAATTAGGATTAATGACTGTACCCTGAGAAACCTATAACATACAACAAACATTTAAAATTATCACAAATGATGTCAAAAGCTTATCTATAAAATAAATTAATAGCCATAAACATATAAATATATAAACATATTTTGACATGAATAATTTGGAGTTTGATTTTAAGAAATTCATTCAACAGATCAAAATTTTAATCAAAACAGCTAGGAATCGGATCTTTATTTACACCATATAATACCTTAAATAAAGAATTAATTTAAATACTAAAACTTAATTGTAATTTTTTTAAAATTATACAAATATTATCTACAAAATTTTATCTTAGCTGAACAGTTTTCAAGAGAATTCCCGAAATTATTGCATTGAACTTTAAACATCAAAAACAGAAATACAACATTCAAGATAAAAACTAATAACACTTCAGTTTACTTCTTTTAATCTGAAAATATTTTAATAATTTCCATTTTACCACTATTGATTCCTTTTCCTATTTAACATGAGACAGATATGACACAATTGTGACTAAAAAGTAATTGATTAGATATTTAAAAGAAAGTATATTAGAGAAAACTTAAAGACAAAGATACAAACCAAAAGAAACTATTTAATATGTGATCATTAGTTTCCTTAATAATTATTATTATTACTTAAAACATTAAAAATATATAGAAAATGTTTCCATAATTGAAGAAATTCCTTTCATAGGATTTTTACCAGTCTAAGGGAATTTTTTCAGTTAGTATAACCACATTGTTATTAATAAATAGTTAACATACTTATTGATATTTTTATTACCTCATTTTTGTTGCAGCTATTACATTCTACAACAATGTAACGATTTATTATTTCTTCAATTTTGTCTTCCTGTAAATGAATACAGATTGAATAAATCTTTGAGAGACAATATATTTTTTATTTTATTTTTAGAAGAAATTCAAATTTAAATTTATAGTTTTTGTAGAATATTTTAAAGTAATTCTAGTTCCAACATAGGTAGGATAACCTATTATGTATTACAAATTGGAAGTCATTCTGAAGGAACTAATGATAAACGATTAGTATAATTTAGGAATGTGTCGATTCTCGATTCCACCGATTCTTAAGAAAAGAATCGGTACTGAGAATCGATTACCCAACGTCGATTCCAAGGAACCGATCGATACTGTTGGAGATAGTTTTGTAGTACATAATTATGTAATTATTATACATACAGCGCTTCTTGTTAATTTAATAAAAAAAATAATTTAAAAAAGTCTAAGATAATACTTAAAAGTAACTTTTAAAATATACTTTATAACTTATAATAAGAGAACAATTTTTCATATACTTGAACACTGCACAGTAGTATAACATTCTTTTGAAAAATTTAGCAAAGCTACAGCAATCCAAACGTCTAATTTGTAATATGTATTCACTATTGGAAACTGAAGAAGTAGTGGAGAAAATTTTTTTATACTCTCCTGTTATTCTTAAAATATTTTTATAATCCCAGAATAAAGATCAGTTTTCATTTCAAGAAATGCTCAAATTGTTTTTCTAACCCTAATATATTATTAAAATCGACATCCAGATAAACATATCAGAGCATCATCTCTTCTGCAGTGTTAGTTGACAGGTTTTAGTTACATAAACAATTCCTTAAATAATAAATGAAACCTAGAACCTTTGGAATATTTATCTCTTTAAATAATAATTAATAATATGAATTATTTTTTGTACTTTGTTTGAACTGCAATTAACTTATAAATTGATAATAAATATTATTTGCTTATTTCTTGGGCTATTATTGCTTTTTAAATAAGATTCGGTGTGCTTTTTTAGCTCTCATATTGATTATTCTATATAATAAAAATTTCTTTACAACCGAGGTACCAGTACTGAAAATTGATTTTTTGGAATCGGTACCGGTACCGATGACCATATCAGTAAATATGGAAAAGCTTTTGTATTTTAATTGCATAAGATAATATAATGCCGCACAAATAGTCCAGCATTCCACTGTAAAATTACTGGTAGTTTATATTTTATACCTGTCAAAAACAACACAAAATCCAACATTGTTGTTTGATTTTGAGCTATCTGTAAAAATGAATTTAAAATTTTTGTATTTTTCTTTAATTTTTTTTTTTTTTTAATTCTGTTCTGTATATTATGTCAGTGGTGTTAATTTATGAATATTTTTTTAGATCAAGATTTAATGTTGGGAGCTTTAGGGCCTATGGGTGATATCTCCATTCTTCGTTTGTAGACTCCAGGTGTTGAATATTTTCTATATATCTTACCGCTCTTATTCCCAATGGGACAGGCAGTCACTGGTTTTCCAAATAGCTCAGCTTAGAATCAAATACTAGACCTAAGAACTTAGTACTTGGTGCAAAGTTTAGGTTGCTACCTCTGTGAGTTAGTAATGGAGGAGGGATTGGTGTTCTGTATTTTGACAACATTATGCACTACTTTTTTTTCCATTGAGAATTTTAAACCTGATTATGTGAACCAGACTTCTAAGTTTCTTAAGTAGTTCTGCAATATTTTTTGCAACCTCTCCCGGTCTATAAACGATAATAGCAATGCCAATTCATCAACAAACAGAAAGGTTTTAATAGGTTTCGGTATTATAGTAGTCACTTTATTGATGGCAATGGCAAAATGAGCACAGCTGAGGACGCTTCCCTAAGGAATAACATTGTTCATTTTTCTGATTGAAGAAAGCTGATTGACTTCAAAGTATATTTAAAAAGTTCAGTTATTCAGAAAGTTTTGAATCAGATGGAGAAGATGACTGGTGAGTCCCCATTCTCTCAACTGTTGTACAATGATAATATAATTGCCCAAAACAAAACATAAGACCTGAGATTTGATTAAGGAATCAATCTTGAAAAATGAAGTAACTGGATTCACAACAGAGGTTTAAGGGAATGTAGGAATGAAGAGTAGTCAAATGAAGTATGGACTTCTAAAATAAAACAATTACCACAACCAATTTGGAGAGTTTAGCCAATAGGAACATTAGTAAAATGTTTTAGTATCCAGGGAGGCAAGGATCAAATCGTAACAGTTTAAAAGAGATTTAAGCTGATCATGAGGTGAAAGAAATTATTAATATAATAAGGATCATTCTGCCTAGAGAATTAGGTGAAGGAAGCAGGAATTAGCTGAGTTAAGCGGAAGAACAATTAATGTATGAAACTATTACCAAGCTTAAGAATTTTTAGTAAACCATAATAATAGGTGCAATGGATTATAAGCAAAAATACTTCTGTAGGTGATAAAATTAATACATTTAGTATCCAGAAAACAATCTCTACAATTCATTATATCTAGTGCAATCTGAACTCTAACTACCTCTTCCTCTTTTTCTTAAAACTTCCCCCTCCTCTCTTAATTATTATTACTTCCTAATTTGTTTCAATTATTAGTTAGTTACATTTATTCTTTTTTATTTTTAGTACCAAATTTTTTGCCAACCACTTTTTCTTTACACAGTCATTAATATTTAAACAAAAACCAATAAACCCTATTCTTCCCTCAACCTTATTTTTTATGAAACATTCACTTTCCAGCATTTAATATTTCTATTATTCCAGTATCATTATTTTATTAGAATAAAATACTTTTAATTTACTTCTATTGTATTCTATCTAATATTATAGATATATTTATTTATTTAACACCTAATACTGTTAATATAACTTTTTTTTTTCTCACACATTATAAACCATTACTGTAATTCACTTTCCTTTTTATTATATAATATAATAAACTTACTTTATCATTATATAATCTAATTACAAATATTTATTGTTTTAATCTCAACATAATTACCAATTTTTTTCATTTTCATTAACTTGTATTTTTTATCAAATCATTTTTTTTTTTACTAAGATTGTATTCATTGCCATAACTTGTATTTTATTTTCCATATCATTTTCATTTATGTATTTTGTTTTTCATTTTTATAATTCATATCTTTTAAGAATTATTAAAATAGCAATATTAAATTGTTACAATATTATTATTTGTTTTCTAGTTGATTGATCTCTTGAATATATACATAACCAGCCATTTTACCAACAGTCAAAAATCCACCTATCCCATTTTAAAGATAGTGTAAAATGGGACAACTTTGCCATGTGGTGCAACTTCGCCAGTTTTTGAAAAAAATGTTGTTTGGCACTTCGTGAAGTTTCTGACCCATTATATAGAAGCGCTAGAGCTTTCATCACGTAGAGGAGTTATTTTTTGAAAGAAACTCTTATGTTTAATCAAATTTATCTAATGTTTACAGGTTTTATCAGTGTTTATCTTTGCTTGTTTTGCAACAGTTGGTTTTGATACCCTTACAAAGTGTCTCCTGCTCATACATTCAAAAGTAAATAATAACTATTTATTTTGTCTAATACATAATTTAATATTTATTTAGAACAACTTGAAAATGTAAATTTTACTTTTTCTGTAGGTTTATAATATAACTTGGCAAAGTTGCACAAGGAAGTAAGGTCAAGATGGGGCAACTTTGCCAACCTATAATTTTGTGTTTGTTTTTACATAAATATCTATAATGCAAAAGTGTAAAGCATTGCGTGGGCAAACTCACCAAATTCTATGGAGGCGAGGAGTTTGAAATATCCTACCTTCGCACAAACAACACAAGATGATAATTTTACTTCGCGAACGTGGCTGATGAAACTTTATTAAACGTAGGAGACATCATTTATATAATTGACCCGCCCTATATTGAACACCGAGGTAAATTACATATACATATTTTAATAAATTTAATTATTCCGATGTTTCATTCTAAATACTGTAAAATCTAAAGATATGTCATTTTCTAATTACATTCTAAATACTGTAAAATCTAAAGATATGTCATTTGTATCTAATTACCACACTCTCTGAAACCCTCAGTCATGAAGGCTTGCATAAAATAATACAAAAATCCTTTTCGGCATTATAAATTAAAATATACTATTATTGGTAATTTTTTAGAGTGTATCTATGACTGCATACCCCATACGCTACACACACAGCATACTCATCTATCCATTTACAGATAACAATATAATTTGTAATTTAGTTATATAATATATACTTAATACTACCTAATTCTAGAAAAACCAATAATAGACAAACTAATAACTTTTTTTTTTTTAATTTTTTTTTTTTTATATATTTATATTTTTTTTTTTTTATTTATTATTATTATTATTATTCCCTTTCCCTATTTATTCCTTTTACTATCTTTTCCCCCCTCTTTTCCTATTTCACTTCATTTTTTTTTTCCTTTCATGTTATTCCCCCCCTAATATTCACATATATACCACACATTCATATACATATATGCACATAGAATCAGATATAGGATAAATTAATACATATTTAACAACTGTAAATTGTAATGGGCTATCCTATGCACCATGTATGTGGTGGTGAATAATTCCAGGGAGTCCAATATTATATTTTCGGCCATTATCGCTATTTCCCTCACCTCCACGCCAAGGTCCTCCAAGAAGCTCCTTGTTTTTTCCGGAATGACTCCGCGAGATCCAAACCATAATCCTTTCACGGAGAAATCTCTATTACCGAATGTCTCGCGGAATTTCTCTTTGAGGAAAGGGATACATTTTTCATAGATATCCATTTTCTCCCTTTCTACTTCACCTGATTGATCGAGGTTATTATTTTCATACCTTACAGTAGGATCCACTATCAGCGCTGTCCGTCCGTTCTTCGGAAACGCGACAATGTCCGCATACCTCGTGGATCCGTTGGTATCGATGCAGTATACCTCGTCAAAGCAGGTAAAGCCTTTATTCTTGAGGAGCCTTATCAATTCATTCTTGACCCTGTGGTGACGGCGTGTGATCAGGAGTGAGTTGTTGGGGACATTTTCCCAGCACATGGGCTGGTGTTTCGGACTCTTTGCCGCACTTGCGACAAAGGGACCCAACCTCTCCTATCTGCCCGCTGGCACCTGGGACTTCACGTAGGGGTGCATAATTGATGTTGAGTTTTAGGGCGTTGGTCCATTCAGACCCCGAAAGTATTTGTTTTCCACAAATATATCTATTAGCTTTCGGTGTATCCTTAAAATGAGGTACACCAACGCCCTGCCACCTGCAATTGGCCCATTCCTCAAAAGCGCCCTCTCTCAGCGACCGTCGTAGAGCTCTCACGCTTCGGTGGCTCTGATCTACACCCAGCCTCTCAGCACATTCAGTAATCTCTTTTTCATAATATTTGTATTCAGTAAAAAAAATATTTGTTTGATTCCGAACTTCTTTTTTCCATCTCATACCTGGTTAAATTTGCTATTAGATCCTATAAATCAAATTTTGATTAAAGTCCGTGAAACACCCACGCCAGCCCACTTAACATATCAAAAATGTCATTTTTTGCCAAAACATACACATTTAGTGTGCTAGCAAGGGTATTACACGGATTTTAATTAAAAGTTGTAGATAGGATCTGAAGGATAATTTAAGTAGCTTTAAAATAAAATGAACAAATTTGGGATCGGACAAATTGTTTAGGAGTTATAGAGAAAATATGCCAAAAAAACAACAACAAAAAAACTAGAATTTTATAACAGTTCGCAGTTGTTAGCTTGCTGGGAAGGGTATTACACGGAATTTTATCAAATTGTAACAATAACAAAAATAACATGTAACAATAAACATTGGAATTTTAACAATAAATATATAAATTTTAACAATAAAAACGTATTTTTTTTACATTTTCCATATTCCTCCCACTATATCTTCTTAACCATTGATCGCAGATAAAAAATGTACAGAACCTTTTTTGTAAACAATTTTATGTAAATTAATTTAGTAAATAGAAATATTTTCACTAGAGGCAAGAGTTTTCGAGTTATTAACGAAAAACTGAAAAAAACGACCTTTAGAGCCCCTCACCACCCTTAGCTCCACCTCCACTCCCCAGTACTTTTAGTATGTTGTTAAGGACACCTTCCCCTACAACTGTGCCAAAATTGGCTTCTACATGAATTATGTCCCCTATTCGGCCTTTTTTGGTCTTCGTTACTTGGACACCCTGCTATACAGGGTGAGTATCTCTTAGTGTAAAAAAAAAAAAAAAATTGGGTAAAACTAGATCAAAAATGTAGCAAAATGCCGCAGACCTTACCTTTCTATTCCAATCCATTGCAGATGTACGATAAATCAAAGACTTTTTTGAGGAAACCAGGTTTTTTTCCATAAAAGCTGTAATATCTCCATTTTGTTTAAATATTTTTCGAATTTTGACCACATTTTTGGATTTAGCATTAAATTTTCTATTATAGCTGAGTACATGTAACCTTGAATTTTACAAACTTGGTATCTAAAGAACAGCTTGATCTTCACCTCATTTGGGGAAGTGGCAATGTCGTATTTACTTCAACGCTCACCGTTTTTCGAAAAAACTATCCACAAAACGTCAAATTTCACAAAAACTTCCAAATTTAATTAGCTTTCGAATGATATGTTAAACGTATTGATTTTGTTTCCATTTCATGGAGAAATTTACTTTTGAAACCTGAAAAAACATGGTGTTCTCATTTGGCATACAAATCAGTTACTTGTGTAAATAAAACATTATGACAATCCGTTAATGGAACTTAGCATTTTAAACATAATAAAATCTTCATCGGAATAAAAAGCAAAGAAAAAAATTATTGTTTAATTGAAAATAAAGGAAAACTGTTAATAAAGCGACACCAGATCAGAGGATCTTATGTTATCACATTTATTTATTTATTTATTATTATTTAGAATTTATTTTATTAAATTTTCAAAGTAAGGTTTAAAACTCAATGATAATTAACATAGACCTCAATTTTGCTATTAGCTTCTGAATGCAGATGACCACCAGACTACCTCTTTTTGCGTTGAATTTGTAGATGAGTCTGTTTTTACAGGTGAAGGCATTTCTACCTTTCCATGTGGAGTGTCGTGTGGTTTATTCATCTTTGTATTGCTGTCGAATAGTGTTGAAAAATCATAGTTTGCCCAACAGATTGAATGATGAGATTACTAAGATTTGTTACAAAACATCCTACCACAACTTCAGCACGATATTCCACCTGAAGTTCGGCAAAATATGATTTTCCAACACCATGGTGCTCTTCCACATTATTAGAAAGCAATAAAAATATAAACCAATGATATAAATGGATAGGTAGAAATGCCTTCCCCTGTAAAAACAGACTCATCTGCCCATAAAATTCACCGCAAAAAGTAGTATTTTTCAACACAATCTCCATTCAGAAGCTAACAGCAAAATTGAGATCTATGTTCATTATCATTGGATTTTAAATATTTCATTGAAAATTTAATAAAATAAATCCTAAATAATAATAATAAATAAATAAATGTGATAACATAAGATTCTCTGATCTGGTGTCGCTTTATTGACAGTTTTCCTTTATTTTCAATTAAACAATAATTTTTTTCTTTGCTTTTTATTCCGATGAAGATTTTATTATGTTTAAAATGCAAAGTTCCATTAACGGATTGTCATAATGTTTTATTTACACAAGTAACAGATTTGTATGCCAAATGAGAACACCATGTTTTTTCGGTTTCAAAAGTAAATTTCTCCATGAAATTGAAACAAAATCAATACGTTTAACATATCATTCGAAAGCTAATTAAATTTGGAAGTTTTTGTGAAATTTGACGTTTTGTGGATAGTTTATTTGAAAAACGGTGAGTGTTGAAGTAAATACGACATTGTGACTTCCCCAAATAAGGTGAATCAAGCTGTTCTTTAGGTACCATTTGTAAAATTCAAGGTTACAGGTACTCAGCTATTATAGAAAATTTAATGCTAAATCCAAAAATGTGGTCAAAATTTGAAAGATATTTAAACAAAGTGGAGATATTACAGTTTTTATGGAAAAAAATGTGGTTTCCTCAAAAAAGGCTTTGAATTATCGTATATTTGCAACAGATTGGAATAGAAAGGTAAGGTCTGCGGCATTTTGCTACATTTTTGATCTAGTTTCACCCATTTTTTTTTTTTTTTTTACACTAAGAGATACTCACCCTGTATTGTAGGGTAACTTTGCCAATGCTATTTTTCTATATTTTTAAAATTTAATTTAATGATTAAATTGTAATTGTTGCATATATTTTAAATCAAAAGATCTAGACTCATAGTTATAATGGGTTTGAAACAGATTTGAATGCTATTGGTCGAGGTAAAAGTTGTAATGAAAAATTAAACATGGCAAAGTTGCCCCAGTTTACGGCATATTTGTGGTCTACAATATCCATGAAACCATAATTGAATTCAATACTTATAAAATTGGTTCCCATATAAAAATAATAATATTCAGAATGGTCAATTCAATGCATTTCTGACCTCCAGTCATGACCTTAGAAAGCTAGATTGATAAGAGTCATGGTAATCCTATCATTTAATCTTGGTATGGTCAGAGAAGCCACTCAGGTGAATGTCCATGTAAGAATTCACACTGCATTTAGATAACTGATACCTAATTTACGCAACAGATAAATCACATAAACACATATGAAAAAATGATATCCCTCCCATTTGGAATTACCTCATCTGAAACACAGGCATGATGATGATCAATACATAACATCAGTTCTGGATCCAGCTCTCCTGTAGATGCATCACTCTCCTATACAAGTAAACAATGGCAAAAAAAATGGCAATATTTATAAGTTGTAAGACATAATTATATTCTTTATTTCATGACAGAATAAAATTTAACTTAAATACAGTAATAGTGTGATGTTTAATCTCAAAATGAAAAAGATTAAAATCATTACATAATTGTAAATCTTTACAATAAAATAATTCTGTATAATTAAAAACCAATTGCATTTACTTTTCCATTAAAACTATTTGCTTAGCAATTCAAAGGAGATTAAAACATAAAAAATTGTCAGTGCTATTATTCAATGTCTTTCATTTCTTTTCATCACTTGCAACTATTTCAGAGGCTACTACAATTATTTTTAAAAATCATTCATATTCGTATTATATTATTTTGATAATATAGTACCTTAACTAGTTGAGATTCATCCTCTGAATCTGATACATCAAAAATAATACCCTGACCTTGAGGCATGGTCTAAAACAAAAAAAAAAAACATGTAACATTAATAATTATGAACCGGTTTTAAAAAACTTCATATAGTAATTATTGCCAATAATGCCAGGCCGTATCAAAAGTCCTGTCATTTTTTCATTAATTAAGATTTATTTGGTTTGTACAGTCTTTGTTATAATTCTATTTTCAATTCAACCTTTTCCAATGTAAACAATATTGGTTACTGTATTTGAAATAGGGATTACCTTTTAACCCAGTCACTTTTAGACATTTAAAGAAATACATTAATAAATTGGTGAGTGTTGAAATTCTCATTCGGTCAATTTTATTTTTATGAATTAAAAATTGGCTTGAAGGAAACAGAGACTGCAAGAAAAATATGCTCCGTGTTTGGTGAGAAGGTATTCTCCGAGCACAAAGCTCAATTTTGGTTTTCAAAATTACGTGAAGGTGATGAAATGCATGAAGATAATATTCGTTCTGGAAGATCTCGAGTTGTTGATGAACAGGAAATTCTAGAATTAACTGATTCAGATCCATGTCATGAGCGGAAATAGGTAAGCAGTTAAACATTTCACAAGCAACAGCCTAGAGATGGTCGTTATGAGTGTTCGCCATCTGTCTCTGCTTTCTATTTTTTCTCCTATTTCTGCCCATCTTACTTACTTTGCATGTTCTGCTTCAGTCTCTATGGACCTCCTCCAAGTTACCCTGGGTCAACCAACTATACGGCATCCCTGAGGATTCCTGTAGAGGGCTGGGATCTAGGCCACTACACTCTTAAAATGTTTCTTAAACACTTGTTAAGAAAGGTTTGTAGCTTTTTCGTTATCATTTTGGTGACCTTCCAGGTTTCAGGACACAATGGGGCAAACATGGAAAAAACTCTGAAATTGTTTTTATTATTTTTGTCATGTTTGATGGGGTATTGTGTTATTGTTAGATGGAGAAAACATTTCCAATTTGTTTTTTTCAATTTCATTTTTATTTGTGTCTCTGAGACTTTCTGAAGTTAGACAATATTACAATTTGGCTCACTGTGGATTTATTTTTATAGCTAAAACCATGAAACTTGACAGATTTGTAGTTCAAAAGGGGGGGGGGAAAAGGGGAAAAAAAATTAGACTGGTCCAAAGTATAATATATATATTTAAAAAAATTATTAGAGAAAAAGTAACAGGAGCTTGTGAACTTATGTAATCTTGCAAACATAGCTCGGCTAAAAAATTACCAATTTCTTAAAGCTAATGCTACTAATTAATAACCCTATAAATTTCATTGACAACTGTACATAAAAACAAGGATTGTTGGGATTTTTACGTTTGTGGTTTCTATGTTTATTTAAATAGTTATCATTCTGATTTCTTCTCAAAGAGTAGGAACACGAATATTCTCATTATAGAGACTATTAAAACAAAATATTCCAATGTATGTGACATAATTTTTAGTGACGGATCATTATAAGCTTTAGTTTCTATTTGCGAGAAGTATTTTTTGGTATCGGATGCTTTGCTAAATTCAATGAGTGCAATTAATAAGTGTTTTTCCTCATTAAAAACAAAAATTAAAATCGGTTTATTTCAATCACTGAATTGAGGATAAAAGTTGATTCTGTAAAGCAGGGATACAGTTCCAGTAATTCCGGAAATACATCACAATATTATTCTGAAATCCTTCTTTAACTGCCGTAATAACTAAAGTTAGCTATGAATAAGTTATGAACAAAGACTTCTGCTGGGTTGGAGAAGGGCCTTCAATATCTCTAATTGATACATCATTCAATTTTATGGTGTTAAATAATGGAAAGATCCTGCTGCAGCAGATAGAACTTCGGTACTTAAACAAAAGAAAATAATTCTAATTCTAATTCTACTAATTTAATATATAATGATATTGTGTTCTGTTATATTAATGGCTACCCAAATTTATATAATATTAATCCAAATGAAGCGAATATTTCTTGTAATAACATAGCAATACGCATAGCGGAAACATGGTTAACTAATGAAAATTTTCGTATACCAGCTTGGTTAGATAATTATGTACCTTTTATTAGTAATGCCCTTAAAACTAAAAACACTGGTCGTGCAAATGGAGGCTTAGTTACATTTCTAAACAAAAATCTAGTTAGTGGTGCTACAATAATAGATTCTAATCAATACTTTCTTATCACAGGCTTTCACATAAACAAAAAACGTATAATTCTAGGAAATATTTATCATTCACCGGATTGCGATATGGATGTCTGCCTGGAAACATTCAACTTTATTATTACTGACATTTTGAATAATTATCCCGATAGCTACATTATTCTCTGTGGAGACTTTAATGGGCATGTGGGAAATTTAAATAATGTCGATGAAAACACAGTTGAAGATACGAGTCTATACAGAGCAAGATGGGTTAATCACGCACAAGTGAATAAGCGTAGAAGACAATTTGTGGAAACAATGGAGTCCCTCGGATTTATTTTATGCAATGGACATTCTACATCTGATAGACCGGGGAAATACACTTATGTTTTAAGAAGAGGAAAAAGTACAATTGATTTAATATGGATAAATGAAAATTGCTTTCATGCATGACATGAAAATAAATATTCAGAGGAATCTGATCACCTAGCATGCTTTTTGTCACTAAAAGTCCTGACACATTGCCCACTAAGCGCAACCGAAAATTATAACCAGGGTTCTTACAAATACATAAAACGGGATCAAAATAAAATAGTAAGCTTCCAAAACTACTTATCCTCCTCATGTAGAATATATTTCTATGCGGAAAACACTGAACTGTGCTGTGAAAACTTAATTAAATGTCTGATGGAAGCACTACTAAAATCTGGTCTACTGATAAATAAAACAGTACATACTAATAAATACACACCACTCACAAACAACGGTTATGATTTTGAATGTAGGGCACTAAAACATTTGGTGTGTTTAAAATATAGAATAATGCTTAGGTGAAATTACCCACCGGACTCATTGCACGATTACTTGGATGCTAGAAATAATTACAGAAATACAGTAAAGAAAAATAAAATAAAATACCGAGGTGATATAATCAATAAACTTCAAAACGTTAAAAATAGCAAAGAATTCCAGAAAGTTGTAAAATCTCTAAGACCAAGGAAGGAACAGTCAAATGAAATAGCAGATGATGAATGGATACAGTATTACAAGGAAATTTACCATGAATCACTAATAATAGAAACACAATTTTTTTCTATGCTTCACCCCGCTTTAGATACCCCAATCACTCTAGAAGAACTTCAATTGTGCATAAAAAGTAGCAAAACCAACAAGGCCCCTGGATTCGATAAAATATCTAATGAAGTTTATAAGAACCTGACACCTGAATGGGAACACTATTAACTAAATATGTTTAACAATATATTAGAAGCCGAAAAATCCCAAAGGCCTGGTCAAAATCTATTTTAAATTTATTGTATTGTTTAAAAAAGGAGATAAACACGACTTGGAAAATTACAGAAGGATTTCTTTATTAAATAATTTAACCAAGCTTTTTACGAGCATTTTAGCACATAGAATATTAAATTGGACCGAAACAAAAAATTTGATTCCTGAGGAGCAGGCAGGTTTTAGAAAGGGAAGAGGCTGTATCGAACATATTTTTTCTCTGATGGCCCTAATCCCTATCAATCTCCGGGCGAAGGGAAGCTACATATATGCTATTTTTGTGGACTTCAAAAAAGCATTTAATTCCATAAATCACAACCTCCTATGGCAGAAATTGTACGATTTCAGAATCAGTGGAAGAGTGGTAAGAATCGTAAAATCATTATACGACTAAGCAATGATGCAAATAAAATGCGGCCAGGAACTATCCGAAGACATTAAAATCACTTCGGGTTTATTACAAGGAGAAAGTCTCAGTCCAGCTCTGTTTATTATATTTATAGCAGATATAGTGTCTTATTTTCAGGCAAAGGGAGCAACAGGTTTCTCGGTCAATAGTTCCAGTGAAATAACAATGCTCAAGCACAGTGCCCAACAAAAGCTTTAACTTCTCGAAAGTTATTGCGCACAAAATTCCTTAATATGGTATCTTCAACATTACTTTATGGCACGGAAATATGGAGCCTTTGCTATTTAGATGTAATAGAAACTGCAAAGACTAAATTCTTAAAAGCACTATTCTTCTGGCCAAATTGTACTCCAAATTATATCGTCCGTCTGGAAACAGGCCGAGACCCCCTTGTTATAATAGTCATGATGAAAATTCTTAATTTATGCATAAAAATACTGTCATTAACGGAAGATAGACTGCCACGCAAATGTTTTGAGAGGCTTTTGTTTCTGGACTCGCGTAAACAAGATTTAAATTACAACTGGATCTCACAGATTAAAATGATAGCCTCCGCCAATAACATTGATAACTTCTCTGATCTCTCTAATGCAAAACTTTTACTATCCAACAAAAGCACTGTTACAGAAAAACTAAAAAACAATTTTATTTTGGAAAGATATAAGCCGAGCGTTTAACTCAAAGTACAACCCTTTTTATAGAAGTATTTGCAATTTTACTAACCCCAAGCCAGAAAAATATTCAACATTTAATATAAATATACAAAAATTAAGAACTGTTAGTCAGCTAAGAGTTTGTAACAATGAATATTTAAGAATACTTTATAGAAATCAATGTAAAGTGATCAAAGTGGTTGATCTGTGCGAATGGTGCCATACAAGCATTGAAGATTGTTTGAAACATTTGCTATTCGATTGTCCTGCAATCAAATCTCAAAGGAAGCGATATATACATAAGGACTGTTTGCAATCTCTTGAAAGTGTAATGGAGTTAAATAGCATCGACAAGCAAAATAAGATTTTTTTGTTCCTTAGATCTGTCATTGAATATTGAGTTGATGGATTTACTTTATATTATGTAGTTTCAGTTGTAATCATTTTTTGCTATTATATGTTTGTTTGTCATAACTAATGCATTTTTTTCTTGTTATTGTGAAGCTGCCAAGCCAACTCCTGTTTGTATAGGAAGTCATATGATTGGAAATGATTTTCACTGAATTGGAAGGTTCCTAGTGTGCTAACAGTGTGGCATTCAATTTTTAAATGTTGATGAGGGAACATCTGCATTAATGTTTTGCCAAAAAAAAACAAAAAAAAAAATGCAATCATTTAAGTTCTCGAGTAAACGGATACCCAGGTGGCTGTGTCCATTCAGGCGATCAAAAAGAGACTTTTTCAATTGCTCTGGAGCATATGGTCTTGCCATAGAGTTTGTGGTATCACAGAAGAGTAGCACAATTATAAGCTTGAAAGAGAGTCTATGGTTATTCTTCAAATCTTTCCTAGAGAAGCAAGATAATCAGGCAGTTGAATTTCCTCTACACATGACAGGGTGTTGGCCTCTACGTTTTCTATACCTGGTTTATAGATAATCTTGGTAGTAAATTGATTAATACAATTTAGTTTCCTGATTCTTCTTGGTGAGATGTTCTCTGCTTTCTGGTTGAATGCCTGCGTAACAGGTTTTTGATCAGTCACTATGAAAAAATTGAGGGATTTGAGTAATGATCTGCACCCACATAAATAGTAAACAACTCTGTCATATGTGGAGTAATTCTTTGGTGTTGCTGTTGGAGACTTAGAAAAAAACCCAAAAGATATTCATATACCATTCTTAAGCTACTACAAAACTGTTTCTATTCCAGTGTCACTTGCATCACAAGCCAAACACAAGTCCTTGCAGATTGATTGGTGAGCGAGTTGTGGTGCTGCTGTAAGACTTTTCTTGTAGCCTACAATATTTTCTTCAGTTCATTCTACCAGTCTCTTGTCCTTCTTCCTTACATCATGAAATAACTTGTTGAGAGGGCCTTAAATGTCTTTTATTTGTGGTGTACATCTCCAATAAAAATTAATCATTCCAAGGAATTGCCCATGTTGGCAGCTGTACAAGGAAAATCCTTGATAGTTTTGACTTTAGAGGTAACAGACTTACATCATCTTCTGTAACTCTGAAGCAAATAAAGTCTACCATAGGCTTTCCAATGATGCATTTAGGCACATTCAATGAAAGTCCGTTTACATACATTTAGCCGTTCGAAAATTTCACATAGGTGCGATTTGTGCCTCATTATTTTTTGACGAGATAAAATCATCCATATAAGGATGATCCATATAAGTCCCAAAATAAGTCTTCAGAAAAACGCTGAAAAACCAAATGGAGTAATTACTATAGTTTTATCCACATCCTCTCCTGCCACTGGAACATCCTAAAAGACTTGAATAACATCTATAGTACAGATTATCTTTTTCCCATGGAACTGTGCAGTAAATTTTAAGATATTACCCACTAGATATCTAACAGGGATTGTTTGTGTATTTAGACGTCAATAATCTCAGCGAGGACACAGGCTGGCATATTTTTTAGTAACAATATGTAAAGGACTGGAGCAAGGGCTCAACAATGTAGTTATCGGGGGGGGGGGGGAGAGGGGGAGGATTCTTCCGGCCTAACAAGTAGTAGATTACCCTAAGTATGTGGTTTTAGACTACATTATGTGATGGGCCTCTGAATGGGTAAAGGTCTTGTTAAATTTGGGAAAACTTGCAGCAGGTAGGAGTACTCCAGTCTCCAGGGATGGTCGAAATGTTTGTCACTGGCCATTGACACATTCCCAATTGTTGTAAGCCATGTCCACTGATCGGTCAGTTTCTTCTAGAAAATATCCACCGTTAGATAATAATTGTACAGAATTATGATGAGTTTTTCAATATCAGCAATTACAAAAATTCATTTGAAGGGTTAGTAAAGTTTTAAGTCCAGCTGTGAGGTTCTCCATAAGTTGGAATAATAGTGTTATAGGCTGCCACCAAGTTGAAACTGGAGGTTTCAAACCCAAATAGTTTATACATCAATTTATCCTGCCTGTTGAAGCATAGAATGAAGAAGGTGCCAAGGATGCAGGTTTCTCAACTGGGTGTCTTGGAACAACCTTTTGGAGTGCCTACTTTCAGATTCTCCATATACTTCAATAAGCCAATTTTTCAGCATGTCATATGGCTTTGGAATTGACTGACCATCAATGAGGCCTGCAACTAGTTCGATCCCTAAATTTGGTATTACAGATAGGTATATTATGATTTGAGATGTACCTTTTAAGGTAGAAATACATATACAATGATAAAACTACTAAACCCATCTATCTGCTCTATCTACATACCAAATTTTAACTACATTATTTTCATAGTTCCAGGAAGGTTTAGCAATAGTAAAATTTACAATAATAAAAATGTAAATGTACAATGTTGAGTGGCAGAAACGAAGTTTGTCACACTGCCATATACTTCTATGGATAGAAATTAAAATCTAACCAGATGAAATCATTAAAATTATTTCTGCCGCACTGAAAATCATTACAAAATCAACATGTTCATCCATCACCTTTTGATATTATGTTTAAAAATATGATTCATGGCCCTTATTTGTATGCACTGACAATGCAGTCAATTATCCACAAGTTTCTTATTAGTCTATGTCCATCTGGATTACAAATTCATACATTAAAATTAAAAATCGGAGGTCTAATTATACTTTTATGTAATCTTCAAACACCTAATCAGTGCAATAGTACTAGACTAAAAATTACAGGTATGCGTGAAAATATCATTGAGAAAATAATTATCAATAGCATGCATAAAACCTCAATTTGTTAAAATTATCTAGGTCATTTACTTATGAGAGCAGGCAAAGTTACATATAAATAAGAGCTCAATGTTGCTGAACTGCCATTGGATTCTGTTACAAGAATGGATTCTTTCACAGTCCATAAACTGTGAACTCTTCCACAGGTTCACACAGTAGGTACAAAGCAGCTACAAAAAACCTGACATGCAATGTTTTGTATTTTCACATTTTGTACTTTTCATTTTCATCCTATTTTGATGTTTTTGTTTCATAAATAATATAATTTAAACTGAGTTGGTTGATAACTTTGTTAAATACATATGGAAATTCCAAAAATTATTTAAAGTATTTCATTCATAACATTTCCTTGATCTTTTGTTGTTTTGAGAGGCTCACATCCATCAGGAAAGAAGGATGATACAGACCTCACTGATTAAAGAAAAAATTAAATTAAAAATTCTGTCATCGGAATTAAAGCAAATAATAATTAAGAGTCATATTTAGAGCACTAAGAGTTGCAAAATTTATAACAGCTATTTACTATTAGTAGCTCAATCCATTAAATATAAAAGTGAACCATTTGAAGTTATATCTTACATTTATAATGTAGAACTGGTTAATATCTTTCTGTTTATTTAAATTGTTCCCCTTATTCATCTTGAGTAATATATTCTGCTATGTTCAGGATAGTGAAACCTTTCCCTTAAAAAAAATAAATAAATAAATAATAAATAATAATAATAAAAGGAACGCCAGGGCCCAGCGACTAATACTTGTCTTATAATCTAAACATAAAATAATAATAATAAATATAGCAATAGCTTGGATCGACTTAGGGATGCATCATATTGGAATGGAGCTGTTGAAGTAAGCCGGGCTGTACCAATTCTAGATAATAAAGAATAAGATCAGTTATGTGCTAAATACCGAGTAAATTGAAAATATTTAAAAGCTATTTATCCGGTGGAAACTTGGTTAGAAGCATTTAATACTTGGGCTGTACCAATTCTAGCGGAGTTTTAAAAATGAAATATTTTGAAGATCAGTTTAAATACCGAGTAAAGAAAAATATTAAAAGCTATTTATCCGGTGGAAACTTGGTTAGTGCATTTAATACTTGGGCTGTACCAATTCTAGCTTACTCCTTTGGAGTTTTAAAATGGAGCAGGCTTTGGATCGCTACGCAAGAGCACTACAGATCTTGAGGCTTTGGATCGCTACGCAAGAGTCCAAATGGTGCTTTGCAGAAAACGGCACCCCAAGTCCTCAGTGCCCAGGCTGTATCTTCCTAGAAAGATTGGAGGACGCGGGCTGACTAGTCTGTTGAAAGCATGTCGAATGGAGGAAAACAATATTCGCAACTATGTGCTATCTAGTGACTCGTCTTTACTATCCCTGATTGGGTCGTTAGATAATAATTATACCGCCCTCAATTTGTTAACAGGAGTCACCCCCCAGAAATTGTTACTGACGCCACCTGGACTGATTCCTGGAAAAATAAAGCCCTGCATGGAAGATTTTATCATTCTCTAACGGACGAGGGAGTGGATATCGAAGCATCCCTAACATGGATGAAATATGGCAACATCTTCCCGGAAACCGAGGGATTCCTTTTAGCTATCCAGGATCAAGTTATCGCAACAAAAGCATACAGGAAGCATATATGTGGGGAGACCATAGATGATCAGTGTCGCCTTTGCAAAAATGCCGTTGAATCGATCCAGCATGTAACTTCTGGATGCAAAGTACTGGCTGGCAAGGAATATCTCCAAAGGCATAACAATGTAGCCAAGGTTGTGCATCAAGCTATGGCCCTCAAGCTGAAGCTGTTGGATAAGAGTTGTCCCTACTATCATTATCATCCACAACCCATAATTTCGGAAAAAGGGATAAAGATATTTTGGGATCACCCGATAATTACTGATCATACGATCATAAACAACAGGCCGGATATAGTGATCATAAACAAAGTAGGGAAATCAGCTTTTATTATTGAAATCGGTGTGCCATCAGATGACAATATGTTCCGAGTTTTAGCTGAGAAGAAGAGGAAATACCAGGAGCTGGCAGAAGAACTGAAACAACTATATAGACTCGATAAGTGCAGTGTCTTGCCCATGATTATATCTTGCAATGGACTGATTCCGAAAGACACAATTTGTTCAATAGAGAAGTTGGAGCTGCCAAAAACAGTGCTACAAAAAATGCAACAAGCAGCATTGTTGGGAACTACAACAATAGTTCGGAAAATTTTTAAATTCCAAATAAACATTCATGGTTGACCATGCTTGGTCCCCAGAATGTTTGCTACCACTAGGTGTGAAAACAAAAAAAAAAATAATAATAACAACATACATAAATAGAGTGAATAAATTCCTAGTAAGAATTTAGAAAATTCCATGATTAAAAATCAACTAATAATAATTTATAAAAATTCATATCCATAAGGTATAGTTGACTGTGAAGTATAGGAGTTGTAGATAGTGTAGGCAGTCATAGATACTCAGCAGATCAAAATAAAATTGTTATTTTATTTTAATTGTTAAAGCCAATGTTTCGACTTGCATTGCAAGTCTTCATCAGGGCTAGAAGAAAAGAAAACAAGCAAAAAGGTATGACTAAATTGTAAAAAATTGATGAAAAAACACACACCACAAAACATAAGTAAGAGTGAGAAAAATAAATAAAAATAAAATAATAAATAAATAAATGCATAAGAGTAAAGATAGTAACATAAAGGCAATATCTAAAGGCCATAAGGACAATAAAAACTATTGAATTAAGGTTAAAATGAGTGATAGTTACTTAAAAGCTAATGAGTAATTTCAACAAAATAATTGGTAAACATAAAAATGTAGATACTAAGTTGTTGAGATAATGAGGAACAAGTTAATGAGTTATAGTTGATTATAGTTATAGCTGATTAGTGAATTAAATTGGTAAATATAAAAAATGAGTAGATACATAGTCAAAGAGATATTGAGGGCAGATAACTGAATTAATATCTGAAGGCACTGAAGACAAGACAATAATGTAAACTATTGAATTAAAATTGAAAAGAAATTTACAGGAGTGATAGTGAATGAGTAAATACAACAATATAATTGGTAAATATAAAAAATAGTAGATATAGAGTTTATGAGATATAGTGGTCAAGCTAATGAGTTGATACAAATATAGATTAAAATTAATAGTAACAGTAGGGAGTTGACTATATAACTATATAGTTAATAATAAATAAAACTATGAGAAGTACAGCTGTAAAGTAGTGATAAATATTGGGACATATATAGTAGGATAATTACAAATGTGTAAAGTGAAAAGAGAAAAGAAATAAAATAAGGGGCAAATGTGAGGAAAATGAAATTTAGCAAGGAATGTGCAATAACATTTAAATTGGAGAAAGGAAAACGGATTTATTAATGATCAGAGGATGAATATTGAGTGGCAAAGAACAAAAAAAAAATTTTTTTATAAAGACTTACGTTCAGGTAATGGTAAACAAAAAAACTGAAGACAAGGGAAGGCAGTTGACAGGGAGGAAAAGGAGGGTGGAGTGATCTAGCGTCGGGTATCTAAACTAAAGAGCAAAGGTGGGAGCGGGAAAATATTCGTTTATGAAATACAGTAGGGTGATATTGAGCTGGCGCGTTAAAGTGTCAATAAAACGAGAGGGAAGAAGGGTGTAGAAAAAAGTGGAGTAAGGAAGATAATACAGTATTAATAACATTTAAATATATATATATATATATATATATATATATATATATATATATATATATATATATAAATACTAGGAGGAAATTAGGGTTTTTTGAGAAGGTTTAAAACTTGGGAATATGTGTGGGAAATGTATTCTTTATCAATTTTTTGATTAACAGGTAAGGGTTCAAGGTGGATGTGGATAGGTTCGCATATTAATCGTTTTTTTAAGTTGCTAAAGGAGTCTAGGATAGTTGTTTTTTTTAAAGTCGAAATTATGGTTAAGGGATATGGAATGTACAGAAAGTTTTGTTGCAAACGGGTTACGGAATGTGATCGAGTGTTTATGTTGTGAGATGCGGGTTTTTAGATGGTTTTTAGTCTCACTGATATAAGAAGAAATGCAATTAGGGAAGGCACAGGGGATACAGTAAATGACATTGGAACGGAGAGGAAGTGGTATGGGATCTTTAAGTTTGGAGTAAATATTCAGGAGTTTGTTGGGGGGCTTGAGGCCTAGGCGTAGATTGGGGAAGATTGGGCGTACATTTTAATTTTTTAATTTAATTTATTCTCATTTTAACCTTAATTCAATAGTCTTTATTGTCCTTATGGCCTTGAGATATTGCCTTTATGTTACTATCCTTACCCTTATACATTTATTTATTTATTATTTTATTTTTATTTATTTTGTCTCACTCTTACTTATGTTTTGTGATGTGTGTTTTTATATATGTTTTTTACAATTTGGTCATAACTTTTTGCTTGTTTTCTTTTCTTCTAGCACTGATGAAGACTTGCAATGCAAGTCGAAACGTTGGCTTTAACAATTAAAATAAAATAACAATTTTATTTTGATCTGCTGAGTATCTATGACTGCCTAACCTAAATATCTACATCTCCTAATTTATAAAAGATAGTTAAAAACATGAAACAATATAAGTATATGTCTAATCAACAAAAGCCAACATTACTTGTTATATTTGTCTATAAACATTCAGCTGGGTATCTTTGGAATTTTTAGCTGAAGTCAATCACCATATTCTAGGTCTTAAATCAGAAAAATGACAAATACTGGACAGAATGGGCAACATGAAAAAATAAATAATAATAAAAAGATTATCAACTCAGCCTGAATTGAAAACTAGTAATTAGAAATTATGAGTATTTTATAGTGCATGGTTTCTAATGTTTTTTTCTCACAGATTAGTAGTAAACCTTTGTAAATTACAAATATTTAAAATAACAATTATTTCTATAACAAGTAAAGAATATATTTCAAAAAGGGGCATGACTAATATCACAGGAAAATCACTTAATCTAAGAGTGGTTAACTAAAGGTCTCCAGAAAAGTTTACATCATTAAATAATTTCACTCAACACTCACACACTTTGAATTGAGACTACATTGAAATAAATGCTAATAGAAACAAAGACTGTGCCTGGTCAAAAATAAAGATGGTAGAAATATTGTACATCAGTATAAATAAGAATCTAATTGGTTTAATAAGCAGGCAATGAAATTAATTGTACTTAAGGTGATTATGTTCTTGAAAATTCAAAGCATGCACGTTAAGAGAGAATGATATGCCACACACTTATAGTCAAAAGAGTCATGTATGAATCTTTTCTAACAAGTAATAAATATAAGTCACCATTATTTCAATTATGTTCATTTCACCAGTGTAAACAAGAATATAATATCATAACAATTCAAAGAAATACACAAATATTAATTTACTTTTTAAAATAGTCCATATAATAAAGTGAATGGAATGTAAAAGCAATACTTACAACCAAAAATACAAAGTAATAATAGGCAATGTTGAGAAGGAAACCAATAATGTCATAATACATAACATGAACATATGCAGTCCATCTTACTCTTATCAAAGGCAGTCCTAGCCGAAAACAAATGTTGGTGTCGTTCGAAAATACTTAACTTGAACACTATGTATCTCATTGCTGGATTCTATTAACTCTTTCCACCTGAAACAATCATGTTCTTGTTTTGTTATATATATATATTCAATGTTTAACAAAACAAATGTCTAATGAGATTATATAACCATAGTTAATATCACGAGTTTGGTAAAACGTAGAGACTAAAAGTCCAACATATGATAAAATTAATATTTGATTTCCCCTAATTTCATTTTTACTGTTTTATAATGATACTAGAATGGATAGGACTAATAAAACCAAAAACGTGGTAGTAAATTGCCAAAGTATTATTTACTTGAAGTATTACTGTATTACCTGATTCCTGCTGTTCTACTAAACAAGGTTACTTATTTATTTATTTGATTGTGCTAAGTAATTTTAAATATTTTAAAATTGTTTTATGCTCCATTTTTTAAACGTCGATCGCACGAGATGATAAAATGAACTGTCAAAAATGTAAGATAATATTTCACGAAAAATGCTGCAATCTTCAAGGAAAAAAAATTGAGGCTTCAAGAACAGAAAAAATAAAAAAAATATGGCTGTGCGAAAAATGCGACAAAACAAAAAAAAGCAGCATCAGCCGAAAAAAAAAATCCAAATTCGTCATTCCTTATCACAACCCCGAGCCGGCGGCACTTCAAATATTATCAGCAATAAAAAGAATAGAAACGAATACAAAGAGTGTTATAAAATATTGAAAAACCACATTAGAAAATTATGCCGAGATAAATTTTGAGCTGAATGATCGGCTTTCAAATATTGAAAAACATCTTGAAAGCCTATGCAGGCATCTGGAAGAATTGGTAAAGTAAGCACTAAAAACAAGAGTAAGCGAGCTGGAAGTTAGGGTGAATAAGGTAGAACAAGGGCTGCAATGTAGATTGGTCGAGATACGCGGTGTACCGGTTCGCCCGGGGGAGACCCCGCAGGCCTGGGCACAAGCGTGGGAGCTGGCCTTGGTCTCAAGTTGAGCATTGAGGACATGGATATGATCGAACGCAGAAGGTCGAGAAAACATGACCCGCGACCACCGCCCATCACAGCGCGCTTCGTGAGGCAGCCAGTGAGAAACGATCGGATGCGAAAAAGAAGGATTAAGAGAGACTTCTCGATCCGGGATATAAGTTGGCAGGAAAATGATCCCCACAGGATATATCTCGCCAAAGAGATGACACCAGCTAACAGGTACCTCTATACTGGCTAGTCCGGCAGAAGAGGTCCACCGGAAAAGTGAAACATGCCTGGCTTGCGGCTGGTAGAGTGCGCTGCCAGCCATCCGGTGATCTTCATTCATCAGGCTCAGGACCTTTTTGTTCTCGGATGACAACCAGGATTGCAAGTACCATCCATTCTATCTCAAAGATTCCGCATTCTCTCTGTTTTCCATGTTCTGTCGACTTTTGTACTGGTATTAGTTTTACAGTTTTTGTATTAGGTTTTTTTTTTTTTAAGAAGTCCAGTGTTAGAAACAAGCTTAGGGAATGCTCTAAAGGGATTATTAAGTATTGTAAATAATAAATAGCATTAAGATATTTACATACTTTTGAACTCTGGAATTTGATAAAACGGTCTTTTTTTTTTTTTTTTTTATACGCCCTATTATATTTGATAGCTACCACATATGTTTCTTTTTTCTTTTTCTTTTTTCTTATTTTTATTTTCATTTCATCGATTCACCTTTACTTTCGCCTATATCGCAATCGATTTATTATTATTATTTTCAGAAAAAATCATTTTTTCTAACAGTTCATGTAAATTTTTGTCCAAGTTTTAGTAATATTTTGACAAACCATAATTTGTTCGTTAATTTTTACATATTTAAATCTCTGTAAAATGTAATATATATATATATATATATATATATATATATATATATATATATATATATATATATATATATATATATATATATATGTTTCAAATTTCCTAATGTTAGACAAATTTGTGTTATTCGTTTGTTTTTATTACTTAATTAATTAATTATTCTCCTCTGAATCATTTTCCCTCCTTTACATCATAGTTCACCCCCCTCCTCAGGTCAAATTCGACCCATCATTCGAATCATCCCTTTTTGCTTATGTTCCTTTGTATAATAATGTCATCATAGCTGGTGACTTTAATACTAACCTTCTCTCAGATTCTTCTGATAAGATGAACTTAATTCTTTTTTGCTGACCCCCACCCTAATGAACTCCCTGTAATGCAACTTGTAGAAGACATCGATTTGACAGGACCAATATTCGTAAAAGAAAAACAAAAAACATGTATCTGTTTATTTACCTGTTTAACAGTTCGTGGGATCTGTTTTGAGCTTGTGTTGCCCCTCACTACAGAATATTTTCTTTTAGTTTTTCGCTGTTATGTGTTAAGAGGGCGACCGGCAGTTGTTTTTAGCGAAAATGGTACTAACTGTACTGGAGCTGCTAAGGCTTTCAGTAAATTAGATTGAAAGAAGGTTTAAGTTTAAAGTGACGTTCAAAGAATAAAACGGAAATTCAATGTTCGAGCCCAGCTGAAATTGAACCTTAGAAAACGCTTCAGAAATAAATATCTGGCTCAGTTGAGACAAGAACAAAACTACGGATACCAGCGGACATACGAGTGACTTGGTCTTAGTAGAGAATGACAGACACAATTGAATTGCTGCCCGGAAAAGACCTTTAGATGGAGATGAAACAAGGGCTGCAGTCATTAGATAAGTTAACCTGATCAATCATGTTAACTTCGTGGGAGGATGTGGAGTCTGTAAATATTGTAAATGATTTTTTGTAAGTTATATTTATCTGATTCTTTGTATTCTTGTAATGTTGAGAAAAATTATTGATGTAAATCACATAAAAAAATAAGCGTTGTATAACATGTTTTTTAATATTTACCCGAAGCGGGGAAGATTAATCTGGTTTTGAGCTTATTATAGTTTATTTCGATTAAAGTTGGTTTTATTAGTTCTCAATTTATAAAAAGTATTTTTGTGTTCATCATTATCTTTGTCACCTTCAGTGACTATTATTATGAAGTTAAATAATTTCAATCTTCTCAAGTCCAACTGTCTATCTTGAAAGCACTGGCATAATAAAATGCTCAGTATTCTGTTTAAAGCTATGTAGATACATAAGAAGATTTTATTGATTTGTTCAAAGTTACATGAAAGTTCTCTTTTACATCTGATATTAAATCACTTGCACTGTGATTGATGTTCCTCTGTTAAACACTGTAAATGTGTCATTCCACAAGCTCAATTTTTTTAAGAAAACCTATCTATTTTTATTGATATTTAAAACTTCGCAATTAATTAAATACGTTGGAATATCTTTAATAAATAGTCAGAACTGGCATGTTTTCTGATTTCTTCGAGCTATGGTTCATTACATTTTTCAGGATAATGACGATTACAAAATCGAATTTGTTTGAACTTTTCATAAGAGTTTAATATTTTTGAACTGTAAACTTATATTGGGCACTTTCCCGTTAGACACTTTTTAAGGTGGGGTACAAAAAGCTAACTCGCGTCACTCAACTGTACCGTATCATAAGTACGTAGATATAGATTTACTATCAAGATTCAAACCCATTAACTATATTCCCGATGAGCTAGAGACTTATCTAATCTAAAATATATCTTCGGAGTGGGGACCACGCGGTCCGGTGCGCAGTCCTTGGGACACTCTCGGATGACAATTTTTGACGTCTTCGTCCGTTCTTATGCATAAAAGTCATTGATGGAATGAACTAAGATTGTCATAAGGATACCATTTGAAATAGGAAGAACCTTGCTACATTTCTTTCAGCATAATATAGTTCTAGCACTTTTACTTTTACCAATAATTAAATACGAAGTCGAAATCACCTACGTGAATCTTTGGATAATTTTTTTTTCACAAACTGAAAACACTATCTAGATTGCGAAGAGGTCAAAATGAGGCCTGGTCAATCCTCTTTAAAACGATAGCCCATTGGAGATTGTAACTCATAGAGCCTCCGCACACGGGTCAACGCTCGTCAAAAACCGAGCAGTTCCTCGTCTCGTGAGATCAGTAGTGCACGGGATTTATCGAGAGGACCGCGCGATTTTTTTTTTTTTTTTTTTTTTTTTTTTTTTTTTTTTTTTTTTTTTTTTTTTTTTTTTTTTTTTTTTTTTTTTTTTTTTTTTTTTTTTTTTTTTTTTTTTTTTTTGCTTTTTTTTTTTGCTTATTATTTTTATTTTTAAACATTAAATCATCCAGATCCTTCTCCCTCCACAGAAGACAGTCCATTTTAAGTTTTAGTTTTTTCTTTATTTTCAAACAGTATTTTAATCTATTCTTTTGTATTATATTCTTTTTTCTTACCTTAAATATAAAACTTACCTCAAAGTTATAAGCATGCGTTCCTCAGCACCCAAACATTTCCTCATATTGGTATCTTCATAATGAATAGCTGGTCTCACAATTCTCACTAGAGTGGTGTATGAATCTTTTGACATTCTATAAAATGCTAAAAATTTAGTGTCACTCTGTTCCAGTTCTTTTGCGCCAACAAATAACCGAGTATTAAAATTACATTACGTTCTGGGTTTGAAAATGCGGAGGAGGTCAGTTCTGGTCGCGAGATGCAAACAAACTGAAATCGACCAATGTCCCGATAGCAGACACCCGAGCCGTAGATATCGCACAAGACGAGAGAGACGCGTGAACCTCTCGACGAGTCAACAATCGACTTGTGTGTGGAGGACCATACTGTTAAGAAGCTATGACGTGAAGAAGAGGGATAGAGAGGAAAAAATTGAATTTTTAAAATGATCTGTAGGCATCATACGCGCGACTTGTATTTTTTGAAATATGACTACTTTAAAACTTTAAGAGATTAATGCTTGATCGAATGACACGTCATCCTTCAAAGTATTTCCGAAGATATTTTAAGAAGCAAGATCTGTCGGTATAAGGTGTTTGACTACAGACACCGACCTTATTCCGTCATTTAAGCTTAACAACTCATATTTTTTTTTCTTTTATCAGTGAAGTGATTAAAAATATTCAATAAGTAAATTTAAAAAAGCAGCTCTCTAGATTTTTTGTTGCTGAATTCACTCCATTTTTCAAATTAAAAAAATATTATAGTAGTGAGAAGTGACGATCGTCAGAAGATTATGTGTTTCTGTTCTGTTATTTATTGCCCCAGAAACACGATATTTTTCACACAAGGGAAAATTATAAGGATTGAAATGAAATAGGAATATTACATAGACGCGTCTGCAATAAATACTTTTCAGATAAATACCTATTTTGTACAATAATAAAATTCATTTGAATGGAATATTCATAAAAAAAAAAAAATTTCACCTTGTTCTCCTTTCCTGCTATATTTAAATCTATTTGGGAATGTAGATCGGTCAAAAAAGTCAACACTTCCATCGTGTGGTTCTGAGCACACCCCCCTTTAATTTTGGATTGCGAATTAATACTGCTATAATCACAGCTTTTTTCTCTACACCTTCCTTATTGTTTCTCGAATAATTAATTTGTCAGAACATCGGTGATTTATCTCCCTGCTTCTCTCACACAAGCATTATAACCCATGTCAAGGGTTACCAACCTTCATTAATATTTTTAAACAGATAAAACAAATTGAAAGGTTAGTCCAGTCAAAAATATCTCACAGTGCGACCTCATAAAAAAAACGGTCCATTGTTATAGGTTTTAGTCCCCTCCTCAAAGCTAAAACTAACTTTCCTACCATAGAGCTAACATGACCAAATCAATTTCCTATTCATGGTCAAAAACTTAGAGGTTAATATTAATAACACCTGTTCCTGGAAACACTGTACCACCCTAATATACAGACTATCAATTAGCACCCTCAAGTAATTATATCACTCAAGCTATCTTCCAGTCGTAACACACTTAAACCGTGATATATACTTGAGGACAGAATGGAATGAATTATAAACTGCTCTAAAAGATCTAAATGGGGTACCTAAAGGAACTATTTAAGCAGCTTTTTCTTAGTTACTTTGGCTATACAATCCGAAAGATGGTTTCTTAAGTATTAAATCATCCATCGCCCTTCCTATATTAACAACCTCCTTGAATTTGTCAGACCACTCACAGAATCCCACAATTTATACCTTTATACCCTTACTCCCAGAACTATATCATTAGCTTACATTCTGTCTCACTACACTACTTTCTCCATCTTCACGTTAATGGTTATTTCATATCTCATTTAATGACTTCATCGTCCAATAACTCAGAATTCTGAGACACTGGGAACTAGCTTATGACGGAATAGATGTCCACAGTTTCATCTATGTTTTATATTAGGCATTAATTTACATTCAAAATTATGTTTTTCAATTAGGAACACAATTTTTCATTTCAATAATATTCTGCGTTTTGTTCTCAATTCTTAACATAATAATGGAAGAATCTAGTTCCTGTATTTCATGTAATTTTTTAGTGGTTTTCTTTATGCCATGGGTATAGATATTGACTTGTTACTTATGGGTTTTAATTTTAATTGATTTCCTGCTTTATTTAGTATTTAAATACTCATATTCTAGCCTATGATTAAATAATTTTATTAATATGAAAAGTTTTTATTAAATTCATACGTTTTTTATTCAAATTCACATGTAACTTTTTTATTTAAATTAATCAACAATGACACTACAGAATGAATTACAATAAATTATATTAACTGGAAAACATTAAATTATAAACTCCTGATTTTAAAATTTAGAGTCAGTCTCAATGTCATACAGAATAATTTTAAACCTCTAAAGAAAGATGATATATAAAATAAGAGAAATAAGTCATAACAGCATATTTTTACATATTTACAAATCAGAACTAAAACATGGAGACTGTTATTTAGACAGGAATGGGTCGGAGGATTTTTAGGCGGCTCGTTATAACATAAACGACTGTTATTTAGACAGGAATGGGTCAGAGGATTTTTAGGCGGCTCATTATAACATAAACCTTAAGGTTCTCTGCATGTGATCTCAGCCTGTTCAGAGTCGTTCAACATCTTCCCTTGTAAGGCTTGTCCTGCTTCCCCTCCTTCAAACGGGGCAGGCAGGGATCTGCACGCCTATACAGAGCTGCTCACTCCATACCCATTACCGGCACTTCCTCAGTCCTGTCAGTCTGTATCCAGCCTTGAAGGAAACTCCCCATTTTTACAATGTTTAAACTCGAGTACCGTGCGGTTATTAAATTCTTTTTAAAGAGGATCTTACAGCTGCGCATATTAAAGAGCGCTTGGATTGTGAATAAGAGCAAAATTATTTGTTAGGGAGAGCACGTCTAGAAAATGACCCGCGTCCCGGTCGCCCAATGGAGGCTGTCATTCTGAAACAATCCAACTTGTGGAATCTGAATTGCTGTCTGATTGCTGCGACTGAAAACCAAGGTAATAGCGTGAGGTTGGGTCTTTCAAAAACAAGTGTTTTGAGGATCATCAAAGAACATTTGAATATGAACAAGGTTAATGCAAGATGGGTTCCAAAAATTGCTCAAAAATAGGAACGAGTTCACTACAGCAATGAATTTTTAAGGGTTTTTTTTTTCCAAGCAGCAGTGGAAGAACATTTTTTTAACAAAGAAGAAAATTATTTTCTTCATGGTATAGAAATGTTGCCAAAGCGTTGTATAAAGTGGATTGAACTTGGAGGAGAATATATCGAAAAACAGTAAGACCAGTTTTTTTTCTTTCACCTTTCCTTCTATCCCAGGCCGGAAACTTTTGGACCTAACTACGTATACATTGCTAGGTTTGTGACGGTACGCAACAATACGCCACACAGTGGGACAAATTTCATTCGATTCAGAATGAGAAGATCCATTTTGATTGTAACTAATTTGAAAAATTATGCCATTTTATTTTTTTTTTAATAGGATTGACAACACAAGTGCAGATATTTAAAATTTTTTTTTGTAAAATTTAAAATATGTGCATTTGCGTGAACAGTTAAAACAGAATTTTATTCTAATTTAACTTCATTTTAATAAAATATTGGTTCCATTTTTCGATTTTTACATTTTTATGTCGATTGCTTTCAAATAAGCTCGTTCAGAAGAATTCATTATTTACCTATATAATGGAAAGAATGATGGAACGGCTCACATCAATTGAATGGCTCCGCCGAAAAACGTTTTAAGCAACAAAATTTCCGAAGAGGTGATTTTAAAGTTTTTAAAATGTATAATAGTACGTTTTACTATGATGTAATACTTGATTATGTTATTATACAAGAAAATATAACAAATTAATATGTAAATATAAAATCTAACCTACAAAACTAACAAAAGCTCTAGATTTTGATTTTCGTTCACTTATTACTCAAAATTTTATGTTTGTCGCTTAGAACGTTTTTCCTTCTCCCGGAAGAAATATTAGCTGAGTCTCGGAGGCTGGTCATATCCTTTCAGGCCAAGCTTAGACGGGCTCAGCTTGAAAAAGAAGTGGAGGAGGTTCCTCTGCAGATGCATTATAGATACAGCAGACCCCTAACAAAGGATGGTACTTAAAAATATAATACATTAAGAACGAAATGTGAAACCCTGGAGGAAATGTGGCGGAATCAGGTTCAATCGCCTAGAACGATAACAAGGCAGTCCCTCCAGGACGACGGATTTGTAGGAGGTCTGCAAAAACAGGTTGCAAAAGGAGTAATCGACACAGCTATAGCCATTACCGAATGAGAGAACTGACCGAGGAACGGGAGAAATACGAGAGGACCCCTGGCTGAAAGGGAGAAAGCAATAGAGGAGTTGAGAAAGAAAGGAAAGAAGTCAGTATAGAGGAAGCCCAAAACCAGGGTCCTCCAAGGCGAAATATGGCAATTTGGCTCCGCTCCTGCCCCTACAGAGATGACGAACAACGGAAGATAATGAGCAGGGCAAGGACCCTATGGATAAGGGACTGCCTAGACGCCGAAGAGGAAGAGGGCCAGTATACACTGGTCCAAGAGGGAAGAAGAAAGGAGAAAAAAAGGTGGAAAAAAAGAATAAGAAAGAAAAAGAAGTAAAGCCCCAGAGGTTGACGTATGCCGGGATACTGGCAAAGATTCCCAGGGGCTCCAAAGAAACAAGAGGAGACTGCGACTTACATCACCCTCAAGGCCATGGTGATCAGTGGTCGCCGAGCAGTTTGTTGCAGCAGCTCCCAGGGAAGGAAGAGCTGAGAGCCGGGCGCTAAAGTAAAGGTGCTGCGAACGACCAGGCTGGGAACGGTCCTGTCAGGACAGAAGGTGCTGACCAGGCCAAAAGATCATAGACTGGGGGCTGCTGAAAGCAAAGGCATCGAGGCGAGGCTGGCCAGGACGGAAGAGGCCTCGCCTGGAAATAAAAGGAGTCCCCAAACACTGGACGAATCTACGACCGAGGCATACCTCTGGGCAAAGCAGAGATGCAGAAACCGGAAGAACTGGGGGGGGCCAGGAAGAGTTTGGTTGAAAACATGCTTCTCCCCTCCGCAAGGGGCGGCCCTCACGAGGAAATGGATCATAGAGGTGCACCCCGCTATGAGGCACGCCCTGATGACCCTGACCCCCGAAGACGTAGCGGAGGATGGTGGTCCCTGTCATCAGAGATCACCTCGACACCCCCACTCTGCCTGAAATGCCAGGATTACGGCCACATCGCGAGACAGTGTGAGAAGGATGTGGCCTGTAGGTGGTGTACGGGAACCGGGCACGTTTTTAGAGCTGCCCGGAAAAGGCGAAAGGTACACCCGCGTGCTGCAGAAAATTGCCATAGAAAAGGCAGAGTGGGGAAGGAAACTCCAGCACTGTGCTGGCAGTAAAGAGTGCCAGGTACACCTGGAGATGATGGACAGGGAGGCGAGAGACCCGAATATGCGTAGGCTGCAGATTCTGCAGGTCAATATGGGCCGAAGACGAGTGGTCGCGGACGAGCTAATGGCTCTCACCCGAAGTTGTGACCATCATGGTTTGTCCAAGAGCCATGGTGTCAAGGAAATATGGTCAGCGGTTTGGTGTCGCGTCGAGGATAGTGGCTCTGAGCATTGGACAGAGGAGGCCCAGAGCGGCGATAAGTCATCGTCAATCCCAACCTCGGACGCCATGGAACTGAAACAACACACCACGCGGATCAGGCGGCATGCTACATTAGATGGGGCAAAAAATGTCATTTGCCCTCGTGTCCTCGTACATGCCGCCTATACCATTTAACATCGAGGACACATATCCGCTGTGGAGGCTATCGCAATAAAGTACAGGAACGCGATAGTCTGTTCTGACACCAACTCCTGGAGCGCGGCCTGGGGTTCGGTGCGCACTGACGTAAGAGGAAGAGCATTGGAGGAAAGCCTGGCGAGGTGTCAGCTTGTCATTGCCAACGAGCCATCTGGTCCGTTTTTCGGCGGACCCATTCAATTACAGTGCTTCGTTACTGATGGAAAGGTGTTTTATTTTTTATACTCAGGTCTCATGTAAGTTATGTAGGGGGCTGTAGATTTTAGCAGGTTATAAAATAGATCCTTGTTCGTGGTTGTACGAGAACATTTCCTAGTAAAGTGTGTTTAAACCATAGTACTAACGATATTTGATCATAAATAATTCGTAGCTAACTTGAGTTATTTTGGCAGTTAAAGACGAATTTCAAAAAAAATATTCTTCATGTATTTCCGGTGTTACTGGAACCGTATATCTGCTTTACAAAATCAACTTTTATCATTAATTCATTGATAGACCGTTTTTGTATTCGTTCCTAGTCGGCTTCTTTTGGGATAGAAGTTTTGATAGTTCTCCAACGCTGGAATTCCAGGAAATAGCCTAGGTGAAGAATATATTCCATAAATTTAATTATAGCATGAAGTAGAAAAACTCCCAACTTAACTGTTTCTTGTTTGCGAAATTTAGATTCATGTCTTGATATCTAAACTCATCCCTATTAAATTAAAATCATTTTTAATTTAATCAACCACGAACGTACTAATCCAAACTCTTAAACAATCCTTGTTTTTATGTACAGTTGTCAATGAAATTTATCGAGATATTAAGTAGTAGTGTAAGCTTTATGAAAATGGTAATTTTTCACCGGAGCTCTTTTTGTAGGACCTAAGTTTCATGGGTTTATCTACAAAAATAAATCTACAGTGGCCCAAATCGTAGGGCCATTTTCGGTTGGAATAATATTGTACAACTTTAGAAAGCCTCAGAGTTGCAAATAAAAATGAAATTGAGTAATACAAAATAGAAATATTTGCACTAAATAATAATGAATACAAAAGCCCATCAAACACGACAAAAATAATAAAATCATTTTCCGCGTTTGTCCCACTCTGCGCTGTACAGAAACCTCTGATCGGAGGAAAAGTCATTTATATAACATAATTTTTGTAGATTTTTTTTTTTAAACATGTTTACGTACAGTACCTTCTATGATAAATAATTATTATTGAAAAATATACGGACTAAATTAAAAAACAAGAAATAGAAGATTGTTGGTGAACAAGTGTGTATTTTCAAACCAGATGTATTTAATTTTTTTAAATTACATAAAAAAATTAAAATGAAATAATTTGCATTTTTTGAGTAGCAGCCTAGTTGCCTACCTTAAAATTTAATGTACGCCAATGGCTATGGTAAGAAAAGTTTAGCTACAGAAGTCTCAATTTAATTTAAAATTGCAATCAAAATTAATTGAATTTTTGTCCACTGATTAATTTTTAAAAGTGTTAAGAAAAGCGTAAAAATATCGCTTTTAGAACGCTATATTTCAATATTCCATAATCACCTCAACCCCCCTCGGACCACCACTTGGTAGCCCACAGTAGCGGAACCTCTTTCCTCTTTCTTCAAATCGAGAACTTTATATATATAAAGTTCTCGATGCCTGGGATAACTTGAAGGAGGTCCATAGAGGCTGAGGTAGAAAGTGCTGGAGTACGACGGGCAGAAATAGGAAGCCTGGCTGCCGAAAGGGACAGATGTCGAACATTCATAACGGTCCCATGTCCTACCAGTGATATCAAGAATTAATCAATCAATCAATTGATTAATTAGCGAAGTCCCCTTTATCAAATAATTATTATAAAAATGAATTCTTAATTTTTACAGGTTATCATAACTTGTGCGAACATTATACAATGAACTTTCCTTCTATATAGCGTTACCTTTCATAAAACAAGGAAATAAAAACATATGTATATCTAAATAGTCATTGAAACACAACGAACAAAAATAATTTTAGGATAAATTAAACAACACAAAAAAGTAATAAAAAATAATTTTTTAATATACACTTTTACATTAAAAAATAAAACATAAAAGTAATAAGCGTCATAGTTAACATGATAAATATTAGGTAACTTTTAATAGGAAACATAAAGGTAAAAGGTAAGTTAACGCAGAGTCGTATACAACAAAAACAAAAACTCCTTAGTCATAAAATTGCTGGGGAAGTCCCCTTTAGCAAAAAATTATTATTAAAATGAATTTTTAATTTTTACAAGTTATCATAACTTGTGCAAACATTATTCAATGAACTTCCCTTCTATATAGGGTTACCTTTCCTAAGACAAGGAAATATAAAAATATGTATATCTAAACAGACATTGAAACACAACAAACAAAAATTATTTTAGTAGAAATTAAACAAAAAAAAAAAAAAAAACTAATAAAAGCTAACTTTAAATTTACACTTTTAAATTGAAAAATAAAACCTAGAAGTAATAAGCGTCATAGTTAACATAATAAATATTAGGTAACTTTTAATAGGAAATATAAAGGTAAGAGGTAAGTTAACGCAGAGTCGTATACTGCAGAAACTCCTTTGTGGTAAAATTGCTAGGGAATTCACAAATGGTTTCTGGAACAACTGGTGGCTTAACTGGCGAAAAGACAATTAATTGTCTAATGATTGTGTCGGGAATTGGGCCAAAGTTTTTTGCCACAATGATTTGGAGCAAAAACGTTTTCAGAGGTTTATCGTCTTTTGTCACCGGAATAGCAGCCCATCCCCATCCCTCCAGATCGTCAAACTCTGCTCTCCTAATGAATTCTAAATCATTGTATGTTGATCCAGCTTTGATTATTAGCCTGAAATATAGAAAATTAATTAAAACTAAATAATATTTAGTTAATTGCACAACATTTAAAATAAAGCTTAAATACATAAAACTTATAATGGATAAAACATACCAAACAAGTATTAGATTTTAAAATAGATCACATAATCACAGGATAAATTTTAATAACTTAATTTATCAGACAATTTTACTTTATAGAAATTACTCAAAGCGGCTATAAGGAGAGTTATAGCAGAGCAATACAAAAAAACAAACTAAAAAATCTTAACCACTCAGAAAATATTATTATAGATCCAAAATTACTTTTACTTACCATATCTAGAAAATTCATCTGCTGGCGGAATCATTTGTTTACCCAAAAATCAAGAAAATAAGCCATTGATGCAGGATTTTTTATGTTTTAAGGTCATTTTAACACAGCAAAAGAAGTCAAACAGGGAGACTGTTTGAGCCCTTTGTTATTCCTGCTATTCATGGATAATTCGGCATCCATCTGTAACGGAAAAACTGAGAGGACTTTTCTGGGGAGAAGAAATCTAGAACCAGAAGTAATATAGATTCTCTCCTATGTGGACGATGTCGCGATGTTTGTTGACTCAGTCAAAAAGCTACAGCAAGCGGTGATGCACTGGTATGAGGAAATCCTTCGAAAAGAAATGACAATCAATACCAACAAAAGTAAGATCCTACAAGCAGGTAGACGGCAGGAAGATGTAAATATATACTACAATGAAGAGGAAATGGAAGTGGTGACTGACTTTAGTTATTTCGGTACAGTAATAGACAGTATTACAGGTAAAGCAATGTAGCTGGGGGCAAAAATATCCAATAGAATTAACAGAGCAAATGCAGTTTACTACCAGTTATGTAACATTGTAGGAGAGCGAGAAGTGGGAATGTCAAACTCGAGTCAGTCTATCTGCCGATACTATTACATGAAGCCGAAAGCTGGCTATAGACTATATGGGTATAGGGTATAGGAGAGGCAAGAAAGCAGTCACCGTGTCGGAAATGAGGTTCTTGCGAAGAGTGGCATAAAAGACGAGAAGAGACTGCGTTCGCGACGAGAGGATTCGCCAGTAACTGAATTGTGCCACTAAAACAGCTCCTCCAAATCTAGTAACTAAAATGGTTTGTCCATATTATCAAGATAAATGACCACCGGGATCCTTTTCCCCGTATACATGCCGATGAAAAAAAATCGAGCGTAATTTATTGGGTTACAGATCACAACAAATTAAGGAAAAAATATCTGTCAACTGCAATACTGATGAAATCGAGGAAAACCTCAGTTTTACCTATCTATGTCATTCGAGTACATAAATTCTTAATAGGACAGGTTCCCGGTCATTCACTAGAAACTAAAACATGCGAAATAAATTGTGACTCTTTTGACATAAAACAGTTAATTTTTAATAACAAAAAATAGAGAAAAGGATCACATTCAAACAGGATGTTATAAATTTATGATTTCAGTTTAACCAAACTAAGATAGTATACCCTTAGAGCCCCGAAACGAAAATTAAATTTAAAAATGAAAAATAAACTTTATTCAGGTACGTACTGTCCCCTAATAATAACAAAAAAGGAAACCTAAGCTGAAGTTGGCTGGACTTGTCCCCTACCTCAGTTCAGAAACCGCAAAAAGCGAGATAGCAAATAAATCAAATAATAATAATAATAAATAACGGTCTTGCTAGTACAGAGTACCTCCGCAGACATAATCATGTAGCAGGAATCCTACATCAAGAACTTGGAAAGATGTTTGGAATGCTAAAAGAAGTGGTTCCTTATTATAAATATAGACCCATCAGAATAATGACTTCAGGGAGGTATAAACTTTATTGGGATGAACAAATAGTTACGGACCATACCGTTCTCCACAACAAACCGGATATCTTAATAATGAATCTGGAAAAAAAAAGAAGCAAAAATATTTGAGGTTACAATACCTGTTGATGATAACATCCACAAAACCATATCAACGAAAATATGCAGGTACGAAGAGCTGGCTAGTGAGTTGAAGGCTATGTACAACCTTCAAAAGATTTCTATCCTGCCAGTAATATCATGCAATGGCCTTATACCTCAAACGACGGTGCAATCCTTCAAAGATGGAGGAATTTCACTAAAAAAATTAGAGGATGCACAAATGGCAGTCCTACTTGACACAACATCAATAATAAGAAAAACACTTAATATATAAACTTTTGGTTGGTACCAAACCCCCAAACGTTTGCATCACCACCATTGTGTTTTAATAAAATAATAATAAATCAAAAAGCGTTTATTCAGTACCACATGACCCACCAACCCAAGTAAGGATTGGATTCGTTGGTTGATTTTTGGAGAGGGGTATGGGGAAAAGCCGAATATTTAAAATTTAAAAAATATGCTTACTGGCTGAAACAGGTTGACGACAGCGTCATTCATATCCCTTTAATAGAAGCTGCTTCGATTAGTACAAATGATGTAATCCAAGCGCTTAGAAAGATGAGAAATTGGAAGGCAACAGGCCCTGACAAGTTACATAACTACTGGTAGCCCATAGCCCAGTCAAATGAGGATTTCACCTCGGAAATGGACCAATGAAGCTGAATTTTTGCATATACCTTTGTTTTGATCTTCTAAATAAGTGGTAAAAAGTCACCGATCTCAGCAAGTTAGCAAAATTAGATATCCAATGTCAAAGGTCACGAAAATCAGTTTTTTTCCAATATCTCGATTTCTATCCATCGGCCATCAATCAAGAAAGTTACAAAACTTGTAAATAATAATATTCTCTATAATTTTGGTTCTATTAATTATTTTTTTTTTTTTTTTTTTTTTTTTTTTTTTTTTTTTTTTTTTTTTTTTTTTTTTTTTTTTTTTTTTTTTTTTTTTTTTTTTTTTTTTATGATTAACCGTTTTCGAGATATAGCGCGGATTAGGAGAAGCGGGCACCGGTTCGGACATATATTTACTTCTAGTGCCTTCGACAATTGTTTCTCAGAAATATTGTCAGAAACAAAGTTGTAGAGCATTAAATTTACTTAAGTTTCATATATATGTCTCTGGCACTTGAATCAAATGTATGACAAAAAGTGAGGTAAAAATATTTTTTCTCTATAATTATCGATTTTTAATAACGTATATCTCGTACACCGTTGAGAGTTGGACAAATATATATACAAACAATTTTATAGGAAATTTAAGTAGCTTTAATTTCGATCTGTAGATTATTTTTCTAGAGTCCACGGTTTTCGAGATAAAATCGAAAAACATAAACATGGGACCCCGTTTATATTCGAAATAGGAGTGCCAACGGATGATAATGTACATCGCACGGCTGCTGAAAAAATGAGGAAATATTTGGATCTTGGCAAAGAGCTGAAACACCTGTATCATCTTGAAAATGTGAGGATGTTTCCATTGATCATTTCTAGTAATGGCTTGATCCCGGAGATTAGGGTCAATTCGATCAAAGAAATGCATCTTACAAATAAAACTCTCCACGAATCGCAGAAGGCAGTTCTTCTGGAAACAGCCAGTATTATCATAAAAATTTTCAACATCAAAAATAATTTCAGTGCCTAACCCTTGATTTCGATCAGGGGAGGTGCTATTTTTCCGGTGAAAACCGAGAATAAGAGAGAAATGAAATACTTATTATGTAATTCATCCAAACAAAAAATAGTAGGATAAATGTTTATGGACTATATCCATTTACAACACAAAATAAAATTTATATAGTTTATCTATTTACTAACAAAGAAAATCACATGAGAATTCATTTATCACACATTGAGTTAACAACCACAAACAAAAATATCACATTTAAATAAAGAGAGTAAAGAGAACCTAACTAGACTCAACATAAAAACTAAAGAAATTGCATAACAATAAATGAAAAATATGATAATTTGATTTAGCAACATATATGTACTTTAAGAAATGAAGTGGATGAAGAAATCTGGGAAACAATAAATGCTGGTAATAGGTGCTATCGGGCCCAGAAAATATTACAAAAATAACAAGTAATAAAAGCCTCCCTAAAAATCTAAAAATAAGGGCCTACCAAACCAATCTTAGACCGGTCGTATTGCATGGGAGTTCGAGTTAGTAAGTGACACGGTGAAGATCGCCTCTGTTAATATCAAATTATTATATGTAGTTATCTGGACTTTTGGAGGTTGAGAGTGAACTGATTTACAGTTTTCGCATTAAAGAAGACACTCACAAAGTTTCATTAGGATATTCCTGGAATTAAGCCTTTAATTAAGGAAAGATAAATTAAACTATTTGGTGTATCTACCAAGGGCCGGCCGAGGGAAGGGGAAGCTCCGCCCATCATATATCACCGCAAAGCCTTAGCACTAGCCTAATAAATAAATAAACATTAAACATAAATATTAGCATTATTTACATCATAGCTCCCACTGATTTAAAGGTAATTTAAAAGGCTTGCCATTTAAATTTAAATAAAATAGAAATGGAAGAAAAAATAAACCAAATTCTTAATATGGTGTCAGCTATCCCCACAATAGAAGCTAAAGTTGATAATCTTCGAACAGAAATTAGTTCCGAAATAGAAAATATCAAAAAGGAGATTTCTCATCTTAAGCAGTGCCAGGAACGTCAAAGAAGACATAACATAATAATCACTGGATCACAAGCACGAAGCCGTATCAACGTTAATTAATATATTCTCCTTCTTAGAATTAGAGGTGAGGAAATATGACATGGTAGATATAAGACCAGTGAGAAATAAAGACATGGTCATTATTAAATTTTCGTCAAATTTAATTAGAAATGATGTATTAAGGGCAAAACGTAAATTGAAAGAACATGAAACATTTAAGAATATTAAAATCAAAGAAGATTTTCCATTCGAAGTAAGAAAGATACGGAGAGAATTGTATAGATTTATGTTAGAAGAAATTGAAAAAGGGCATAAAGTTATAATGAAATATGATAAATTATTGATCGACGGCACTATATATACATTAGAAGAATTAAATAAACGGGAAACAAGGGACAGAGCTAAAGGACCTAGAAGTGAAGAATCTACTCCCGAAAATAATGCCGAATCACCTCAAAATAAGGAGATAGAAGGTTCACATATGAAAAAACAATTTAATAAGAAGAAAAAAAACTATGGTCTCAAAATGAGAAGTAGTAGTCTGGATCGATATTTTAAAAAGGATTCTGACGAGATTAGAAAAATAACAAAGACTCAGGAGAAAGAAATTGGATATAAAAAGGGTGAACAAATTTTAGGATCCACTGAGATGGGCTCTGAACCGACTTTTTAGCAGTTAAGGGACAACAATGGTATCAACACAGGATATGACCTAGGAAATTCGAATAGGAAAATAAACAAAAAGGAAAAGCATAAATTACAAAAGAAAATATCGTCGGATAAAATCACCTACAATTGCAGAACGATTACAAAAGAATGTCTCAGGATTTGTACGCTTAATGTAAGAACACTGTTAGGAGAGGACAGACTATTAGAATTGGAAAATGCTTTAAAGGACATTAAATGGGATATTATTGGGCTAGCAGAAGTGAGAAGAAGAGGGAAACAAATAGCCGAATTAAAACCTGGATCAATAATTATGCACACTTCTTCGCTGAATGGTCAGTACGGAATCGGGTTTCTTGTTTCATGTAAATTAAAAAATAGAATATTGAATTTTCAGGAAATTAATGTAAGAATTGGACTTTTAACAATGTCTTTGGCCAGAAACAAAATCATGTCAGTAGTGCAAGTACATGCCCCCACTGCAGATTCTACTGAACAAGAAAAGCGAGATTTTTATAAGAAGCTAGATGAGGTTTTGCATAATATGAGAAGAAAGAACAATTATATAGTTGTTATGGGCGATTTTAACGGGCGAATTGGTCAGCGAATAACTGGTGAGGAGGGAGTAATGGGAAAAAAATGACATATGGTAAAAGAAATGAAGGAGGTAACAACATCATGAATTTTGCATTCACCCATAAACTAAAAATAGGGAACTCATTTTTTGTCAGGAAATTAAAGAATAAATAGACATGGAATTCTCCCAAAGAAGAAAAGTTCCAAATAGACTATATATTAGTGAACCATTTAAAGTTCCTGAAAAAAGTTGATGTGATCCAGAACCTAAATTATAATACTGACCATAGATTAGTAAGGGCAATAATATCTACTAATCAATTCAGAAAAGAAAGGCCTTTTAAAATATCAAATAATGTACATTCTAAGGTTGGAAACTTAGAAGAATTTAGAACTATCTTGAAAAGAAATTATGTTAAAATTGAAGAAGAGGGTTTTCCACAAATGCTGCAGGATAGATATAACAAAATAATAAATGCACTACAGGAAAGCTACAAACAGGCAAGTTCTTCAACAGGCTATAGAAAAAATGATAAATTATCACAGGAGACTAAAGAACTTTTAAGGAGGAGACAGGCAGTAAAAAGGAAAGAAAATACAACTTCTTTAGATAGAATAGAACTGGCACACCTCAACAAACTTATTAGGGAAAATATTAAAGCAGACATAAAGGCACACAAAGATAGTGTAACACAGGATATCATTCAGACAAATAGGTCTAGCAAGAAAATTATGAAGGAACTAATACCTACCAAAAAGTGGTTTTACTCTCTTCAAAACAAGGCAGGAAGAGAAGAAACTAAAAGAAAAGATATTATTTTTATAGCAACAGACTACTTCAGACAGCTATACAATTATGATGATGAGCACAGTACAGTACAATACATGTCAGTCAGTAGAACATGTTCCTGATATAATGTTCTCTGAAGTCATAGCAGCAATTAAGAATTTAAAAACCTATAAAACGCCTGGCCCAGATGGAATAAGAAATGAGATGCTTTTGGCAGGAGGCGAAATTCTTGCAGCAGAATTATGTAACTTATTTAACTTAATTATGCAAGAGGAGAATATACCTGAAGAATGGAAAACTGCAAAAATAATTCTGCTACATAAAAAAGGTGACAAATCTAAAATTGACAATTATAGACCCATATCCCTCTGCTCAACCATAGCTAAGCTTTTCTCAAATATTATTAATAGAAGATTGACTCCATATATATCAGCAACGGTGTCAATAGAACAAGCTGGTTTCAGGAAATCTTTTTCAGTAACAGACCATCTTCAAGTTATTAACCAATTAGTTGAAAAGTCAAGGGAATATAATTTTCCTCTGTATTTCTGTTTTGTAGACTTCAAGAAAGCCTTCGACAGTGTCTATCATAGGAGTATCTTTGAGGCAATGAATGGAATTGGTATACCGCTGAAATATATAAAAAATCATAGAGAAACTATATATTGGAAACACAGCATATATTGAAATGGAGAGAAAGGGCCAAATATTTAAGATAGGCAGAGGAGTAAGACAGGGAGACCCACTATCACCAACTTTGTTCATAGTGTTACTGGAGAAAGTATTTAAAGCAATTGACTGGAGCAATATGGGCATTAGTATTGATGGAAGGAAACTAAATAACTTGAAATTTGCCGATGACATAGTTTTGATCTCAGGTAAGATTGAAGAACTTAAACAAATGCTGGAAGATCTCCTAACTCATAGTTTGGAAGTAGGACTTATCCTGAATTACTCCAAAACAATGTTGATGACGAACAGTGTAAAAGAAGAAATAAGATTAAGTGGAGTAACACTGCAGTATGTAGAAGAATTTGTTTATTTGGGACAGCTTGTATCTTTTAATAATCGTGCAGCAAAGGAAGTACAAAGGAGAATCACCAGGGGTTGGCAGAAATACTGGTCCTTAAAAGAAGTAATGAAGGGTAACTTTAAGATGGAAGATAAGAAAGTGATATTTGAAAGCTGCATTCTTCCCTCAGTTACTTATGGCTGCCTAACCTGGTCACTCACCAAACAGCAAGAATCCAAGCTAAAAGTATGGCAAAATTCTGTTCTGAGAAGCATTATGAACTACAAGAAAAAGGATAAAATTAAGTGTGTCGCTATGCGCAAAGATTCTAGAATTAAGGATATAAGCCTACATATAAGGAAAATCAAATGGAAATGGGCGGGGCATCTTGCCAGAATTCAGGATGACAGATGGTCTTTAAAGGTTACCGAATGGATCCCGTATAATTTAAAGAGAAGGCGAGGAAGACAGCACAGGCGCTGGAGTGATGTCCTCAAGACTATCACTGGTCCCAATTGGATGAGAACTGCTCGTGATAGAGAAAAATGGAAAGAACTATGGAACGACATTGTGAACTCCACTTCCCAGTAGGTTTTGGTCTCCAGGGAAGTTAGACCATGACCCCCATTAAGGGGAGGCCTGCACGAGGCAACATCCTTCAATCATAAATTGTAAATATATTCCAAACAGTTTTTGATATACTAAGTATAATTTCTTAATAGATTATTATGAATTGTAAATATCTTAGAAGCAGTGCATTTTATTTTATTCATGTTGCAAGACATTATTTGTTTTACAAAATATTGTTTGTTTCCTCATGCAATAAAAGGCTTTATTTATTTATTTATTTATTTATTATGTACTTTAAGAAATGAAGTGGATGAAGAAATCTGGGAAACAATAAATGCTGGTAATAGGTGCTATCGGGCCCAGAAAATATTACAAAAATAACAAGTAATAAAAGCCTCCCTAAAAATCTAAAAATAAGGGCCTACCAAACCAATCTTAGACCGGTCGTATTGCATGGGACTGAAACCTGGACGCTCACTGCAAAGAATGAAAGCATTCTAAATAGATGGGAGAGAAAATTTTGAGGAAAATATATGGCCCTGCTAAAGATGAAGATGTATGAAGAATAAAAAGCAACCAGGAGCTAAAAGACCTATACACAGCTCCAAATTTTGTAGTGAAAATTTAGATGGCAAGGCCATGTTCATAGAATGAGCTCCCACAGAATACCAAAAATCATGATAATTAGGCATACGGAGAGGGAAGAGAGAGGGGAAGGCCCAGGTTGCACTGGAAGGAAGACATTGAAGCGGACCTAAAGACCCTTGGTGTGAGGTACTGGAAGAAAGCTGATGGTGGCTGGAATAAATGAAGGGGAATCTAGGAAGAGGTCAAGCACCGTTTTTGCTAACATATATGTACACCTAATAATATATATATTTTTTAAATTACATAGTTCGGCTTAAAACTTTTATTTGACTATCTAACTCTTCACTTTCTTTGTAACAAACCTTCAAAATAAATGCAATTAACATATTTATTTAAAAATTGAACCAGAAAACGAAACATTCCAGCTTGATTTTTAAATATATTAACATAAAACATTGATTTTAAACTTAAAAGTATTATTCATTTAATGAAAAATAGTCATTTTTTTTTCCTTTTTTTTTTTTTTTTTTTTTTTTTTTTTTTTTTTTTTTTTTTTTTTTTTTTTTTTTTTTTTTTTTTTTTTTTTTTTTTTTTTTTTTTTTTTTTTTGCGGTCCAGCCTTCTAAGGACTACGCAAATATTAATTAGGAAGGTTTGTTGACAATCTTCATTCTCCTTTGCTGCCAGTACGCTCTCATTTGGGAAGAAATCGTTCTTTTCTTTCTTGGGTCCATTTGGTCCCCGTTCTTCCTTTAGGTTTTTGGCATTCAAAGACCTCTATTTTCCGCATGTGTTTTTTAAACTTTTCTCTGTCTTCGCACAGTTCTTCTGTAATTTTGTACCTATCCAGGAACTGTTTCATTGTTTTACCAAACACATGGTTGCTATTTTTCATGCTCAGGGCTTTAGTATAAATCTTTTTCTTCCTTTATTAATATAACTTAAACTCTTTTCAATTCAATGTCAAAGCATCTTTAATCAGTTTATTTGGATTTTCAAACATAGTGTTAAATGAATAAATTAAAATTAATGAGTTTTACTGACATGATACTAGAGTGTATGCTGGCAAATGACATATGCTTTGTTTATTGTAGTTCTCAGTCAAGCCAATCTTGAAGTTCTGTCAAAAAAAAAGAAAAAAAAAAAAAAATCAAAGAAAATGCATTGGACTGTGCCATGGAACATTTCAAACCATGCTTGGAGTTCTAGCGCTGCACCGCACAGTGGTTTGAATGGCCCAAATTTTCTGACATGTATGAAAAATTTAAATTGTTTGATTTCAATGCCCGACCATTTTGCACCATCTTCTAACCTCTTATGAAGAAAATGTGGAAATGTTCCAGAAATATGTAAGGAAAATTGATATTAAAATGCATGAAATCATATCTTATGATTTTGATTGTTCCTAACAAGTTTTTAATTTTACTGATAATTATATCTCATAATTTTAAATAACCAATTACTTTCTAATTCGTATAAGTCTATTAAAACTAAGAAAAAATTGGTAGTTGAATTGTAAATTAGTAAAAGGAATTTCAGTCATGCGGCCACCCTGGTATACCATTAATTTGTTTGTAGTATTCATCTTTATAATTTAAATAATTATTATTTAAGCATTATTTCAGTCCTTCCATGAATATTTTATTTATTTTTGATAATAGTATATGGATCAATTTGATTCTAATTTAATACTATTATTTGTTATAATAGTGTAAAAGTTCTATAAGTATATTGGTAAATAAGTTAACTACATATTTCTAACTTTTGACCTCATATTTAAAGTTATATAATTATTTTTTTTATTTTATTCCTTTTTTGATATCATATTTATAGTTATTATTTAAATTATGAGGAAATATAATACTGCATTAAAATATTTGTTTAGTTTATATAATGGGCCATTTATCTATGTTGTTCTCTATTTATCCTAAAGTTTTGATATTTTTGGTGTAGTTTAATTTTTTTTTCTTTCTTATTTATGTATTTTTCTGTTTCCAATTTTGCTAAATATTAATTTATTTCATTTATATTACTTTTACTAAGGTCCAACCTTAATTTTCTATAAGCATTTATGTCATTTAGTATATCCAGTATTTTCACTTTATGTTCTTCTATATAAATTATTGCTAATTGTTTGATTTTATCTGATTTAACAAATATTATTTTTCATTTATTATTATTTATTTATATATTATATTATATTTATAGGTTTTCATATCAAATTTTCTATTTATTCTTTTATTCATACTGTCTTCTTTTAATTTATTAAATAATAGTCTTTGACAAAATATAATATTATTTTATACCATTAATTTCAATTAGAGATAATTATTATTCAATTTAGTATGATTTATGATATATTTTTTATTTTATTAATTAACTAGTAAGATTGTTTTATTTCTAATTTCATTATTTTCAATTAATATTGGCAACAAATTTATTATTGTTGGTATCAAATAGAATGTTATGATCATAAAATATTATCCAATTTTGTAAATAACCATTAATAATACATTTTTTTAAATAAGTGATTTTGTAATAACAATTACAAATTATTTTTAATAAATTTTTACTTTTACCATATTCTATATTATTAAACATTTTAAAATCACAGAAGGTGGATTGGTTAAATAAAGACTTGCTTTAGATGGTCCCTTTAATGTAACATCAACTGAATACGGTTTTTTATTTCACATCAGGCCGACCACTTTTTTATTTTGCCATAATTGATAAATTAAAAATATAAAAATTAAAATAACGGAACTAAATTTGGCAGATAATTAATATTACTAAATAATAATAAAAAAAGAAAATTTAAATATTGGTAATATTTTAAAACTTATAATAGTCCAATTTAGTAGATAATATAAACCTTTCATTATAAACATAGGTAGTACTTTTGACCACACAAGTAAGTCACTGTTGAATTAAACATGCAATGAAGCACATTATTAACAGGACATTATTGTAATTATACAGAATATACAATTTTTTTTTAAATATCAACAAATGGAAATGCTGTAAATAAGGTAAATTAAATTTTAAAATATTAACAAATTAATTCATATGTATATATATTTATTGTTTCTTGTTAGTGTGTAATTGTTTTAGAATACCGATCCTGAAAATGGGAAACTATAGCTCCCAAATTTTGCAGAAAAATTGTTTAATAAATGCTCATTAAGGAATACAATGCTAATATATTAATACAATAATTATTATATTAAACAAAGCAAAACCACATTAGTACCTTGAATGAAATTCAAACAAGAACTAGAAGCAAAAGGAGTCCCAATGTATATCACGAAACATGCTTTTTGTGAAATCTACTCCAAATTAAAAAGAGATCAAGAATAAGAAGTACAAGCAGTTAATGTGAAATATAATCCTACTTTGAAAAAAATGTACATACATACATGATTCTACATTGAAAAAGATTCAGTACATATTTTTTTCATTTTTGTACAATGAGCCTTAGATGCTAATAAAAAGTATTGAAAATTTTATTTTATATCTTCAGTTTATAAAATATCCTCATGGTTTTTCAACTATCATTTTTTTTTAGTTTAGGGTAAATTGTGTGAAAATGTAATTATTGAAATATTATTATTTTTAGGTTTAAAAATTTTATATAAAATATTTTAAAAAATTATATTGTTGGTAAAAAGTCCTAATGTACACAATATACTTTAACTATCACTATTTTTCTATCACATTTTTTACAAAGAATTTTTAAGATACTGCAATAGTTATTTATAGGTATTTAAAGATCTCTTCTTTCTTACCAGCCAAAAAAATATCAACTATGGATAAACTGGCAAGATACAGAGGCTCTAAACAAAATATAAATTCATGTCATTAAAATTTAGACCCTCTCAAAACAACTGAAATTTTTTTTTTTGTTTTGAAAGTTGTTTTTTTTTAATGATAAGTTCAATTTTTTTTTTTTTTTAACATAATAACTTTATTCACAACTGTACACAGTGGACAACCAGTGAATGTTAAGTTACACTGAAACAACAGACATGATCAGGCACGAGGGAGTCACCAGTGGTACAATCTCCAGGCGTGAAACTAAATTATTAGGGATTAGACTAGGAGATCCCTCATCCACTTCCTTTTTAGCCTCCGTTGAGTTATGTCAGGAATTTGTACTGTTGCCATATTATGTATCTGTTTGTTAGTGTGTCCACGTAGTTTTTCATCTGAAATCAGTATTCGTATGAAAGAATTTGTTAGGCTACTATTCTGGGTGATTTAAAAATGCTTTGTTATTTTTTTCACTTAACCTATTCTAAAATGGAAATGTTGCAGTTACAAACCATATGGATAACATTTTTGAAACTAGAGATATAAAATAATATTTTCAATACATTTTAGTTTTCACAACTAGTAAGGCCCACTGGACAAAAAGGAAGAAGTATGTATTCATTTTCTTTCCATTTAGAATCATTAGATTGAAATTGGTATTGTATAGTCCAGAAGACCTCCTTCTGGTTTGTGCTGAGTAATATGGTTCAATTTGCTGATAATTTATTCAAATTGATTATTTTGTTTCCTTTCTTTATGTACATTTTTTTCAAAGTAGGATTATATTCTTCTAGTTAGACAGATATAATATAATCCTAGTTATAATATAGTTAGATTATATTATATTTACCAAATAAACAAGGTTCATATGGTTAAAAATAAAATGTGTCTATTAATTATGACACTCATGCAAACCAAGTCGGACTATAAATTCTAATCATTAACTTCAAAAACAACTTTGTTTAGGTGCGCCTAATTCTAGAGCAATAGTTGCCAAAAAAAAAATTAATCAAAACAACAAACAAAGATAAAGAATCTTGTTTAAAATAATTATTGACAACAAAATATGTTAAAGTATTAAGTAAAGCATATAGACATTTTAAAAAAACACAAGCAATCAGTTTAAGGGAGGTTTATATACCATTCACTGAGAACGTAGAGGATGAGCGTCTTAATGCAGTATGTTAGCATTCTTGAGTTAGAAGCCACTTTGAATTCAGCCTGAAGCAGTTGATTTCTATTTTGTAGTGGAACCATGGAATAAATCTCATGACTAGAACAGGTTAGTAACCTATATGATGACCCATCCTTCCTGCCTTAGTAGGAATAATAAACTAAGGAGTTAAGTTAAAACCCAATAAACAAACAATAACAAAAAACAACAATCAATATGTGATGTTTTGAATGTAAAAAGATCTGTAATCTGACAGATGTTTTCCATTAATGATACATAATGAAATGCTTGCAAAAATTTAATCATGATTAAAATCTTTTTCCTTTAAAGCTGTGTAGTGTGGGATTGCCATTTATAGAGCTTGGACCAAGTCTCCCTTTATTGCATTATTTCTTGCCTGCTTCTCCAGTCTATTCCATCTTGAATGCCACTTACATAACTTCCTCCCAGGCAATCTAAATTCTTTCTCCACGTTTTTTTTCCTTCACTTGCATGTTATATGTCATCCATACTATTCTTTCTTGAATTATTTTAAGGAGGTGCTTCAACCATCTTCATTTTTGTTTTTTAACCTTCATACCCCAAGGTTTGATCTGATAGTCATGTTGCAGATCCTTTATATTATAGTCTTTCTAATAATATTTCTCAAGTTATCTCTTAGACCTGTTCTTTGATTTGCCCTTTAAACATCAGAATTCTCATTATTCTGCTGCATTGTCTTCTTGTTTTCTGTTTTAATTGGGTTAGTATCTATTATGATTTAGACAGATTTTCTTAAGTGATGTTTACATTTTGTTGCAGATCAGAGTCATTAAAATGAAGTTGACAGAAAATGTGAGCAATGAGTAAAGAATAGGCAGTAGATTCCTAAGCCCAAGTAGAAAATGGCAAAATCTAGGTTTAGATCTCTATAGCATTCTATTTAGGATGAATATAAAAAGGGAAATTCAACTACATCCTTGTTATGTTCCCTCTATTGTCTCAAACTCCTAGGAGGTGTAGTTACTGGTTCTGAAAATATATCTTTGTTTATAATATATACCCCTAGTATAACTAAGATATTCTCAATATCTACCAGTCTTTTAGATAAAGATCATTATATATCCTCTTTATCCCTTCTGACTCGATCAAAGGCCTTTTCCAGAACTATTAAACAAACCGAAAGCTCATTCTAAATCTCAATGAACATTTCTTGGACTTCATCTAAGTGAAAATCAGGTATGTGCTTTTACAGCTTCTAAATCTATTTTACTTCTCTCTGGTCTGGCCTTAAGATGTAGTTTAAACCACTCTTTTTATCCTTGCTTCTGTAAACATGTTAGACACATAGAACAGTGATATGACACAATGGTTATTGCAATGTCTATTGTCTCTTTTCTTGTAAATGGGCATAAATACAGTGATCCTCAGTCCTGCAGTATCCTTTTATAATATAAAATCAAATGTAGAAGATGGAGAAACATTTTTTTATCTCCACCACTTTTTTTTTTTTTTTTTTTTTTTTTTTTTTTTTCCCCCCCTACCAAGCCTTTTCAGGCATACGGGGTTTTATCTCCACCACTCAAGTACAGCACCCATTTCAAGAATTATTTCATCCAACCCTAATGACTGGCCTAGTTTCATCTTGGAGATTGCTTGCAGCTCTCCCCCACACAGAAAAAATCATCTTTATCAGAGCAGTCTTCTCTGGTCCTCTGGATCCAACCTGATATTTCTCCCTTCTCACATCTCCTTGAAATGCTGCATACATACTTCCATCTTTTCATCATTGCTTTACATGATTTCATTTTTATCCGAGACTCCTTTCAGAGATTTCTGAATTTTCTTTTCTCTTTCCTTTTTATTTATTTTGTAAAAGATCGCCTGATTCTTCTTTACAATTTTCTCCACTTTTTGACCAAAATCTTCCCTCTCTCCTTGTACTTCTGGTACACTGTAGGTTATTTATAGCTAATAACGTCCCTCCATTCATTCTTCTGTTCTTGGATTGTCATCTTAACATCTCCTGTCTACCAAGGACTTCTTTAATTAAAGTCTGATCCAACTCTTTTCTTTTATCATACATCTCAAGAAGTTGAGAATAAATTTTAAGAATGCTGACAAACACCTGTTCTATATTATCATTATCACACAGATGAATTTTTTCTTCTTTTAGAATGGACAACTTAATCATCTTTATTGTGCCTTTTCCCTATGTCCTAGGGGTTTCTTCGTTCCAAAGTTTGTCCAGCATTAGACTAACTGATAATGACAACTGCTGATCTCATATCCACTTATATTCTTACATTAAGTATTTCACAAATCTCTCTTTTTTAATTACCTAAATTCACCAAAGACGTTCTCACTGCATTGAACTGCATCCTTCCAGAAATCCTTTCTTATCCGTGCTTCCTCTTTATGGAATTCATTGCCCATCACAATTCGAAAAAGCACCACTCTTACTTCCTTTAAACATCATTTATTTCTTTACCTCCTTAATTTTCAATCTTCCGAGCTAATGTAAAACATGAATATTTATGTAATATACATTATAATAGTATACATAAGATGTATCCTTTTACAAGATGTCTCAGTTATTTTGTAACACATAATTTAATTATTAATCAATTTTTATTATCTATTATTATTATTTATTATAATTAATTATCAAAGCCAGATTATTGTCCTAAGTACTGTAATCATATGTTATTCTTAGGGGACAAGTAGTCCCAGAATAAAGTTCATTTTCTTATTCTTCTTCTTATTAGTGCCTTAATATGCAATTTTTTTATTTTAATCGATTTTGTTCTTTTATAATACTTATACAATAAAAATGTAAGGCTATTCTGCATTTATTTTGATATGCTACTCCTTATGGTGTAAGATTTGTTATCAGTAATATATGGGTTTTTCAAGTATCATTACAAATGTTATCTGATAAATACATCTCTAAAAAGGTGATAATTTTTAGTTGGTGAGGTAAATAGCTTAGGGAAGATTTTATAGGCAGTTTTTTAAAGTGAGTCTCTCTGACACACCGCGCCCAACGAAAGGAGGTTATAAGGGGCACCCAATGAAGGGTTTTCTGAAAGAAAATTTAAGGTAATTTAATTCAATGGAACAATTTGGGAAAAAAGTGATGCTTTGGGTTTGTTAGAACATTGAAGGCGTTTTGCAATTAAAACTGTTCCAATTCACATAATTAATCTTATTAAATGTTTTTATATCTACTATTTATGTTAATTTTAACATTAAATAATCCTTTAATTCTTTGTTGCTTAACTTGGCTTTAAGAAGTTATTAAAAATAAAAACACATTTGCAATGTCTGTGGAAAAATAAAAGGAAAAAGGTCTAAGCGCGAAAGGCAGCTGCCGAAGAAATTCATGCCTTGGAAGGAGAGTCAGCTTTCCATTAAGATACGGCCTAATTTAGTTCATTTGGAACGCTTTGGGAAAAAAATGATGGTTTGGGTTTGTTAGAACTTTGAAGGCGATTTGCAATTAAAACTGTTCCTCATACGAGGGTGAATCAAATATAAACGGTAATTTTCAAAATTATATTTATTGAATAATATTATACAGAAACTATACCTTCAACATTTTTCAATGTAGTCTCCTGCATTATCTACACACTTCTGCCACCGATTTGGAAGCTTGAATATTCCCTGTTCATAAAAAGACTGAGGGCGAGTTTTTAACCATTCGCGCACGTGCTTTTCGACGTCTTCATTGTTTTCAAATCGTTTTCCTCCAAGTGATTCTTTCAGGGGCGCAAACAAAAAATAGTCACAAGGGGACAGGTCTGGACTGTAAGGAGGGTGTTCGAGAGTTTCCCAGCCCATTTCTTCCAATTTATCCCTTTTCAACAATGCCGTGTGAGGCCTTGCGTTGTCATGGAGAAGGATGACATCTCTAATGGGCACACCTCGTCTTTTGTTCCAGTAACTGGTTTTTGCTGACTGTAGCACCTGGCAGTAGTAAGCCGCATTCACTGTTCGTTGATCGTGAAGAAAATCAATGAGTAGAACTCCCCTTGAGTCAAAAAAAATTGTTGCAAGAACTTTTCCGGCTGAGAGACGAGTTTTGGTTTTCACTGGGCAGCCTTCATCCTTCCTTCGCCACTCCTTACTTGCCATTTTCGATTCGGGGGTGTAATGGTGGACCCACGTCTCATCACATGTGACGATGCGCCTCAAAAAATCTTGGAGGAAAACGATTTGAAAACAATGAAGATGTCGAAAAGCACGTGCGCGAATGGTTAAAAACTCGCCCTCAGTCTTTTTATGAACAGGAAATATTCAAGCTTCCAAATCGGTGGCAGAAGTGTGTAGATAATGCAGGAGACTACATTGAAAAATGTTGAAGGTATAGTTTCTGTATAATATTATTCAATAAATATAATTTTGAAAATTACCGTTTATATTTGATTCACCCTCGTAGTTGGACAGTGAACTCAAACCTTTTCTGTGAAACATATAGGGTTTTTATTAACATGGTTAAAAGTGATGATTGAGATGATATCACCATATACAATTACCCAAAGGACTAAAAAAAAATATGGCATTAATTAGGTAATAAGGTTTAAAAAAACCCTTAAACATATACCTGCATAACCACTAATAACATACTATATACATATATATTAGATTATGATAAAAGAACTAAATATATATTACACTGACACTCTGTAAACGTGGCTCCTCTCAAAATGCAGACCCGGAACACACCTTCTTCATTATCAAATAATCTGGAAAAATACCTCACCAACCTTGATTTAGTTTAACCAATAAGAATCTCATCATTTTTTATAGCTGTCTAATAATTTAAAATTAAAATAGAGTGAATAATCTACTTTACAAGAAACTTGTCACTGATTATGTTAGAATTTTTATTCAGGGTACGACAACATTACAGGATTTGAAATAAAATGAAAAAATAATCTTTATTTCTAACTATTTCTTGAAAAAACCTGCTTGGACCAACAAAATTGTTTGTTTAGTAGGACTCAATGTCTTTTATGTACTCCAGCTAGTCCAAGAGGATGGGTCATCCAAAAGGTTAACAACAGAGTGGGAAATAATCAGAATCTTCAAGCTTCATCCTATAGGTCCAGCACAAAATAAATGCCAAATGCCCAGGTGGGATTCATACCCATGATCTTCTGTACTAGGTGTGCTGAGACCTTCAGCACCACAAAGCTCTCAGTCATCAAGGCGCCACAAAGTTGTTAATCAGTCATAATATCATGTATCTGTAAAAGGACAGGTGGCTCAATTCCTCTTTTTGTATAACCTGCAGATTTTTTGGAAAAAACGTTTCAGTAATGTCAATTTTTTTTTAACGAATATACTGCAATACTATTTAGTCAGTCATAAAGTCTTAGAATAATATTTATAAGAAGTGGTTTCACAATTTAATGGTTGAAATGAAAATAAATTTTATTCTGGGGCCATTGCCCCTTAAGAATAATTATAATGAACAATTAATGGCGACATAGCTGCCGTATAAGTAATTAAGGACATAATAAAGGCAAGAAAAATACTATTATAATTAAATTAAGAAATTTAAAAGAAAATTAAATTACAATATAAAAGTAATATTAAATGTTATAAAGCATCATACGAAAAACATATTATATCTTAAGGTTAAGAATTTAAAATAAAAAAAGGAAAAAAAACAAACAAATTCAATGAAAAAGATATATTATTCAGAGAAATAATGTATTCTGCCTGATAAAATAATATAAGTTATGCTAAGAACAATTATACAAATTTAGGGCAATAGTACAAAAAGAATACTGTAAAAAATCAATATTATATTCTGAATATTCATATTTCATTTTAAAAAATATTTTGTTCATCAATATGACTATTAGACTGAATATCTTACAAGTAACCTAAAAGTCGGAATTTAAAGCTATTATGAGTGGAGGAATGGCAAATGATGAAAGCGAGGGAGTTCCAGAAGTTAGAAGCTCTGGAAATAAAGGAACGTTTGAAGGATGTTGTGATGGAGGGAGTTAGGTAGAGTTCTGAGGAACGGGATCTGGTTTTGTGGGAACTCACTGATGACTTTAATGATAATGCTTTGAGGATAAATGGAGGTGACTGAGAGGAAAGTGATTTGTAAAGGAACAAACCAAGGAAGTATTGCCTTTGGAAGGAGGGAAATAACCGTTTTAATCTTGTGTAGTGGTAAGATACATGATTATGGCGTGGTATACCTAGAACGAATTTCAGGCAACAGTTCATGATTTTCAATCTTGCATCCTGAGATGCAGAGAGATCTCCATGCAGAGAACACCAAACTATCAAAATCAAAATGGGGGAATGAGGGAAGAAATTATTAGTTGACGAATTAATTGTGGGAGGAAGTTACGGGAGTAGTTTAGGAGTTGAAGAGTGGAAATTGTTCAAAGGATAATAGGGGAAACATGATCTTTCCAGGAAAGGGGTTGGTCAAAGACAATGCCAAGGTTTGTAATGGAAGTGTGGAAGTTTATGGGATGAGAATCTATGGAGAAATTAGGAATTCCAGGTAGAGTTGAGAAGGACCTAAGAGCCCAACACAATAGCCTTGGATTTGCCAGCATTCAGTTTCAATTTATTAGCAATGACCCAAGAGGATATTGTGTCGAGATCTGCTTGCATTTTTGCGGTAGCTTCCTGTAGCTCACTAGAAAAAGGAGAGGTAAATTTGTGAGTCGTTAGCGTAAAAATGAGAGGAACAATATTTAATGAGGGGATAAACATCATTAATGTATGATCTAAATAGAGAAGGTGATACTGAGGAGCCCTGAACCACACCAGAGACGATTGGGAGGAGAGAGGGGGAAGGTTAGGAATTTGGACTATCTGAGTGCGGTAAGAAATAAACGATTGGATCCATCTGGTCGCACTATTAGAAAAGGAAAAGTTATTAGCTAGTTTGGAAAAGAGTAGGTTGTGGTCAATGGTATCAAAGGCTTTGCTGAAATCATGGAGAATGAGGATGGTGATTTTATGATGGTCCATGGCTAGGTGGATGTCTGAGGTAATTTTTGCTAGAGCTGATTGTGTGGAAAAGCCAGTTCTAAAGCCCAACTGAATAATCATATTGTTGGAATTTAGATCGACGGAAGGCTGATTGGGTTCGGTTATGGAGGGATTTAAAGGTGATCAAATCTTCAGAATGTTTTGTCCGGATATATTTTCTTCTGGCCGCATCTCTGGTTCTCAACATTTCTTTGATTTCTTGAGTTATAAGGTGCTGGAGGACGGTGTGTTTTCATTGTTTTTTGATTGGCATATTTATTTAGAATGGATAAAAGGTTGGAAGTTAGGAATTCGACCATAGGATTTAAGGACGGTATAGAGTAAAAGGCATTCCAATCTATGGATTCTAGGTCGGCTTGAACCATTTGGAAAGTAAAAGCATCAAAATTATGGTATGTTATGGTTCAAGGAGTGAAGAAAGGAATAGGAAAGTCATAGGAAATCGATATTAAATCATGAGCAGAAAAAGACGGTATAGGATGTTGGGAGTGGGATATCTAATTCGTGGGAGAGTCAATTATATTAAAATCGAGCCAAGTATCCAATTGGGAAAGATGGTGGGTAGCAGAGTAAGTAAGAGACAATGATGAGACTAAGGGTTTGAAAGAGGTTACTAAGGAAGCGTTTATTGGGTTTGTCAATTAAAAAATTTGAATTGAAATATCCGGCGATAACAATGTGATTATAAGATGGAACTATTGAGATGAGGAAGGATTCAAAACTTGGATCAAAGGGTACATGTGGGGTTCGGTATATTACTGCATAAAGTATAGTTGGGGTGTTCATGGTAATTTCACTAAAAAGTTATTCAATGTGAGGAGAATCTAAATTGATTGAGGAATGGAGGACATGAGATCTGAGTGTTTCATGGATGTAGAGGGTGACACCACCACCAACTCAGTTGACCTGACCCAATCATGATGAAGAGGTTGTAGTGAGGTATTGATACAGAAGATGAAGAAATAAAAGGTTTGATCCAGGTTTTGGAAACTGCTATTACATTTTAAAAGTTCTGCTGGAAATGGAATAGGGATTCACCAAAGTGACTGGGATAGATAGTGCATTTAGGTGGCAAGCAGTGACTATATTACTCATGGTAAAGGTTAACATGGTGTCTACCAATTTCAGCTATTAAAATTCCTGACATATTCCCGACTTTTTCAAATTTCTTTTTAGAAATTCTAGCCAATCGATATTTTAATGGTGTTTCAATAATAATTTAAACAAATCAATTCCAGCATGCTTTGTTACTTAAAATATCACAGGTAAACAATATTAAAAAAAAGCAATTTTTTTTATATTTCAGACTACTCTAGATAAATTTCAATAAACACATCAACGTGGAGTATTGCCATTCGGTTTGAAAATAGTTACGAGGTCACCTGAGGTTGTCGGATAAAATAACTCCAAAAATATATATCCGATCAGAATATTCTTTTTTTTTTCCACCAGAAAGCTGGTTAAATTTACTATGAGACCTCATACATGAAATTTTGATCAAGTCCCATGATATACTCATGCCATCACGCTGAGAACCCCATACTCTTGTGAAATCCACTTTTTTTTTCAGTATATTTCTCGCTATAACTCCGAAACTATTTACGAGAATTGTACTGTAAAAAAGTGTTTTTCACAACGGTATGGGATTCTCAGCGTACTGGAGTGGGTATTTCATGGGATTTAAAACACATTTCATATAAAAGGTCTCATTGCAAATTTTACCAGTTTTCAGATGAAACAAAGAAATTTGCATCGGACAAATAGTTTTGGAGTTATAGCTAAGAGTACCGACAAACGTGTTTTCACGATGTGTTACTTACCGCAACTTAGCTAATCTTTAGGCGTTGGTGGTGGCCAAACCGCTGAACCGATCTTAATGTAATATTATTAAAAAGTAAGTTTAATGTGACGTTTTACAGTTTTCAACAAAATATTGTATTTTTCCCTTCCCCACTATTGACTGCGGAAAAAAAAGAAAGAAAAAAGAATAGAATCAAATTTGATTTGCTTTAATGTGTCGATGACAAACTTTGAATGATTATTTTCTTTATTACATAATTAACTTTTTAATTGTAATTACCTAGTACACATAAATAATTTAGTTATTATTGTTTGATTTGTAAAAATTTAAATAAAAGTTATAAATGTAAAAAATGTTGAACTATAGACCCAGTTAAAAATAAAGTAGCAAAGTTATTCATAAAATTAAATTGAATTTAATGCTCTATCAATTTGTTTCTGACTATTCTTTTGAGAAACGGTCGTGGCCAGCACTAGAAGCAAACTATTGGCAAAAAGTAAGGTGAAAATGATTTTTTTCCGAAAATTATTTGCAATAACGTGTATCTCAAATACCGTTAAAAGTATGACAAATAGGTATAGAAACAATTTTGTAGGAAATTTAATTAGCTTTAGTTTTTATTCAAATTATATTTTTCTAGAGTCCACCGTTTCCGAGATATTGAAAAACCTAAGAATGGGACCTTTTCCCCTCCACCCCACCATACGCTCACACCCTATGGGTGGGGACTTTTAGTATGTTTATCTTCTAACTACTTCTAACGAAGTCCTGAAGTAAAAAATTATCGCATATTTCATGCACTCTACAACATGTTTATTGGCTGGACTAAACCGTACGAACTTTTTACGGAACTTGTTCAAAATTTCATAAATAGATCGGATAGTAAATTTAGCCAGCGTTTAGACGAAAAAAAATAAATTTTTAATCGGACAAATAGTTTCAGAGTTAAAGTAAAAAAAGTACAGATAAACTTGTTTTCGCGGAGTAGTGGGTTGTCCCCTACAGATTTAAAACTATTGATTTGAGAAAAAAAAAAAATCATAGGAACAATTATTTTCCGAATGTACTACAAATAACGGATTCCAAGTTATTTGATCAAACAGCTGAGAACATCTCCCTCATGCGATAACCTGAGGTATATGATATATATATATATATATATATATATATATATATATATATATATATATATATATATATATATATATATATGTTTAGTAAGATTCTTGAGGTTCAGTCAATAAATAAAAACAACTATTTTGGCGACATTTCGAGACTATATTGTTATCATAATCATGCTAATGTTACTAGTGGATATGGAATCATCCCATCATTCCATATCCATTAGTAACTTTGGCATGATTATGAGAACAATATCGTATTGAAACCTCGCCAAAATAGTTGTTTTTATTTATTAACTGAACCTCAAGAACCTTACCAAACATTTAATAGTAACAGTCAAGAAGTTTATCCATATATATATATATATATATATATATATATATTTTAAGCATTTTAGTATGTAGGTATATAAAACAATGTTCGATGATGACGTAATTCCCGATTATGCTATCTTTTTCTTTTTCATCAATCAATTATTTAACAATAACAAAAATAAATAAAGTTTAATGATAAATACCATAAAAAGACAGAACAGTATTTTCCCCCAGAACCCAATTTTGACTGTTTTGTTGTTATCTGCCTTGTTAGAGAGAACCGCTGAGCCCACAGGTACCATTCTGGTCTGAAATGATGTAGTTCAGGAGATATTTCACAAAATAAGTGACCATATCGAAAAAACATCATTTTTTGGGGAAATGATTTTATTATATATTATAGGGTATTTTCGAAGATAATACCCTGTAACTTGAATTGAATTAAGGTTTATGCTTACCTTTGTATATATGAAGGAAACATTTATCTATGTTTATGAAGGAAACGGAATGATTGTTTATGAAGGAAACGGTCTCATGTATCTTGCCAGTACAATGAGCAAGGGTGGCTTTTCCCCGATTTTCGACGGCAATACTTCCTCATCACTTTCCTATTCCAGTCATTAAAAACCAATAAACCTTCCTATATTCTAGACCTACTTACTCTGCGTTCCTCCATTCACCACCTGAATACAAGATCCCAACCTTCCAACCTTTATACCCCCTCACATAGGACTGCTTCCTTTGAAAAATCCTTCGTCATCCATGCTAACTCTTTTTGGAATTCCTTACCAATCCATATTCGCAAAGCCTCTTCCTTAACTTCTCTTAAACATCTTTTATTTATACATCTCCTCGATCTTCAATCTTCCACAAAAATGTAAATAAAATGTAAATGTACATAAGTGTGCTAAAATTTTTACTGTTGATGTTTTTTATTTTAATTATTCATTTTTTTTTTTAATCAACTTTAATTTTTATTTTTTTATTGTTTCTTCTCTATTCTTTTCTTTTTCTTTTTTCATAATTTAATTTTTAACACTGATGTGCTGAGTTTTAACTAATCTCAGCCAGATAATTGTACCTTTTATTGTGCACTTTAATTATTCTTAGGGGACAGTCTGTCCCAGAATAAAGTTTATTTTTCATTTCATTTTTCATATATTTATGTTTAACAATGACTGAAATAAATGGAGCAAACAGTATAATAAAAAAATAACAAAACAAGATACAATATAACAAGGAGAGATCTGATACATGTTCAACGGTTGAATGGTTAATACTATGATAATTTTCAATAGGTATGGCCATCTTCTGTTTACCAGAGAGCCATTTTAATGTTAAGAGGACACAGTGGGGGCTGGATATAATAGGTGTGCTGTATGTTAAGTAGAGAAAGAGCATTGAAAACAAGATTTTAAATATATACATATACATAGCTCTTGTCACAACATAATAAATCTCCAATTCATTCTTTTAATAAAATAAACATTATATAACTAAAATGGCCTGAAAATCAATGATTATGTTGAATAAATGGTATGAAGGGTTTGATAATATGACAGGTTATTATTTATTTAATAATTCAAAATACATTATACCAGTGAGGTATGTAAGCAATCAACAGTAGAAAAAAAAAACAGGGTGTTGTTAAAAAAACGGCACCAAGATAAATGAGACATGACTTTATAAAATAATGTGAAGATAGATTATCAGATTTTTCACATATGAAAGTCAAAAGCAGTTAGGAGTATTATACTTTCATTAAACCTGTCGCACCAATACTCGTTGAACTTATTGGTCGGGCATAATACAAAGTACAACATTCTGTTTTTTATCAGATAATAATGATCCCACAGAGGATTCATAGAGGTTGACGGTTCTGGATATTATAGTTGTGAAAATTCCTTGAGGTCTAATGGGAGGCTGGTTATTTTGCTTCTGGAAAGCATGTGTGCCTTCATAAGCTCCAAGGATAATGTTATCAACAATTTTTGGGTAAAAGAAACCTTACATTTCCCTTTAACATACACACTTGGGAATTGACTCCAGCAATATTTGTTAGGACATATAAAATTCATAATGAATAAGAACGAGAGCAGTCATATGTTGTACTCTGTGCAAAACTGAGGAATATTACTGACTAAATAGGTCCTATGTTGGAAACTATCCCTCCCATCACAGTGGGAAGTAATATAATAGGTGGCAAATTGAGGAGGGTCTCACGGAATAGCTGAAACTAATTCTCCGAAAATCTCACCAGAAGTGAAAGAGAAGGAAAACAAGTTGGTTGTTGTACAAAATACAACAGCACGACTGGTGGGAAGTTGATAAAAAAAAAAAAAAAAAAGAGCAGTGGTTTATTAGGTTAATACAGAGTATAATAGATATTGAAATAATTGGTAAATGATGGAAAAATATCTTTGGCAGTTCACAATCCAATTCAATTTGAAAAATGATTTGAAGCATGGGAGAAGATGCTAAAGCCACATTTAAAAGTGTTAACAATTACAAAATTGTAAAATTCATTACATTTGTCAGACTTACAACACATGTATCAGCTTAAAATATTCACTAAATTTGTTGCTAAAAGCAATTCAACCAAACTTACTAACAACGCCAAATCAACAAACAAGCCCAAAAAAAGAACCATGAGCCTGTCACATTTGAGAAAATATACAGTTCAATCAATAGGCAAAAATCTTATATTATCCTACTCGGTATAACATAAATGTATATTTTAAATTCAATTTAGCTCCAGGAGAGCAGCAAAGTATTCAAGAAAAGGCGGTGTTAAAATTTATAGGCATCATAAAGATACGAAACTATTCAACAAATAGTTTCTTTAAAAAACTCAAGTAGGGCTATCCATTCAACAGTTCACATACCAGTGTGGGGCTTTTTCTCTGTCGATCCGCTGATCAACATAAACCACGATATCGCTGACCACAGTTTTTCTCCTAAACTGGAGCGTAATTGTGTGTGGCAGTGGCCCATTGGAGTGCCAAAACGTTTCCAATTCCTGCTCCTTCATCCTGTCAACACCGTATCCTGTATAGCAATTAAATCTTATATAAATATAAGTGATCATATCTACAACTCCTTCAAGAAGATTAATTAAAATATATAAGAAAGATAACTAACTTAATTAACCTTATCTTAATTACAGTTACCTGGTTTGAACGTGGAAATGGTCCACCAAGCCTCATTTCCAACATTTCTAAGCACACCTGCTTTGAACAAGTGAAAAGGGTGTTGGCTGCTCTCATCCTCCGTAGCATTATTCTGATTTTCCATCACTTAGATCAACTGTCATAACTAAATATTCACATTTTATGATCTTAAATATAATCTTAATGAATATAAATAAAAGTACTAGAAATAGAAACTTACAAAACCCGCCAAAATGTAAGTAACAGAAAATCAGTTAGTTAACTTCAGTTTGAAAATCATACCGGAGGTTGATCAATTGATAAATCCCAAAGAGGTACAAGTTGTAGTTGTTATTGATAGTAAAGATAGTTAGCATAACTGTGTAATTGTTGGTCACTAGTAAATGACAACAATAAACTTCCAACACAAAAGTTATTGAGCGATATTAAGAAGATAACTTCATGAAGTATAAGAAAATTTGAGCATAATTCGGGACAAATATTTTAACAATGACTATTAAAGAATGGGGCAGCAACTTATGTTCACTTAACACTCCAGTAGTCGCATGTCATCTGAGAGATTCCACAGAAACATTTATGAATGTGGCCACCGCTTGTTCAAACTTGCAAACCCCTCCCTCCTTCTATCCTCCTACCCTGGTTGGAGAGACATGCCAGTGTAGTTTTGGTTTTCTTCTGGACAAGTGTTAACAAGTTATTGACTGAATCATCTCTAAGATCCTACGCGACTACTATTGTAAGGATTTTTTTTTACGCCCAAGTAATATTTTTAAGGAATGGGAACGAGGTACCAGTTAGGCAACTTTTTATCCGACGTCTGGGGAGAGAATTAGTAGAATAACAGCTTCAGAAGAGAAGAAAAATACTTACTCTTCCCACCGAAATGTTGAGCAGATTGCAGGAGATCTCACCAAATGAAAATGCTTCTACTGTTGAAAAAAAAGGAAGATGCAACAGAAACTACTTCTCGTAAACGGTGTGCTCCTTGTCAAAAAGATAGAAAGAAAAGGTACACCCAGTACAGATGTAAAGATTGTGAACAGTATTTATGCTTAGGTGAACATTGTTCCTTTATTTGTGCCGATGGTTATCGTAGCAAAAAAGACTGATACATGTTTTAAATTTTTTACCTCAAAATTATTACTGGCAATTTATTTGTAATTATTATGTCTATATATTTTGAATTAATTTTTATTTTGTCTATCAAATATTTTGTAAAACAACTGTGTTCATTATTTTATACATTCAACATTTTTCCTTATTGTTTTTTTAAACTCCAATGGTAGGCCTGAAGACTTCCTCTCTGCCAATTTTTGCGTTGAAGTCTCCCATAATGACCTTAACATCGCTATGCGGGCAGCTGCCTAGGGCTCTCTCAAGCTGATCGTAGAAAGCTTCCATCTCTTCCACTGGAGATACTTCTGTTGGCGCGTAGCAACTGAAAACACTGAAGTTGTGGAATTTACCCCTTAGCCTCAAGACACAAATCCCTGGATTGATGGGGGTAAAACAAATGATTAGATCCCTTGTTCTTCCCCTGACTACAAAACCCGTTCCAGAAATATGTTGCTCTTCGTGACAGCTATAGTGGACAGCATGGGACTGTTTTTCCAGGACTCCCTTTCCCTTCCACCTCACTTCCTACAATAGTAATTCAAAATCTTAGTAAAAAATCAATAATGTTCTTGATAAAAATTTTCAATTCCATCTTCCGCCTCCAACATTTCCCTGCTTCCTGGAAAACAGCGAAAACTATACCGATACATCAACCAAATAAAGACCCCTCAGAAGCCGTTAACAATAGACCAATTAGCCTTCTTAACATTCTTTCAGAAATATTTGAAAAATTATTCTTGAAGAGGTTAAACAAGTCTATATCTGACAACAATATCATGGTTAATGTACAATTCGGTTTTAGAAAACACCATTCCACAGAGGCACAGTTAGCTAGATTGACAGATTTTATCACAGCAGGTTTTAATGAAAAAAAAACATACAGGGATGATCTTACTAGACATCGAAAAGGCTTTTGATACAATATGGCATAACGGACTAATATGCTAGCTTATCACTTACCAATTCCCACCCTACATCATTCATATTATTCATTTATTCCTTTCTAATAGATCCTTTCAGATCACAATTAACAATACCACAACACCTAAACATTCCCTATCAGCTGGTCTTCCCAAGGATCCTGCCTTTCCCCGACTCTCTTCAACCTATACATATCCGACCTCCCTCTCTCCTTTTAGTTGAAAGATCATTTTACGCAGATGACACCGCCATTTACACTAGTTCCTACAGGATAGATACAATAGAAAAGATATTAAAATCATTATACTCAAAATTCAATAAATATTACAAAAAATGGAAAATACAAATAAATGAACACAAAACTGCAGCAATAATGTTTTAAAAAAGGCCTATCAAAGCGGATCATATCATCCTTAATAAAATTCGAATCCCTTGGGCTCAAACAGTTACTTACCTCGGACTCGAATTAGATAAACGTTTGACATTCACATATTAATTATAAATGCTGCACAGCCAGAAAACTTATCAGTACGTCACCATATTTCCGAAGAAAATCTCCACTATCGACTCGCAATAACATTATTTTATATAAATCAGTCATTCGGCCATTATTGACATACGCCTCACCGGTATGGAGCTACACATGTGACTCCAACTACAAAAAAAAGTAGAAAGGATTCAAAACCTATGCTTGAAGATCATTACCGACTACCCAAGGTACACAAAAATAACTGACATACTACACGACCTAAATTTTCAAACAATTAAACGATTTATTTTCACCCTGGCCCAGATCTTTTTTAACTCAACAACAAACACAGGGAGTCCCATAATACAAACAATCGACAATTATAACAAGCTAACCTTAAGAAGATACATACACAAACAAGATTCGATACTGAATGCAGATTGTGTTGAAGAATACCACTTTTTGAGGTGAATTTATGGATAGATGAGTCTGTTTTTACAAGGGAAGGCATTTCTAACTTTCCATGAGGGGTATCGTTGCTTTATTCATCAGTGTATTGCTGTCGAATAGTGTTGAAAAATCATAGTTTACCCAACAGATTGAATGATGAAATTACTAGGATTTGTTACAAAATATCCTACCACAACTTCATCACGATATTCCACCTGAAGTTCGGCAAAATATTATTTTCCAACACCATGGTGCTCCCCCACAGTATTCGAAAGAATACAAATATAAACCAATGATATAAATGGATAGGTAGAAATGCCTTACCCTGTAAAAACAGACTTATCTGTCCATAAAATTCACCTCTTTAGGTCACAAGTTTGTAAAATTCAAGGTTATATGTAATCTGCTCTTATAGAAAATTTAATGCTAAATCCGAAAATGTGGTCAAAGTTTGAAAAATGTTTAAACAAAGTGGAGATATGGTAAAAAACGTGGTTTACTCAAAAAAGTCTTTCATTTATCGTATATCTGCAACGGATTGGAATAGAAAGGTGAGGTCTGCGGCATTTTTCTACATTTTTGATCTAGTTTCACCCTATTTTTTTTTACTCAAAGAGGTACTCAACCTATATGTATATGTGTATATATATATATATATATATATATATATATATATATATATATATATATATATATATATATATATATATATATATATATATATATATATATATATATATATATATATATATATATATACACACATATATACATATATAAAATAAAATAAATAAAAGGAGAACATAAAATAACTTGCTATACATAAACAATATTAAGTACAAAATATGCTTATAAATAAAATAAAATAGTAAAATTTAAAAAAAGTAAATAAAAAAGAAATGAATAAATAAAAAAGTAGTAATAATAAACAATAAAACATACATGTACATTCACACTGGGCATGAGTAGAGAAGCTGGCCATTGCAAGAACTCCATAATAAATAAATTTTACAAAAGATCTCGAGGCCACTGCCTTAGGTTTTAGTCTGCGAGGTGGGTTATCAGGATGTGTGACACTGGGTAAAAATTGAGCCAGAGGGTTAGGGTGAAAGAAAAGGTTGCGATTGAATTTCAAAAATTTAAGGTGTATGAGGTCGAGGTCGTGCGGTATATTGAGATCGTTATGTGTAGGGTTTTGTTGGAGAAATAGTAAGGAGCATTTACTATAGTTTCGGAGGCGCGGTAGCTCAGTGGGTAAGGCACTTGACTTGGTAGTCAATCCCGGGCCCGAGTTCGAGTCCGACTGAAGGCAGAAAATTTATTTTCTGTTATTTCGGCCGTGGATCGAATTCGAGGTCGGGAGACCCTCCTGGGGCACACCCAGCTTCTTAAAAAAGTACCCTTAATTGGGGGAAAAACCTGGCGGTTGAGCGTAAATCCTAGCCAAATCACCTCCTTTCACAACCGTTGGCTAAGAAACAGTACAGCCTACCTAAGTACTGAACCCGAGACCCTTCATGGGTTGTAAGTGGTACAGGTTTTTTTTTTTTTTTTTTTACTATAGTTCGGAGGATTTTGAATTGGAAGGATTTAATGCGATTGATATTCGCCTTATTTGCTGTCCCTCACAGATCAAGTCCAGAAGTCCAAATGGGTTTAATGATGGTTTTGCATATGATAAGTTTGTTTTAATGGAAAGATAAGAAGTCCTATTTAGTAGTCTATATAATTGGCTGAAGCGTCTGTTAAGTTCTTGCCTTTTGATTCGAGTATGTGGGTTCCATCTAATAAGTCTTTTGTCTAAGTAGAAATCAAGATACCGAACTGTATCAGCTTTAGGTGGTGGAATACCATTTAAATTGGTAATAGGACTGGATTTACGGCGAAAGGTAAAGGTAACGTTGATGCATTAGGATTGATTTACTTTAATCTGCCAATCATTGTACTAGTCTTCAATCAGGGATAAGTGGGTTTAGAGATTAAAGGATGCTATTAAGAGTCTGGACGGGAGAAAAGGATAGCAGTGTCATCAGCGAATGATGCTAGGAAAGTGTCAGGAGTAGTTGGCATATCTGCAGCTTAGAGTATATATAGAACTGGGCCGAGAACGCTACCTTGTGGAACACCAGCCTCTAATGAGTAGCAGTTTGAGTATTCCATTCCGCAGCGAACTCGAAAGGAACGGTTAGAGAGGTAGGATCGAAGAACTAGGAATAGTGATTGAGGTAAACGTGTTTTGAGTTTGAAAAGCAAACCGGCATGCCATATAAGCTTGTGCTATATCCAGAAATGCGCCGGAGCAATATAGTTTGCTTTCAAGTAGAGATGTAACGGATAGCAGTTTTGGCCAGATACCGGATACGAGATATCCGGTGAGGTTCAAGGCCCAAGCGCCGGATATCCGGCTCAAGTAGTGTGTGTATAGTTTTAGCGATGATTCACGGAAAGACAAGTATGAAATTATCTCTTTGAATGTGGTAGAATATGGGGCTCGCATTGTTCATTCGCAGTCAATCAGTAGCATCCAACGGTCTGTCAGTGAGTTCTTCAGTATTTGTTTATTGTGGTTGAAGTTTAATGGCGACAGCTAAGATAAGATCACCTATTTGAAAGTATTTTAATATTAATGAACATGACGATAAGTTCACGGTGTGTTTATTGTGTAACAATAAAATCTCACGCGGTGGTGAAGGCAAGAAAGCAGGCACATCTGCGATGACAAATCATCTTAAGTTAGGTAAGGTGGATAAATAAATGCTTTTTAACAAAAAGCGTTTATTAAAATGTACAGAAGGGTTACATCGTATATGACTGAAATGGACGAAGAACAATCTGTAAAAGGTTACTAGACTATTTATACAATAAGAATTCGTCGTCAGCACTTCCTCATTAGGTCAGTGACTACAGATGGCCTTCCTGTTTAGATTTCATAAGTCGTTTACATAACTCGCCCCCCCCCCTGAGATTGAGAGGGTCCTCGGCGAAGTAAGCAGGAGTTCTGGGTAGGTTGAATTTGATGGCGTGGTTTCTGACTGTTTACATCTTAAAGTACAAAATGCTATAATGGTGAATCTATTATTGTACAATATACATATATATATATATATATATATATATATATTATCATTATTATTAAATATATATATTTTATTTTTATTTATATTCGAACCCGATATGTGGCGCCTTATCCAACTAGGCCACTCGCAAAGAGAGGATTTGCCTTTCGGATACCCCGGAGTTGGATAAGCAATTGAGAGGTGGAAATGGGTTCGAATCAAATCTTTTCTCTTCAAAAAATTTTATATATATATATATATATATATATATATATATATATAATAAAGGAAACTATATTATTAGTACGGAATGAAATTAAGAAATGGTCTACAATATTTTAATCTACTAATATAGTTAACATAATTTTAATTACATAATTAATCTGAGGGCAACAAAATTTTACACTGAATAGGGGTACATTTTTTTTTTTTTTTTTTTTTTTTTCGAATATAATAATAAAGTTAACCTAGGGTGTACAATAAATGTTTATGTTTAAAATCCTAATAATGATACTGAATATTAAGAACTAATAACTATAGATTATACTTAAGAACTAGGGGTAAATATTTTACAAACTTTATAATTCCTTATCTTCTAAAAGTTCATTTTTACATTTATTATCTATTCTAGAGTTATTTATACAATTATAATAGAATGAATGAATGAAAAATTACTGTTTTTCAGAAAATACATTTTTCAATTACAGGGGGTTTTGGCCCTTAATAGAAATAATAGTTAATAAACATAATAATTTAATTTAAACAAATTAAACATAATTAATAGTAAAACATAATTAATAGTGTTTTGTTATCTTAATAAACATCATCAACATACTTCGTAAACATAATTATTAGTACTTAATAAACACAATTGATAGTGTTTTGTTATCTTAATAAACATAATCAACGTACGTTGTAAACATAATTAATAATACTTTGTTAGGGTAAAAGAAAAAAAAACAAATAAAAATAAAACAATATTGACGTCTTTTTGACATAATATGAATTTGCACCAGAAATATTATAACGAAATATATTAGAAATATAAATAAACACAAAGATATAAACATATGAATCGACACAAACAAACATTTTTACAACTACTAATATAAAAAAAAAAAGAAGCAAATAAAGAATAAACAGTGAGCGGTCAGTTACAGGCATTAATAGATCTGTTGCTTAAATCCCGATTGTTTACTCACAGAGTATTTACTACAGCTGTCTTGTCACGAGAAGTCAGTGTCACTCTGTTCTCGCCTCTTGGAGGATGCTTCCACCTATTCTTCTGCCAAAAGATGTTTTCTCGATGTTCTTTCTTGTTAATGAGTTTTGAGGGAATGTCTTGCTTGTATAAGAAATGGAATGAGTGCTTTTCTTTTTATCTCTCATTGCCTTGCTGAAATCCTGAGAAATTTTTGTTGTACTTCCTTTCAATAAGAAACTTGATTTCAAGATTTTCTGTTTGATTTTTAGAGTCTTAAATTTTACCAATATTGATTTGTTGTTTCTTAAAGATTATTGAAAATTAAGATGCAATCACCAGTGAACAACTCCTCATATCTTAATACCATGGTAGGAAATACAAGAGAGGTAACAAATTAATTAGCCTTTGTTTCAAAGGTGGGAGAGGATACAGGAATTTGGACAAAATATCAAATAAAATGAAATAGTCTTTATGAAGGAAACAGTGTATTCTGCCTAATTGCCGTAAGACTTCTGTATGTTAGGATATTAGTTTAATATTAAGTTTAATATTAAAGACGACATGATCTTCGGAAAATGAAAAAATACTTGAGTGAATAATGTTTGAGTTTATATATCCTTGATATATATATATATCACTTTCCAGATATCCTCCTCTCAACTCACAATAAAATCTATGACCTTTTATCCCATCATAGTTTTGGACCACTTTTTTCTGTTCACTATTTCCGCTCCTAGACCCACACTTTGAAAACCATTATGGACGATCACTAAATAACTTTTTATCTACAAAAATTGTAATTATCACCTTCTAACTGAATCCCAAACCTGGTCATGATCGATCGAAAGTTATGTAAGGTGGATAAATAAATGCTTTTTAACAAAAAGCGTTTATTAAAATGTACAGAAGGGTTACATCGTATATGACTGAAATGGACGAAGAACAATCTGTAAGAGGCTACTAGACTATTTATACAATAAGAATTCGTCGTCAGCACTTCCTCATTAGGTCAGTGACTACAGATGGCCTTCCTGTTTAGATTTCATAAGTCGTTTGCATAACTCGCCCCTCCCTGAGATGAAGACGTCCTCGGCGTAGTAAGCGGGAGTTGATGGCGTGGTTTCTGGCTGTTTACATTTTAAAGTACAAAATGCTATAATGGTGAATCTATTATGGTACAATATATATATAATGAAGGCAACTATAACTATTAGCAATACAGAACAAATAATTGAAAAATGATCTACAATATTTTCGTCTATTATTTCTAATGGTTCTATATTAATATTGGCTTTATGAATTTCATCAAAAGAATAGTTAACATAATTTTAATTACATAATTAATCTGAGGGCAACAAAATTTTTCATTGTAAAGGGGTACAATTTTTTTTTTTTTTTTTTCGAATCAACCTAGGGTATACAATATAACCTAGGGTGTACAATAAATGTTTATGTTTAAAATCCTAATACTGATACTGAATATTAAGAACTAATAACTATAGATTATACTTAAGAACTAGGGGTTTATATTTTACAAACTTCTAAAAGTTCATTTTTACATTTATTATCTATTCTAGAGTTATTTATACAATTATAATTGAATGAATGAATGAAAAATTACTGTTTTTAGAAAATACATTTTTCAATTACAGGGGGTTTTGGTCCTTAATAGAAATAATAGTTAATAAACATAATAATTTAATTTAAACAAATTAAACATAATTAATTGTAAAACATAATTAATAGTGTTTTGTTATCTTAATAAATATAATTAATAGTACTTTGTTAGGGTAAAAGAAAAACAAATAAAAATAAAACATTATTGACGTCCTTTTGACTATATATGAATTTGCACTAGAAATATTATAAAGAAATATGAATAAACACAAAGATATAAACATATGAATCGACAAAAACAAACATTTTTACAACTACTAATATAAAAAAAAAAAAAAAAAAAAAAGCAAATAAAGAATAAACAGTGAGCGGTCAGTTACAGGCATTAATAGATCTGTTGAGAGTCTTAAATTTTACCAATATTGATTTGTTGTTTCTTAAAAATTATTGAAAATTAAGATGCAATCACCAGTGAACAACTCCTCATATCTTAATACCATGGTAGGAAATACAAGAGAGGTAACAAATTAATTAGCCTTTTGTACAGGATATGATAAAAAAAAAGGTTTCATATGTGGGAGAGGATAAAGGAATTTGGACAAAATATGAAATAAAATGAAATAGTCTTTATGAAGGAAACAGTGTATTCTGCCTAATTGCCGTAGACTTCTGTATGTTCGGATATTAGTTTAATATTAAAGTTGACATGATCTTCGGAAAATGAAAAAATACTTGAGTGAATAATGTTGAGTTTACAGAATTCAAGGCTAGTGTCTATATCGTTAATTTTATTATACAGTAGCATAAGGTTCCTGAACAAAAATGAGTATTGTTGGTTTATTTCTACAGAATCGGAGTCTATTCTATTCAAGAGATTTTGGAAATATTGTTTTTTTTTCTCATTATTAACTTGAATAATTCTTATATCATTATTAAATTCGTTAATAAAATTTTTTATTTATTGATATTTGGTTATTTATGTGATGTTCTAAAGAAAGTTCATTCGATTGAACTTTGCTTAGAATTTCATCATATTTAGCCTTGTCATCAGCATCCATATTTCTAGTTAGCCAAGAAATAGCTGAGCCTAGACCATTGATTAAACCTCTACTCGGAATTTGTTCAGGCTGAGATGTTCGAATTTCGACTGGGTGTATTTTGTCTTGAAATATTTGGGTTTGTTTTTTTTTATTTATTATTGTATGTCGTTTTAAGGTAGGGTTCATCAGAAATTGGGGGTTCAGGTTCACGATTTTCATTGAGTCTGTCAGTGCGTTCTTGTTTGTCCTTGTCTATTTCATTTTTAATGACCTTATGGATGATCTGTAATTCCTTTAAATAGTTATTAGCTAGTTCTTCTGTTACGAAGGCGTCGTTTAATTCTTCTGAATATGGACTTTGAAAACTACCAAAGGTGATTTCCATTGGAGTCAGTTTTAAGTTTGAACAGATTGAATTATTAAATGCTATAAGAGCGAGTTTCATGCTCTCTTCTAGAGATATGTTTTTATTCTCTAGCTGTATAGCATTCAACAATTCGATAAGTGTTGAATGTGATGATCTTTCCAACAGACCTTGTGAGTCAGAGTGACCAGGGTTAACGTAGTATGGCTCTATTTCATATAATTTTAAAAAGTTTTGCAGGCTATTATTATTGAATTCTCTACCATTGTCCATCTGCGCTATTTTTGGCAGTGGAAAAAGAGCAAAATAACTACTTAATGCGCTTTGAATTTCTATCTGGTTGAAACTTTTAAGGGGATATGCAATTAAGTTTTTTTTGAAAATGAATCGATAAGGGTTAAAAATTTGTTATTATTATAAAAGAAAATATCAAGATGAATTTTTTCAAACGGTTTTTTTTAGGGGTAGGAACTACTTTATATTCTACTTTAACAGGATTTCTTTCGTATTTGACTTGCTGGCAAACGGGACATTTATTAATGTAATCAGTAATATCCCTGAACATACCGGGACAATAATATCTTCTCCCAATGTGTGCATAAGATTCAGTAATACCTCTATGATAAGTTTTACTGGCGTGGTAATTTGAAATTGTTTCTTTTTGTTCTGTTGGGGTAGTAATATCTAAATTAAGTTTTTTATATTCTTTTAATTTAATATTATGAAAATCATTTCTTATTATTTTAATGAAATTTTCTAACATAGTTTTATATTTACTTTCTAATATTCCTTCCTTTCTACAAAGTATTCCATAAGTTGTTTGAGGTTTGAGGAATTGGATACAATACGTTTTCATTTGAATGGTGTTACTCGGATTAGAAAAAAAAATGTGATCCGATTTTTACTAAAGATTTTTTTGTAATAACTATATAATAATAAATTTATAATTTTACTAATAATATAATTTTTGTAATATAAAACTAATAATAATATTTTTTTTTTTTAAATAATATTAAATTTATAACTTTCTAATAAACATAATAATTTTATGTTATAATAAATTAGTACTACTTAGTATATTTTTATTATTTCAGGAAATAGCGAAAATATACTTATTATATTATTTTTGTCTCTTCCTAATTCATATGGCTAGTGCGTATTAATTTTTTTGGAATTTCCTTTACTATGTCGGCATAGTCCCAGTGACAACAACAGGTCACTGGACTAGCTGAGTAGATGCATTTCCTTTGCTATCTCGGCAGTCACTGGGACAAAAGGTCACTGGACTTGCTGAGTAGATAAATTCCACTTTATTTACGTCTATAAACTGAGGATGAATAGTCATCAGTTCTGTGGCGTAAGCTACACATCGAGCTTTATCATTTTCTATATCTACTAATTTTATTTTTATTTTTATATTATTATACTTTTATTTTTATTCATCAATAAAAATCTTATTTTCTATATTAAGGGGTTTTATTATTATTTATAATAATCAATCCCTTCTTTAATTCTTTATTTATCATTATCAAAACTATCACTTCAATATCTAATAAATAACATAAAATGTTTAAAACGTATTATACGGGACCATTATCTGTCTAAACTTAAAAAATGAAAAACGTTTTTTTAAATTTTCATTTTATCAACTTAATTCTTTTAATAAAATACCTTTTGATACAATATAATTAATCTTAAATTTATTTGATCCTTTCAATCATTTCTTTTTCAAATTTCACTAAATATTTTCAATTCTAATATATATTTCTAACTTATCTCTATTTCGTATTTACATATTTACTTTACTAGAATGGTTTTTTCTTCATTAAAGTCATTATAACAATTTATATATTCTATTATATAATTATTTATATATAATAAGGAGTCTAGTTATCAATTACCTTATTATCAACACAATCTTTAATTTAATTTAATTAGTTCAAAGCCCAATAAGTTATTTATAATTTATAGCTTGTTAATTAAAAACTATAAGAATGATATTAATATTTACACCTAGGATCACACGCTTGGGGTTAATACAGAAGATCTCATGTCTTCTAAAAATAGAGGGTTTTTTCCCTTATTTTAAAATAAACGATTATTTAAGTGATCCAATGGTTAGGTGTTTTCTTGGGGATTTTTTTTTTTTTTTTTTTTTTTTTTAATTATTTTGGCTAGGACTCTAATTGATTACATAAGAAAACTCAATCTATTTTTTTTTCTTCGTGCTTGAATGGTTCTAAAAAAACATATTCCTACGAGATTAAAAAAAAATTAATAAATCCGGCCTATAATAAGACCTTTCGATTCAGGTCACAATTTTTGATAAATATTTCTTATCCATACTTATTTTATTTTTATTTTTTTTTTACAATTTTGCTCTGAACTCTAAAAATACTCTAAAATTATTTTATTCTTTTTACTTTTTATTTTATTTTTTTTTTGGTTTTATGAATTTTATATACTATCAGAAACTTTTGTGCGGCCTTTTCTTGTTCAAAATCTAGTTTGTAATTAAATTATTAAATTGAGGCTGTACATTATATTGTTGTTGGTTTTCGTTATTGGGTTCTAAGTAAGTCACTTCGTAAGGAGGTTTTGAGTTGCATTGGCGTTCTAGTTGTATGCTTTTCATTGAGACAGTATTTTGTAAATTCCATTTTGGGGAATTTTGTTGAAAATGAGGTCTCTGGTTAAATCTTGGTTGAAATTGGGGCCTATATTGATTAAAATTATTAAATGGTCTTGACTGAAACGCAGGATGCTGATTTCGAGGTGCTTGCTGTTGCTTATAATTAGGTTTAAAATTTGTAATTTGAAAATTGGGTTTGAATTTTGGTACATCAAGATTGTTCATGACCTCTATACTACTGGTATATTTTAATTGTTCCAAAATAATACTGCAATCATTAATTAATTTGGAACGTGCTTCATTCAAATTTCGGATTTGTAGTACCTGTAAGTGGGATCCTAAAGTAGGGTGAACACCGTGTATAAAAGTATGGACTAGGGTCGTGTCTAATTGAATTAATAATTGGTTTAAAAGATCAGCGTTAATTCCATCTAATTTATATCGATTTACAATCATAGTTCGTTTTTTATCTAATTTATTTGAGAATTCGATAGGATGTTCGCGGCTTTGTGATTTCATGAGGTATAGGTTTGGAAATAGGCATTTTGGATAATAATAATTGGGAAGGTTTTAAATAAAATATGGTATTAGATTTACGGAGTGTACTCACGGGAAATTGATCTCGTAGTTTCTCCGGGTTCTCGTCCGATGAAGATGATGAATTTATTCTTGTCCTGTATTCTGTCTTGGGGTCCAGCTTATCTTCTCCGGTATCAGGGCTTCACCAGTAAAGGATGAAATCCAAAGTTCTTCAGGTGTGAGAGGGCACGAAAAAGTCAAATGGACTGATTCCTGGAGAACTTCTGATGATCCCTATTTCGAGCGCCTGTTAGGTAAGGTGGATAAATAAATGCTTTTTAACAAAAAGCGTTTGTTAAAATGTACAGAAGGGTTACATCGTATATGACTGAAATGGACGAAGAACAATCTGTAAGAGGTTACTAGACTATTTATACAATAAGAATTCATCGTCAGCACTTCCTCATTAGGTCAGTGACTACAGATGGCCTTCCTGTTTAGATTTCATAAGTCGTTTACATAACTTTAGAAACATACATCATGAAGAGTATTCTACTGTTTATGCAGTTCCCTCCACATCTGTAAGTAAACCTACTAAAGTGTAAATGTGAGTGCTAGCAGAAAACAGTTAACTCTTTTGGAAACAACTGAATGGAAACTTTTGTGGGACATTAACGATCGTAAATCGTAATAAAAGCCTACCATTATTTGATTAGTGAGATGATTGCTTTAGATAATGAACGTTCTAAGCGACAAAACAAATTTTGAGTAATCGGTATAGGAAAATCATAATCTAAAGTTCTTGTTAGTTTTGTAAGTTAGATTTTTTTTTCACCTTGTAATTTGTTATATTTACATGTATAATAACATAATGGATTACTATTTCATCCTATGATGTACTATTTATTATACATTTAGAAACCTTTAAAATCGCCACTTCGGAAACTTTGTCGCTTAGAACGTTTTTCGGCGGACCCATTCAATTGTTGAACGTACTGGCTTCACTAGACTTATGAATAAGGCAGTGCCAGAGTACAAAATTCCTTACATTAATGAAAAATTTATTCCTGATATATATGAGAGAATACATTCAGAAATTGAAACCAATATCTCACAATCAGCAACAGTATTTGTGACTACTAATATGTGTACCTGTGAACACAATAATGCTAGTTTCCTAAGTTACACTGCACATTGGTTATCTCCAGAATTTACACTTGAATATGGTGTTTTGGCAATGAAACCGTTTGTTGGCTCACATACTGGTGACAATATTGCAATGGAGCCAAGTGCCGTTATGGAATATTCCTAAAGAAAAGATTCCTTTGGTTTTACACGACAGTGGAGCCAATATAGTAAAAGGCGTAGGAGTTGCAGAATTTAATTCTGCAAGGTGTTTTATTCATTTTCTTCAATGAATCTGAAGCTTCAAGCTATTAATGAATCATTAATGATTCAACCAGAAGTTATGGAGACAGAGGCTGCTGCGAGGCTCGTAACCCATTTTAATCAAGCAATGTATCAGGCTCCTCAAACCATTCGAAGAGATCACTGAAATTACTAGCACTGGTCTTTCATATCTGAAGTAATACTAGATGTAGTAACACTGATTAAATACCTGGGAAAGGAAGAGACTGCAGTAGGAACACCGAACGTATTAAAAATGAGGTCGTCACTAAAAACTCAGCTTGAGAAACGTTTTGACTTTGAAGAGAATGACAAATGCTTAGTTGCAACTTTTCTTCTGCAAGACACGAGATTTAAGACCAGTTTCTTGGGATTAGCTCAAGCCAAAAGAGCAAGACAAACATTTTGATTACAAGCAAACGATATTGATATTGATAATGATTATTCTCCTCCTCCCAAGAAGACTAATAATCAAAGTGGTGACAGTGAAAAAATGCACAACAGTTTTAGGACTGCTTCGACAAAGTTGCAAAAGAATCAGACCAATCTCTTGACATTGGGAAAAGCTCCGCAGCAAATGAGATTAATTATTTTTTGAAAACAGTTCGTCTGGACCAAAAAGAACACCCTTTCAAGTGGTGGTCAACCAACGCCAAACAATACCCAATTTTATCAAATATTGTAGTGGTATATCTCTCATCTCCTTGCAGCAGTGTTCTACAGTGAAAGATAGGCCAGATACCGGATACTAAAAAAAAGGCGGATACTGGATAGTAACCGGATATCCGTTACAACTCTACCTTCAAGTGCTGAGGATATGTGGTCAACGAATCTGAGGCCTTGTTGGACGGTGGCATTTATATGATTCTGTGAATTGAGAATAAGCATAAAAAACAATGATTGAAAAGAACGTTCAGGGCGACGGGCTAGTCTGTCTAGTGTTTAGTGTTTTGGGTCTCCAAACAACTGGAACGTTTCTAAACGAACAGTGCAGATTTTAGGATTCAAAGATGATTTCGATCTCGCAGGAAGAACTGTCAACGATGCAATAGCGGCTTTTCAGTATTCGGAGAAGTATACTGCAAGCATGCGAAAATTTAAGATTTTTCTTCAGTTATGTAAACGACTTATGAAATCTAAACAGGAAGGCCATCTGTAGTCACTGACCTAATGAGGAAGCGCTGACGACGAATTCTTATTGTATAAATAGTCTAGTAGCCTCTTATAGATTGTTCTTTGTCCATTTCAGTCATATACGATGTAACACTTCTGTACATTTTAATAAACGCTTTTTGTTAAAAAGCATTTATTTATCCACCTTACATAACTGGCGCTCGAAATAGGGATCATCAAAAGTTCTCCAGGAATCAGTCCATTTGACTTTTTCGTGCTCTCTCACACCTGAAGAACTTTGGATTTCATCCTTTACTGGTGAAGCCCTGATACCGGAAGAAGATAAGCTGGACCCCAAGACAGAATACAGGACGAGAACCCGGAGAATCTACGAGATCAATTTCCTGTGAGTACACTCCGTAAATCTAATATCATATTTTATTTAAAACCTTCCCAATTATTATTATCCAAAATGCCTATTTCCAAACCTATACCTCATGAAATCACACAGCCGCGAACATCCTATCGAATTCTTAAATAAATTAGATAAAAAACGAACTATGATTGTAAATCGATATAAATTAGATGGAATTAACGCTGATCTTTTAAACCAATTATTAATTCAATTAGACACGACCCTAGTCCATACTTTTATACACGGTGTTCACCCTACTTTAGGATCCCACTTACAGGTACTACAAATCCGAAATTTGAATGAAGCACGTTCCAAATTAATTAATGATTGCAGTATTATTTTGGAACAATTAAAATATACCAGTAGTATAGAGGTCATGAACAATCTTGATGTACCAAAATTCAAACCCAATTTTCAAATTACAAATTTTAAACCTAATTATAAGCAACAGCAAGCACCTCGAAATCAGCATCCTGCGTTTCAGTCAAGACCATTTAATAATTTTAATCAATATAGGCCCCAATTTCAACCAAGATTTAACCAGAGACCTCATTTTCAACAAAATTCCCCAAAATGGAATTCACAAAATACTGTCTCAATGAAAAGCATACAACCAGAACGCCAATGCAACTCAAAACCTCCTTACGAAGTGACTTACTTAGAACCCAATAACGAAAACCAACAACAATATAATGTACAGCCTCAATTTAATAATTTAATTACAAACTAGATTTTGAACAAGAAAATACCGCACAAAAGTTTCTGATAGTATATAAAATTCATAAAAAAATAAAAAAAAAAAAAAAAAAAAAAAGAAAAAAAAAGACAAAAAAGCGTGAGAAGCATTTTTGTTTATTTGATTGAATGCCATTATGTTTATAATTATTTGACCTTGCTTTTTGGAAAAAAAAAAAAACATCCCCAAGAAAACATCTAACCATTGGATCACTTAAATAATCGTTTATTTTTGAATAAGGGAAGAAACCCTCTATTTTTAGAAGACATGAGATCTTCTGTATTAACCCCAAGCGTGTGATCCTAGTTGTAAATATTAATATCATTCTTATAGTTTTTAATTAACAAGCTATAAATTATAAATAACTTATTGGGCTTTGAACACCCAGGCAAGCTATTTCTCCAAGTTAAATAAGATACCGGATAAGGTTAAACTAAATTAAAGATTGTGTTAATTGATAATTAGACTCATTATTATATATAAATAATTATATAATAGAATATATAAATTGTTATAATGATCTTAATGAAGAAAAAAAAAAACATTCTAAAGTAAATATGTAAATACGAAATAGAGATAAGTTAGAAATATGTATTAGAATTGAAAATATTTAGTAAAATTTGAAAAAGAAATGATTGAGAAGATCAAATAAATTTGAGATTATTTATATTCTATCAAAAGATATTGTATTAAAAGAATTAAGTTGATAAAATGAAAATTTAGAAAACGTTTTTAATTTTGTAAGTTAGGACATTATCTGTCCTGTATAATACGTTTTAAACATTTTATGTTATTTATTAGATATTGAAGTGATAGTTTTGATAATGATAAATAAAGAATTAAAGAAGGGATTGATTATTATAAATAATAATAAATGTAGAAGTATCGTCTATCTATTAGAGATTGATGAAATTATTGAACCAGGTGGAATCGTGACCTGTTGTCCCGAGGAAACCAGTTCAATAAAGAGATATATTCATAAGTTAATTAGAACGGATCATATGAATAAAGAAGAAAAATAAAATAAAATTTAAAAACTAATGATAGGAAGAATTTATTAATTACGAGGAATAAAAATTTAGAAACAAGTAATAAGATAACTTTAAAACCAAGGTATTATATTAAACCTGTCCCTATTAGGTCGATTCCCAATAGCAGGTCAGGAATAATAATAAAACCCCTTAATATAGAAAATAAGATTTTTATTGATGAATAAAAATAAAAGTATAATAATATAAAAATAAAAATAAAATTAGTAGATATAGAAAAGGATAAAGCTCGATGTGTAGCTTACGCCACAGAACTGATGACTATTCATCCTCAGTTTATAGACGTAAATAAAGTGGAATTTACCTACTCAGCAAGTCCAGTGACCTTTTGTCCCAGTGACTGCCGAGATAGCAAAGGAAATGCATCTACTCAGCTAGTCCAGTGACCTGTTGTTGTCACTGGGACTATGCCGAGATAGTAAAGGAAATTCCAAAAAAAATAATACGCACTAGCCATATGAATTAGGAAGAGAAAAAAATAATATAATAAATATATTTTCGCTATTTCCTGAAATAATAAAAATATACTAATTGTAAGTAGTACTAATTTATTATAACATAAAATTATTATGTTTATTAGAAAGTTATAAATTTAATATTATTTAAAAATAAAAATATTATTAGTTTTATATTACAAAAATTATATTATTAGTAAAATTATAAATTTATTATTATATAGTTATTACAAAAGACAAATTGCCCGTTTATACACAATCTTACCACTACCAATGTTTTCCAAAAGATGTCCAGATCGAAATGGACCCAGATTCAGACCGCGTTTTAATAAAGAAAATGATAACTCTTACTCACAAGGTCTTTTTGAAAGAGATCCCATTTAACACTTATCGAATTGTTGAATACTATACCGCTAGAAAAAAAAAAACATTTTGAATTCCATCCCAACATTATGAAAGGCCCAAGAAAGAAAAAAAAAAAGAAAATTTATCTGTTTCAGGTCAAAATAAGATACCGTCTCATCATAATATATAGTAAGACTTCTGGAATAACTCCCGTAAAATTACAAGATTCCTTAGTCATTTCTAAATTTTATACCTATATGCATAATTTAAATATAAAATCAATTCAAAACGAACTAAATTCAACAGCAAAGACAATTAACGCAATATCTTTAAAGAGGCCTGACAATAGTCACCTTAATGTTATCACAGCCCACTTAAAATACACCCAGTCGAAATTTGAACATCTCAGCCTGAACAAATTCCGAGTGAAAAGAGGTTTAATCAATGGCCTAGGCTCAGCTATTTCTTGGCTAACTGGAAATATGGATGCTGATGACAAGGCTAAATATGATGAAATTCTAAGCAAAGTTCAATCGAATGAACTTTCTTTAGAACATCACATAAATAACCAAATATCAATAAATAAAAAAATTTATTAACGAATTTAATAATGACATAAGAATTATTCAAGTTAATAATGAGAAAATAAAACAATATTTCCAAAATCTCTTGAATAGAATAGACTCCGATTCTGTAGAAATAAACCAACAATACTCATTTTTGTTCAGGAACCTTATGCTACTGTATAATAAAATTAACGATATAGACACTAGCCTTGAATTCTGTAAACTCAACATTATTCACTCAAGTATTTTTTCATTTTCCGAAGATCATGTCAACTTTAATATTAAACTAATATCCGAACATACAGAAGTCTTACGGCAATTAGGCAGAATACACTGTTTCCTTCATAAAGACTATTTCATTTTATTTCATATTTTGTCCAAATTCCTTTATCCTCTCCCACATATGAAACCTTTTTTTTTATCATATCCTGTACAAAAGGCTAATTAATTTGTTACCTCTCTTGTATTTCCTACCATGGTATTAAGATATGAGGAGTTGTTCACTGGTGATTGCATCTTAATTTTCAATAATTTTTAAGAAACAACAAATCAATATTGGTAAAATTTAAGACTCTCAACAGATCTATTAATGCCTGTAACTGACCGCTCACTGTTTATTCTTTATTTGCTTCTTTTTTTTTTTTTATTTTATATTAGTAGTTGTAAAAATGTTTGTTTTTGTCGATTCATATGTTTATATCTTTGTGTTTATTCATATTTCTTTATAATATTTCTAGTGCAAATTCATATATAGTCAAAAGGACGTCAATAATGTTTTTTTTTTATTTGTTTTTCTTTTACCCTAACAAAGTACTATTAATTATATTTATTAAGATAACAAAACACTATTAATTATGTTTTTTACAATTAATTATGTTTAATTTGTTTAAATTAAATTATTATGTTTATTAACTATTATTTCTATTAAGGACCAAAACCCCCTGTAATTGAAAAATGTATTTTCTAAAAACAGTAATTTTTCATTCATTCATTCAATTATAATTGTATAAATAACTCTAGAATAGATAATAAATGTAAAAATGAACTTTTAGAAGTTTGTAAAATATAAACCCCTAGTTCTTAAGTATAATCTATAGTTATTAGTTCTTAATATTCAGTATCAGTATTAGGATTTTAAACATAAACATTTATTGTACACCCTAGGTTATATTGTATACCCTAGGTTGATTCGAAAAAAAAAAAAAAAAAAAATGTACCCCTTTACAATGAAAAATTTTGTTGCCCTCAGATTAATTATGTAATTAAAATTATGTTAACTATTCTTTTGATGAAATTCATAAAGCCAATATTAATATAGAACCATTAGAAATAATAGACGAAAATATTGTAGATCATTTTTCAATTATTTGTTCTGTATTGCTAATAGTTATAGTTGCCTTCATTATATATATATTGTACAATAATAGATTCACCATTATAGCATTTTGTACTTTAAAATGTAAACAGCCAGAAACCACGCCATCAACTCCCGCTTACTACGCCGAGGACGTCTTCATCTCAGGGAGGGGCGAGTTATGCAAACGACTTATGAAATCTAAACAGGAAGGCCATCTGTAGTCACTGACCTAATGAGGAAGTGCTGACGACGAATTCTTATTGTATAAATAGTCTAGTAGCCTCTTACAGATTGTTCTTCGTCCATTTCAGTCATATACGATGTAACCCTTCTGTACATTTTAATAAACGCTTTTTGTTAAAAAGCATTTATTTATCCACCTTACATAACTTTCGATCGATCATGACCAGGTTTGGGATTCAGTTAGAAGGTGATAATTACAATTTTTGTAGATAAAAAGTTATTTAGTGATCGTCCATAATGGTTTTCAAAGTGTGGGTCTAGGAGCGGAAATAGTGAACAGAAAAAAGTGGTCCAAAACTATGATGGGATAAAAGGTCATAGATTTTATTGTGAGTTGAGAGGAGGATATCTGGAAAGTGATATATATATATATCAAGGATATCAGATCGGTTTTCAGAGATGTTGGTCAATAGGTAGGATTGATAGGTGGTATGATGGAACAGCTATTGGATGTAGAAACTCGTAATAGGATGTTACCACAGGAGTTGAATGTTCGACAACCTTTAGATGTTTAGCGTTGTAGTCTCCTCGTGCTATAAAGCGCGGTCCAAGGGATCGGAATAATATTTAAGAAGATTATCAGCGAGAAAAATATTTGGAGCACAATATACATCAGAAAATGTTAAATCGTAAGGACGTGGTAGATATGGATTTCTATAACCAAGGTAGATTGGATTTCGACAGTTGGAGTGAAAGGAATAAGGGATTGGGACTAGGATTTATGAATAAAGATGCAAGATCTACCATGTACTGTAAACAACAAACCTTTAGAACAATAGTGAACTTTCATCGGTACCAGAAATAGGTTTATAAACTTATATTAATGCATGTACTATTTCTATAAGTTTTTTTAATCATCTGTTTTATTGTAAATGTATATATCCCATAATGAAACAAAATGTACTAACTTTATCAAAAATTTGTCAAACATGTTTCACCAGATATGTGTATAAAACTTTGTATTCCGTGTATAGAACTTTTTTTTTTTAATACGGAGGATGCCAAAAAAAAATAAAAAATAAAATAAAATGTATAGGTATGTTTGTAATTATACATAGGTATATTATATGTACGCTATATAATATGCCCCTCTGTTTTTCAACCCCAACATCAACGTTCTTCTTAACTCAATTCATCATTGCTTCCGCCACCTCAACATTTATGATTTCCGAAAATAACTTCTCTTTCCTCTATCTATTAACTCCTATCGCCAAAAGAACAGAACAGAAATTGTGCATGGGAAACTCTAAAAATATAAGGTTAATTAAAGCAAAGACTCGGGTCATTATTATAGGTTCAAGTTCCTTCCCCAAATTATCTATCCATTTATCTAATCCCAATTGACCATCCCATCTCCTCCTCTGTCAAAAATCTGGATATCATTTTAGACCAAACACTTTCCTGGAAACTTAAAGTTTCCTAAAGCTCTCAACGATCAATAAGCATAGCGAAGTCATTCTCGTAATCTTCTTAAGTCTACACATAAGTGCCTACTCTCTTCCTTCACATCCCCTTACACCTACACCATTTACACATTTACACCCAATTAATTTGGCTTTGCGTAAACAATATTTCTGTAGTTCATTCTTTAACCAAATTTTCAATATCATCCATCCTTTTTTTAATAACAATATATATTCTCCAGTTCAGTTCATTCAATGCACATATTAAATTGGCCTGTGGACGTGAAGTTCACCTAGCCTTCGTGGACATTAAAAAAGTATATGATACCGTTCCATTAAAACTTATGTGGAGAGCACTTGAAAATATCAGAGTAAATAGAGATCTTACTGACGCAATTTAAAGTTTATACTGCGGAGCGAAAGCCAAGGTCAAAATGGGAAACCGTTTAACAAATAGTTTCCCAATCACCAAAGGCCTAAGACAAGGGTGTAGTTTATCATCCACCCTTTTTAACCTGTATTTAGAGGTAGTTCTGAAGGAGTGGAAAAGAAAATGTCGAGGTATCGGTGTAAGAATAGGAAAGGAAACTTTTTATAGTCTACATTTTGCTCATGATCAGGTAGTAATAGCTTCCGAGGAAGAAGATCTAAGTTACATGCTAAGGAAGCTAAAAGAATATTCAAAACGGGGCCTAGAAATCAGCAAAGAGAAAACAGAAGGCCTTCAACTCCTCTACATCTTCTCTGCCATCAGAAAATCGGAGTACTCTCAAGTATTTGGGAGTTTATATCGATGACAAGGGAACGCATGAGAATGACATCAGGAAGAAAGCTGATTGGAATGATGAACTCTGTACTGTGGAGCCCAAATGTTTCACTAGAAACCAAAAAGAGGAATCCACTCCATTTTTTAAGGAATAACTCTTTATGGCTCAGAAATGTGGGAGGTTGGAACGAGAGATGCACAGAGCCTACAAGCAGTCGAAATGGATTTTCGGAGAAGCTGTCGCATTTCTAGGATTCAATGGGTGACTAATTCTGCCATACAAAATATTGTTAAGGCGGAAAAACTATGGTTCACACAAAACAGCTGCTGTGGTATGGCCATCTAAAAATAATGGGGCCAGAAAGATGGCCAAAGAAAATATTCAACTACGTCCCAGAACAAAGACAAAAAGAGGCCGCCCAAGGAAAAAATGAGTTCAAGGAGTTGAGGAGGTAATGGCGGCGAGAGGATTAGAGGAAGGAGATTGGGAAGTATTCACTGGCGGTCCAATGTATTGAGTCTCGGTATATGACCTAACGTGGTCAAATTCGATAAAAAAATAAATTAAAAAATTGAAAAAAAGTTTCTACTCAATAGAAAATCTTCTTACTATGTACATCACTTTTAGTGACTTTTTATTAAATATTTTGTAATACATTAATTACTATTGGTCAAGATGACTATGGTCAACACTAGCTGCTATGTAAGAGTGCAAGGAGGTCTCTCCAGAGAATTCCATTTTGAACGAGGCTATAGACAGGAAGATGCACTAGCCTGCACTCTGTTCAATTTAGCTGTTATTTATAGCTAAATATTTTCATCTTCGAAACCCCGAGTAGCTTTTCACTTATTTTGGAAGCACCCAGGTTTCACTCGCGTATGTAACGACGGGTCTAATAATGGTTTTATAGGCTATTTTAGTCTTAGAAGGATGAAGGGTGCTGATAATTTTGGTAAAGGAATGATCCATGGAAATATTTTCTACGGAATGTGGGATAAAGCCAGTTTAATTCCGAATTGAGGATGGAAACGTGGGAGCGCCTCGGTATATCGAAGACAAATCTGGCAAAGCAGTTCATAATTCGTTTCAATCTGTCTCCGAGGACCGTCGAGAGACCACCACAATCAAGGTAAGGGAATATTAGGGAGGATACTAGAAGCTTACGAGTTGACTGGAGAAGAAGGTAACGGGATCGGTGGAATAATTTAAGTAGACCTATAGAACGGCGGGAGATTAGGGCAATCTGAGATTTCCAAGAAAGGGTCTGATCAAAAATTATTCCAAGATTTTTAACAGACGAGTAGAAAGGGATAGGATGATCCTTTAGGATTAAGGGAGGATAATGGGTGTATGCACTAAGGAGGGAGCTAGATCCTATTATAATGACCTGAGTTTTCTGTTCATTTAATTGTAATTTATTTAAGGTCGCCCAGGCACTAATTCTATTCAGGTCTTCCTGAATTTTGGCGAAAGCAGAAGGAAGCTCGGAAGGAGGAAAGCAAAAATAGATTTGGGAATCATCTGCGTAGAGGTGATAGGAACAGTGCTTAATAGAATTAGGTAGATCGTTGATGTAGGTATTGAAAAGGAGAGGAGAAATGCTGGACCTTTAAGCAATACCAGAAGTAATAGTGAGAAAAGTAGATAAGGATTGGTTAGGTATTTTAACTGCTTGGGAACGGTGAGTAAGGAAAAAATTACTGCCTTAGACAGTAAACATGTCATTTGGATAATGTATGTCATAGGAATGGATATGTGATAGGAAAAGAACAGGTAACTGAGAAGAAGCGAGGAGGTTCTTTTCTGAGTCAATAATGAACAAGTCAAGCCAGGTATCAGACGACGAAGTGTGGTGGGTAGGGGAGAACGGAACTATAAAGAGATGTAGGGAAAAAAATAGGTTTTCAAGGAACAACTTATCACCTGAGTCAGAGAGGAAACTGGAATTCAGGACACCTGAAATAATGATATTGGCATAGAAAGGAGCACAGTTGTATAGGAATGTTTCGAAAGATGAGTCAAAAGGAACATGGGGAGGGCGGTAAACTACCACGTATAGCAGATGGTGAGTTTTGTAGAAACTTTCTACAAAATGGAACTCGATTTGGGGTAGATCAGTAGGATTTGAGCGGTCAAGGATTCGGAACTTGAGGCCATCATGGAAAAACAAACCCACACCTCCACCAATCTGACCTACTCGGTCATGGCGAATAAGTGTGTAGTTAGGGAGGGAAACTAAGGAAGAGGTAATGAAAGGTTTGAGCCTAGTTTCAGACACTGTAATAATATGGTAGGAATTTCGGGTAAAATATTGAAGGAATTCATCATAATGAGCGGATAAGGATTCGGCATTTATGTGACAGGTAGTTAGGATGTTGGTCATTTTGAGGAAATAGGGAAGTGGATAGTATCTTATAGGAAGACGCAAACTTTTAGGTAACTGGTTGAATACCAATAATAAAATTTAGTAAAAAAAAAAATAGTAATATAAGGCAACAGTTAGATTCTAATAAAATATAATATAAAATAATAAGGAGAATACTATTAGAGTAATGAAATGAAAATGAAAAAATGACAATAGCTAATAATAAAAATACGAAAATAAATTTAGATTTATTAGAATAAAAGAAAATTAATGTAGAACAATAAAACAACGAGAATAATAGATATAACGAGAACCGTAGAGCAATATATATATAGTCCGTGAAAAAGTCCGATGTAGGCCGATAAGAAGATGAGGACCGGTAAGTCAGAAGGCGTCGAGGTCTTGTTGCTGATAAATGATAACCACTGGGTGGCCATCATCTTTACGGCATCGCACCCTCCCGGCGGCGAACCAAACGTATTTGATTTTTCCCGCTAGTCTCTTCTGTCTGGCGAGCCAGTACAAATGTCTATTTGTAGGAGTCATCTCCTTGCCGAGATATACGCGGTGAGAGTCATTCTCCTGCCACCCCATATCCCTCGTCGAAAAGTCTCTCCTAGCCTTTCTTTTTTGTAAGAGCTCATCTCTTAGAGTCTGCCTCACGAAACGAACTATAACAGGTGGAGGTCGAGTATCCACTTTCCTTGGTCTGCGGCGCTCGATCTGGTCTATATCCTCTATGCTCAACTTCAGACCCAGACCTGCCCCTACGCTTGTCACTATGGCCGCAGGTGTTTCCCCCGAGTGAATTGGGATGCCGCGAATCTATAGATTTACGGAGTAATCCTTGCTCAGCTCTATTCAGACGAATCCCAAGCTCTCCTACCTTTGTTATTAAATTTCAATTTTCCATTGTCAATTCTTCCATCCGTTTAGATTGCGCTTCTAAATGCTTTTCAATTTTAGTAAGCATGTCATTTAATTCGAAACCAAGCTCACCGTATTTTTCAATAGAAGATTTCAAATCTTCGTTGACCTTCGCGCCGAGCTGGTTGAATGCCTTACGTATATCGGAGCATGTTGGTTCATTTGATGGAAGACTCACTGATTTTTCAGTAGATGACTTATCTAAATACCTTGTACAGCACCATGTTTTTTTTGATGATTTTGTTGCCTCAAAATCTGTATCCGTTATTTGACTGCATTTACTATGAAAAATAACACGACATTTGAAACAGACAACGATTTGTTCGTCGTCCCGAGAGATTTGGGATCCACAAATAGAGCATAGACCCATTTTAAAGAACTATTTAAAATTTATAGACGATAAATAAAAAAAAAAAACTTCTATATGCAGTGTATAAAAAAAAATTTATCCAAATTATTTTATTATATATAAAATTTAAACATTTATCTGAACATAATTACAATATACTGAAAAATAAATTAAAACTACTATTGCAATAAAGATTTAACCCAAACATAAAATTATATTTAGAGGTAACAGACTCATTTGATAATTAAAAGTTTTTTAGCTCAATTGACTATGTTCTGTAAATCTATTATTCAGTATTATAGTATATTATATCATATCAGTAAATCTAATATCAGTATTATACTATATATAGCAGTATTCAGTAGTATTTTTTAGTTCATTAACTAAAAAAAAATTGCGATGTTCAAACATTAACTTTTTCTTAATTGAAAAAAAATTCCCCCACTATCCCCAAAATTCTTAGCTGCAATCCACTTCAATATTAATTCACAATAATAAGAGATGAGTGGTTTTACTTTTTTATTATTCTACATTAATTTTCTTTTATTCTAGTAAATCTAAATTTATTTTCGTATTTTTATTATTAGCTATTCTCATTTTTTTCTTCTTTCTTTTTTTATTACTCTAATAGTTTTCTCCTTATTATTTTATTAGAATCAAACTGTTGCCTTATATTATTATGTTTTTATACTAAATTTTGTTATTGGAATTCAACCAGTTATTTAAAAGTTTGCGTCTTCTTATCAGATACTATTCACTTCCCTATTTCCTCAAAATGACCAACATCCTAACCACCTGTCACATAAATGCCCAATCCTTATCCGCTCATTATGATGAATTCCTTCAATATTTTACCCTAAATTCTTTCCATATTATTGCAGTGTCTGAAACTTGGCTTAAACCTTTCATTTCCTCTTCCTTAATTTCCCTCCCTAACTACACACTTATCCGCCATGACCGAGTAGGCCGGACTGGCGGAAATGTGGGTTTGTTTGTCCATGATGGCCTCAAGTTCCGAATCCTTGACCGCTCAAATCCTACTGATCTACCTCAAATCGAGTTCCTTTTTGTAGAAATTTCCTACAAAACTCACAATCTCCTATACGTTGTAATTTACCGTCCTCCTCATGTTCCTTTTGACTCATCTTTCGAAACATCCTTATACAACTGTGTTTCTTTCTGTACCAATATCATTTCAGGAAACCTGAATTCTAATTTCCTCTCTGACTCAGGTGATAAACTGTTCCTTGAAAACCTATTTTTTCCCTACATCTCTTTATAGTTCCGTTCTCCCCTACCCACCACACTTTGTCGTCTGATACCTGGCTTGTCTTGTTCATTATTGACTCAGAAAAGAAACTCGCTTCTTCTCAGTTACCTGTTCCTTACCTGTCCTCCCATGATCTAATCCAAATATCTTACAATATCCAAGCACCTTCGTTCTGCACAAAAACTATTGCTTTCCGCAATATAGAATCCCTAAGCCGTGAAAAGATCCTTCCAGAGGTTGAAGCTCAGAACTAGACTGAAATTTATAGCTCCTCCTCGATTGACTCCATGGTAAATATCCTCACCACAAACCTCTTAAATATCCTTAACATCCATGCACCTCTCAAATCCTCCTCCTTCTTGGATAAGTCCAGAAATCAAACAGCTCCAACGAAATCGAGATGCAGCACATAAGCGATTCAGACGAGGATGACTGACGACTACCAAACGTTCAGGATGCTCCGCAACTTGACACAAGCCTCGATTCGTCGAGCAGAATCCACTTATTTCCATGAAGCCCTCTCCTCTGCTCCTGATTCCAGATCGAAATGGCATCTCCTCCGTAAACTTTCCCTTTCTGATTCATACACATCTCTATCTAGATATCCTGTATCTCCTGAAGAATTAAATTCACATTTTGTTTCTTCTTACTCTTCCGATTCTCTTCACCCTTCCTCCCATTCTACCTCAGCTCCTGCATACAACGGTGCTAATTTTTATTTTTCCTACATCTCACCCTCTGAACTTATTTCCTCAATAATGAAGTCCAATTCCAATTATACCGGCATAGATGAAATCCCCATAAAATAGATAAAACTGTGTCTTCTCGTAATCACACCAGTCCTCTTATTCATATACAATTTTCCCTTCACAATTCAGTATTCCCTACCTTCTGAAAAAAGCCCTAATTCATCCTATAAATAAAACATCGAATCCCACATCTCCCAAAGACTATCGCCCGATCTCCAGCCTATCTAACCTTTCTAAACCCTTAGAAAGATTAGTACAATCTGTTATTCAACTTCCTCGAAGAATCCAATCTCCTCGATCCCCTTCAATCTTTTTCGATCCGGCTATTCTACACAATTCGCTCTCCTCAAAATCACAAATGACATGTTTATTGCCATAGACGAAAAAAAACTAACAGTACTGATACTTCTGGATTTTTCTGAAGACCCTTTCTTGGAAATCTCAGATTGCCCAAATCTCCCGCCGTTTTATAGGTCTACTTAAATTATTCCACCGATCCCGTCACCTTCTTCCCTAGTCAACTCGTAAGCTTTTAGTATCCTTCCTAATATTCCCTTACCTTGATTGTGGTGGTCTCTCGACGGTCCTCGGAGACAGATTGAAACGAATTATGAACTGCTTTGCCAGCTTTGTCTTCGATATACCGAGGCGCTCCCACGTTTCCTTCCTCAATTCCGAATTAAACTGGCTTTATCCCACATTCCGTAGAAAATATTTCCATGGATCATTCCTTTACCAAAATTATCAGCACCCTTCATCCTTCCTACATTTACAATACGCTTCAATTCAGATCTGCAATCAATTCAATGAACACAAGATCCCGTCTTTCTGATCTATATACCCCATCCCACAAAACTACTGCATTCCAGCGCTCTTTCCTATTTGGAATTCCATTCCATCTCATATTAGACAAGCGAAATCTCTAAAAACATTTAAATTCCTCTATTTCCAGTACCTCCTTCTTATCCAAGGTGACGCTTGCTAACAATCTACTTCCTCAATTAAATGATATCTACCAGGTATGCAAGTTTAAAATGTCGTTTATTTCTTAAAATATATACACAGTAATTTAAAAAAAAGTATAATATATTTTATTCAAAGTACTGACCCTCGCTTTCTACACATTTTGTCCATCTCTCGGGCAATATATGGATACCATTCCAAAAGAATTCTTCATCTTTATTTGAAATCCATTCATCGAGCCATTTTCGTACGTTTTCGAAATTGTTGAAGTGTTGCTCCGCCAATGAGTGTCCCATCGATGAGAAGAGGTGATAATCAGAAGGCGCCAGGTCAGGTGAATACGGCGGGTGTGGTAGGAGTTCCCAACCAAGCGAAGAAATCGTTTCCTTAGTCAATCTGGCTGAATGAGCAGGAGCGTTATCACGCTGAAGAATGACTTTGGCGTGCCTGTGAGCCCATTCTGGGCGTTTTTTTTTCGATCAATGCGTGACTCAAATTGATCATTTGTTGTCGGTAGCGCTCGGTATTGACTGTTTCGCCGGGTTTGAGAAGCTCGTAGTAGACTACTCCCTTCTGATCCCACCACACACACAACATTGTCTTCTTCCCAAAACGATCCGGTCTTGCACTCGATGTGGATGGTTGTCCTGGCGTTACCCATGATTTTTTTCGTTTGGGATTCTGAAAATAAATCCATTTTTTATCGCCAGTTACAACTCGATGCAAAAAACCCTTTCTTTCGTGGCGTAAAAGCAGCATTTCGCACACAGTTTTTCGTTTTTCCATCTGTCGTTCGTCCAATTCATGTGGAACCCATTTTCCAACCTTTTGAATCTTTCCCATAGCTCTCAGGCGATCGGAAATGGCTTGCCTAGTGACATTCAACTGTTCTGCCATCATTTGTTGGGTTTGGGTATTGTCTTCGTCTAATAAAGATTGCAATTCGAAGTCCTCAAACTTTTTTGGTCGATTTTCTCGTTTTTGATCAGTAACATCAAAAAAATCACCACGTTTGAAACTTTGAAACCAACGTTCACATGTCCTGACGGTTGGAGCAACATCGCCATAAGTCTCAACAAGAATTCGATGACATTCAGATGCCTTTTTCTTTTGATTAAATAAGAAAATCATGACATGCCGCAAATGCTCTTTATTTGGCTTAAAATTAGACATTTTTAACACCAAAGAAAGGTATGATACGTCCACGTAAACGACTTAAAAACAACTGACTTTTGTAAACAAATGACTAACAAACAAAATAGCGTTTAGAGATAAGCAAATCCTTCAATAGGCTAAGAGCGCATTCTATTGGAATTAAAACGACATTTTAAACTTGCATACCTGGTAACTCTTTCTGAAACACACTCAGTGTTACCAATTAAAATAATTTTTTCTCACACTGAATGCAACATTTGGGTTCTTATATTGTATATAATTAGCATAGTATCAAAATACTCTATTTACTATTTCATTTGTAGAATGTTTTCTTATTTTTCTGTTTATATATTACATTAGTATCTAGGTATACATTATCGTATTATTATTTCTTCTTGATTTTATTATTTTTTATTTTATTTTATTTTTTTAAATTTTATTTATTCATTATGTCTCTGACCAGATGTAACTAATTTCATTTCTTTCTGTAGTTGTTACTCTTAAGGGACTTGGTCCCAGAATAAAATTATATATTTTTTTCTATTTCTATTTCTATATTATCCTAATAATAACACCCTGTATAATGAACTAAAAATACCTTTTGTCCTTGATCTCATTCTTTCGTAATTATAAAAATCTATCCAATCATCCAAAACATCTGGCTCAATCTATATCCAGTTTTAATCATCCCTATAACCCCCTCAGAAGGTTGAAACTACAGTGGCCCCAAGAACTTGTGTAATATAGAATGTTGGAGTCTTGGTCATCATGACCAGCTTCTGGACCTAGCATTATTGATTATCATTATTTCTCTTCATAAAAATTATAATTATATTTATAATTAGTATTATTCATTTTTATTCATTCGTTTGATATGTATTTATTATTTATTTACTTTTATGTTGGTGTATGTATTTGCATATGTATTATTAATGGATAAATCATTATCTCTGTCACCTATTGCCCTTTACTCAGGCAGAATGTAATATCTTTGACAATAAAAGGTGATGTGAAGAAAAAAAAAATGTACTATAGCTATTTCGTTTTTTATTTTATTGTATTTTTTCTCTTTATCTTTAGTTAGGGATTATGAACATAGCTTTTTTTTTTTTTTTTTTTTTTTTTTCTTTTTTCTTTCAATTCGTTCTCTGACTACACGTAATCTTATTCATTTCTATACCTATTATTAATTTTTAAGGGACTTTGTCCCAGAATACAATAGTTTTTTTATTTTACAATTTATAAAATATTAGTAAGATGATTTCAGGATAAATAAAACAATTTTTTTTTTTTTCCAATTTATTTGTCTGTCAATATTTCATAGAATGATTTGACGAAAATCTGATATTTGCTTATACCTATGTGTGTATACAATTTATTTATTATCAAATAAATATTTAAGGATAAATAAAACGAAATATTTTTCTATTTATTTGTATGTGGAAATAAAATTCCAATTCATAAATTTCAACTTTACAAAATTTGTTTGACCTAATCTGATAATTACTTACCGCAGTGTAGTATACTGTAAAAATTCTCTTGTAGTAAAATTTGTAGGGAAATCCCTGGAAGTGGATGCTAAACCACTAAATGATGGTTCAGCAGGTGAATGAACTTTTATTTGTCGTATATGTGTATCACGCCCATTTTGATGATTACTTATCACTACGATTTGGAGTAAAAAAGTTTTAAGCACACCATTTTTTGTGCTTTTTACTGGAATTACAACCCAGCCATTAGGTTCATGAAATTCTACTGTTTCAACCTCCTGTATATCATTGTAACTCGATCCAGCTCTAATTGACAATCTGAAATGGATGGAGTGAATTAAGACCAAATAATCTTTAGACAATAACATCACCTAAATGAAACTTAGGCTTTAGTACATGAAACTTATCATGGATATAACATGACTCTAAAATATTCAATTTTTAAATAGATCATTTTTGTGCTTTTTACTGGAATTAAAACCCAGCCATTAGGTTCATGAAATTGTACTGTTTCAACCTCTTGTATATCATTGTAACTTGATCCAGCTCTAATTGACAATCTGAAATGGATGGAGTGAATTAAGACTAAATAATCTTTAGACAATAACATCACCTAAATGAAACTTAGGCTTTAATACATTATCATGGATATAACATGGCTCTACAATATTCAATTTTTAAATAGATCATATACCCTATAAGATAAATCCTGAATACAATTGGCTTATAATGATTTTATTGCTTTCTTTTTAAACACTCTTTATAATATACTGTGTAATTATATTTATAATCAGAAAATTAACAATATATAGTAAATATTCCCTGAAAAAAATTAATATGAGGAGAATATAATAATGTACACACAATAATAACTCTTTACACATCTAAGACTCTTCATAGTAGTCAAAATTTCAACTTATGTAGGCTTGATTTCAGTTGATAAATCAAAAAAGTTAATCTAAATGACTAGAAATATATATATATATATATATATATATATATATATATATATATATATATATATATATATATATATATATATACACATATATATATACACACACGAAGAAAAGTAATTTAAACTTCCAACATTGAAAGTGATATTAAGTTAAATGTTACCTATCTGAAAGAAATTACTAGTACTATGAGTGCATTTTTTACTGCCCAGTCATTTTAATTCCTTTTGAGTTAAACTATGAAATAAGACAGTTTTTAATCGTAATAAAAGTAGACAAAACATAATAAAAAAGTAACAATAAACAGTTACAATAATTAACTAATCAGAGTATAGCATATGCTTTAGTGACGTAAGTTTGTTCTGTAAATCCTACAGAAAACTGAAATGTCAGATATGAATTCTGAGCTCATGATTCCTACTTCTTTTTTATATTAATAAATAATAAGCTATTACTATGTTATTAATATTATTAGATCAATTGACATTGTTTTGCTGATATAAATAACAACATACATAATGCTGACAGTAAATCTCAGTTAATACCCATTGTGGTGAAGAGAACTGTGAGAAATAGATTGCTTTTGCCTTTGATGAATTTTTGCACTAGAAAAATGAAAGAGAGTAGGGATAATTAGTTTTAAACATTTCCACTTATATGAAAAGAGAAATATTTGTACAGTTGAAACCTGGTCATGGGTAGAGAAGTATACTGATCTTTTAATGTCAACATTAGCCTCAGTCTGTGTCAATTTTATTTGCTACTGATTGATAACTTTAATCTTATTATTACTATATTATTTTTGATATTATATATATTTGATGTCAAAATTTAAAATTGGCTAGGGACGCATGGCTGGTTTGGACCGAGGCTCCTCAACACTGAAAGGCACAAGGAGGAAGAAGAAGGTATTAGAATTTTCTATACTGTATTTAATTTATAGAATTTAATATCTTTACAGTATTTAAATTATTTAATTAAATTTAGAGCTTAAGTTCTTGCCATATGTTTTTTCTTTCCATTGATAGAACAGATATTTTGTATTTCTGTGTACATAACTATTTACAAATGTCAATATATATATATATATATATATATATTTGTAACACATCATCAGAAAATCTGTTCAGAAAACAAACAGATGGCAGAAGTAAACTTAATAACATATTTAAAAAAATTCATTTCATTTGAAATTTATGAACCAACATTTGATAGAATTTAAGTATTATTGTAAACATATGTTCACCTTATTGGTAAAAATGATGACACCACTGAAGAAATTCTTTTTAGCACGAACTTAACCAGACACACGACTTGAAAAATGGCTGCTATGAGTAGTATCTACCATTGATTAATAGCACATTTTAATCAAAGCCAACTTGTTGAATCTTTAAGAAATCCCAATGAATATTACTAGTTAAAGATGTAAGATGATTTTCAATATGGATTGTTAACAATAATCTTGTAAGGTTTTCAAACCAGCATCTGAGTTTAAGAAAGAAACATTTAATGTAGTCAATAAAAGCTGAAAACAATAATTTCATAAAAGAAAGAATAAGTTATCATAGGGTTAATTAAGTCTTTATTCATAAACTAGGTGATAGAAACAGATACAAAAATAAAAAATAAAATGAAGAAAAAAAAAGATCTTTATTTGAGATACAGCATTCTCTGAGAATAACATTCATAGTATAAGAGAAAATTTAAATCAAGCCATTTATTGTAGTACATATTAAGGCAATGATATTTAAACAGAAAAAGATAAAATAAGAAAGAAAAAGATAAAATAAGAAAGAAAAAGAAAGAAAAGAAACTGTATGTATATAAACATTTATCAAAAAGAAATAAAGGAAAGAGAAGAAAATATAATACATGAAGAAGTTAATAAGAAAAACTTTTCACAATAACAATACAAAAAATATATCAAAACAAATGAAATATACATTTATATAAATTGTTACAGATAAAATTGATTGGTATCAATTGAAATAAATTCGAACAAATATAATTTAACTAAATTAAAATAAAGTATAACATAATTGCAACAATAAATTCTCTTGTTGGCTAGAGTCCGACTGGAATGTAACCAGATGTTGGAATGGAAGAGTTTTGAATTTTTGTAAGAAAGGAGCATGGTTGATTTTAAGAGGAATAGAATTCCAGAGGTGACAGAATAGGAAGAAAGGAATGTAAAAATGAGGCAGATCTGGGGAGTATAAAGATTCTAAGGACAAGATCTTGTGAATTAGGTATGAGTAGAGAGTGTGAATTCCAAGATATAGTAGATATATATGGGAAGGATGAAAATTTTTGATAGTATGAGAAAAGAATGCACCATGGAAAAATCGTCTACAGATAGAATAGAAGAGAAGTACAGGGATTCCTGGGGTCCCTAAAACAAACTTAATGAAGCTATCTAGGATTCACTACAGTCTGTATGTAAGTCCCGCTGAGAGGCTTCAGTATACCACACAACCATGATCGAAATTGGAAAAAATGGAGGACATTAAGAGTTTACATCTAAATTGGGGAAGGTGATGGCAGGAACGATGATACAGTTTGAGGGTACCTATTGGTCATCGGGATATTTGGGCTACTGGGCTTCTAGGAGAAGGTTTGGTTAATGATAATGCCTATGTTTTTAATATTGGAGCAGAAAGTGATGTAATGATCATTTAGGTTGCACAAAAAATTAGTATGATTACTCATTTTTATAAAAGAAAAATGACCATAATTTTTTTAAAACTTCAAATGCTTCAAAAGAAAACAAGTCTTGTAATGATTTAGAAACTTTTTATCTCCACCTCTACTCATTAAGAGGCAGCACGGCAACTAGATTTCAAGGTCTCATCACTTTTGGTATTCAACTTCTTTTCCGTGAATGTTTACACCATAAATCATGGATCCCTGCAAAAACCCAACATCAAAAATAAAAATGAAAGTCATGCTTCATCTGGTAAATTTGGATGATACTACATATATTTTGTAAATAAGGGAATATAAAATAATTTCTTCTTTTTTTTTTCCAAAATTATGCCTTGTAGAAAAGAGATTAAGTGTCGTAAATAAGCTGAAGGCTAAATCCAGAAACAAATTGATGAAGTCAAAAAGAGGTGGATTTGTGATATTAACTTCTATTTCATGTTTCTACAACCTTTAGATACATCTCTATGACCTTTTATATCTTAGGAACTTATGAAAATACAGATCGAGGTAACCATTAATCACAATTTTCACAAGGCATTGTGATGATTTTTCTCTAAGAAAAACAAGCATACTAAAGAGTATCCAAAATGATAATGCTAAATATTGGCAATAATAACATATCTTGTTCTAAGAGAGCCAGAATAAGATACAAAGGGGGGAAGGAGCTCTTGAAACTCAGTGATCACTTGTAAAACCAGAAAGACCCCACAAGATATTTTAATACTCGTAGAAACGTGAGGAACCCTAATATAATAGATCAGGAGTTGCTGAACATCATAGGAGGGATATGTAAGATGGAAGGGCTAGGAGGAAATCGACAAGTATCAATCATATTTCACTTCAGGTTTTCAGGATAGCCGGCTGACTGGCACTAGATTTTAAAATTAAAGATAAAAAAATGTTTTATAATTTACATCAACAAAAAGGTTTCATTATTTTCATTCTAAAAGCAACATAGAACAATATTTCTATGGTATACACAGAATAGGAGAAGAACACTCAAAAGAAATATTACTTTTACAATATTTAGAATTCGACTTAAGCAGTATGCCTGCTAATGAAATGGAAGTGGTTGCAAATAACTTTAATGACTTTCATGCCACCTATTCAACCATTTAGAAACATGCCATGTACAATTTGAGTAAAAATGATGACTTGCAAAGTGTACGCTTAGCAACCTCACAAGACTTAGATGTGAGCAGTACAATGTTTAATCACAAGAAATTTTATAAGGGAAAATTACAGAAATCAAATAGATGTATAGCTAACCAAACTGACCATTCATAAGTTGGGAGACAACAAGGAAACACAGGTCATGGAGAAAAGCAGTTATTGACAGTAACTATTTTGTTTCTTAAGAACCAGGAATACTACACCTCACCTGCAGTTCAAAAACATGCAAAGCAACAAAGAGATCAGAAGTTTGAACACTAAAGTGAAGCTTACATAGCCAACCAGACTTACAAGGAAATGGAAATAACGAAGTATAGGGAAAATTAAAATAACAATTGCACAAGTAAGATAGAGATACTGATGTGTTTTGAATTTTGAATTAATAATAAAATCATTATCTAGAACATAACTTGTCAAAAACGTGCATGAGCCTACTTTGGCTCAATCAAAAGTCCTTCAATTATCTTTCTTGAACAAATTCTATCCATATCTCAATTTAATAAACTTTAACTTTGAAAGAAATATAAAAAGTGCATAAAAAAATCTACAAATATAATAAATATAATAGTAGTGACCCAGCCCAACTTAGTATAATTCATGAAGTCTATTCTATTTATGAAAGAGTCATAAATGTTCAACATTTTCAAATAACAATTTGAGGGTGGCCACCAAGTCAGGAAAAAAAACAAAAAAAAAAACACTAAACATAATTCCAGGCTTTCCATTAGTTGGGTGCCCACAATTTTTAATTCTTTTAAAATTTTAATATTGGTAACATTGACTTAGTGGTAGAAATTACTATCACTGTTTACATTGAAAGGTTTTATTTTATTAACTAAATTGGACTATTATAAGTATTATAATGTTACAAATATTTAATTTTTTAATAATTTAAAATAATTTAACAATCCAACAACTTTCTATTTTATTAATGTAGTTGTTTATAATTTTATTTATTAATTATTATGGTATTTTTTAAATTTATTTTTATTATTCTTAATATTTTTATAGTCATTTTTGGTTTAGTAGATTCTTGTTGTTAAATTTTGCTTTGTTTTACCTACATAATGTTTATTGCAATCTAGACAGTTTATTTAATATATATATATATATATATATATAGTCAGACCAATATTGTCATATGGAGCTGAGGCATGGAACTTCACCTCTATGATGGCCAATAAGATTTTTAAGATCTTTAAAAGAAAAGTATCAAGACGGATCTATGGCTCTGTCTATGATAACAGCAACAATCAATCGATATATCGCACAAACATATGAAAAATTTGCGATTATAAAGATAGTAATGTGCTGCAATTTGTCAGGTCTAGACGAATAGAGTGGCTGGGTCACATAGTAAGGATGCCGAATGATAGGATGCCTAGCAGGTGGTAGCTGAATGGAACAATTATTGGTACAAGAAGAGCTGGTTGGCCGTGATGGCTGCAGGACGTAGAGGAGGACCTGAGAATGGTAGGAGTGACTGGGATGGAGATAGAAGGCAAGGAATAGAGATGTGTGGAGTAGGATTGTCAGAGAAGCCAAGGTCTACCCCAGGCTGTAGCTGTAGAAAGTATATATATATATTGTGTTTATTTTATTCATATTGTTATTCCGAAATTTTTATCTCATTTTATCAGACATCATATTATCTTTTAAACTGTTTAATATTTCCTGTTTTATTTCATTTATATATAATTTATCTGTAAATTGAACAGCTGTTTTATTTTATGATTAGTATAATTATTATGTTTTTAAATTTATATAAGTACTATTATGTAACATAACATTATGCGTGTGAAAATTATCATTATTTAGTTTTTATTATTAACTTTATTACATAATCATATAATTAATAATAAAGTTGAGATTCAAATAATATATGAAAGATTTATATTATTTACAAAAAAAATAAATAAAAATAAAAAATAATTAATTTAACAATAGAAAATATTAAGATAACAAAATCAAATATTTAAATTTATTAATAATAAAAACCGATCAAACACTAAATAAAAAATGGAAAAATAAAAACATAGTTATCACCTGTTAATTATAGGAATATAAAAAGATTTTTTACAAAAATAGCAGGACAATTAACGATAAATTCTATATATATATACAAAATAAATCAGGAATTTGTACCTTTTATAATTTTGTACTGGAAAATAATGCTAATAATAATCATAATAATAAAAATAAAAATCATTATTATTATTATTATTAATTATTAATAATTATTTATCATTAGCATCAGCATTATTTTCCAGTACAAAGTCAAAGGTATGTCCTATAATATATATTGTTTCCACTTCATTTTCTATACTTTTAATTTTATTTATTAAAGAATTCAACATATTGATATATTTACTATCCGAGCTGACTCTATGGGGATTATTTAGTATTAAAAGAGAGGATAGAGTTTAAGCTTTTTACATTTGGGGTACAGAGGTCTTGTTTTGATAATCAATAATGGTGTCATTATGTTTCTTACATTTTATATTAGCTTTATTAATTTGAAACAAAATTTTTTTTCCCAGGGTCTTTAGTAACGTCTATCTCGTACCGGTAGGGGTTAATAGCTGAAAAATCGTTATCTGAGGAAAACTGAGGAAAATATAAGGCGGAGAATTTGTTATGTGTAGGGACCAGAAATAGACTGCCTCATTAAAACTAAAAGGTTTGACTGCTATTGCCTTTTTTGTTTTCCTTTGTCTAATTGCTTCAAGGCATTCTGGGTTAGTTGGGAGGTGGCTGTTTTTGCAAAGCATGTATTTTATCTCATTGGCGCAAAAATCTGATTTGTGTTCATTGGAGCCACATTTTAAGCATTTTTCTTTTCCTAAACATTTCTCTTTTGTATGCCCATATCTTAAACATTTTTTCACAAATTAGGGGTTTGAAAATATATGGGTAAACTCTTCTAGCCACTAAATTAAGAGTGCTTTCTGTCGATACCAAATTCAGAGCAGTAAACTTATTATCTAATGCTACAATGGTGGAGACAACTCTGGAATCCTTAGATTTGAAGTAATCGTGGAGATGTTCTTGCTCACAGCAAGTCTAAAAAATGCTAGTTAGCTTCTACCTTCAATTTTTCTGGGAAGATAAAATCTCACCACAGAGGATTTTAGGATGGAGTTTTCGGGCATTTACCATCGGCACTCGAAGGTATCGATCCATTGATTCTAATTCTGTAGTAGACCAATCCCAAAGAGTAAGCAAACGAAAGGATAACCCAACTGTTCAAACTTTTTTTCTATTCTTTCCTGAAAGAAATGTCCTTAGGATGAGTTTTGAACGCTTTTTAAACATATCTTCGAATTGCCTCTTCACATACTTCCTTCTTAAAGTCCAGAAGTTCATAAATCCTTATATGAGTCCCATTCATCAAGATGATCAAGAACAATATTATTTGATAGTCCCATATTTCTAACTTCTTGAAGTGTCCATCTTTTTACATGAAGAACTGCACACTTATCAATGCCAAGGCTTATATATATATCACTACTGAAGGCTCTCACTAATTCAAGGAGGCATCTAAGGTATTTTTCATTTCTAGTATACAACTTAATGTCATCTATGTACATTGAGGGGAACAGCACTGTTTCCATTTTAAGGTGATAGCCTTTACCTGAACTATTGAAGATTGTACTAAGAGGGTTGATTGCCATACAAAACCATAAAGGGCCCAAGGAGTCACCTTGAAATATTCATCTTTTAATTGATAATGCATCCCCGGAACGTTCTCTTTTATCGCCTGGCATTGTAAGGAACACTTTCCACAGCTTCATAAGGCGTTCTAGTAAATTTATTACATCCTAGTCCACTTTATAGATCTTCATCACTCCAAGGAGTCAGTCAGAAGCTGCAAACTGAGGCGTGCTCCAACTTTAATAAAAATACCGCAACAGCGCTGATCTCCATAGACTGCACGAAAGCATTTGATTCCGTATCTCACAGGATCTTATGCAGAAAACTTGAAGATCTAGAATGCCCTGAGCAGCTCTATGGAGTCATTGTCTCCTTTCCCAATGAGAGAAGTCTCGCTGTGCGGGTTCGTGACGTCCATTCATATTCAGTACCCTTCACTTGCGGTATGCCACAAGGAGCAGTACTATCTCCAGTGTTGTTTAACATCTACACTGCTGAGGTAGTTGGCAAAAACTACGGTAGGGCAGAGGGACAGTAGCCGCTTTTGCCGACGATATGTCATCACTAGCAGCAGCATGAACCCCACTGCAGCACTATGTCAGGCAGAAACGGTCTGCTGAGAGATCATTCGACGGCTGGATTCACTTAACATCCAAGTAAATCCAGCCAAAACAGACTGCGTAGTGTTCTCACACCAGCATGGGAAAAAGACAACACTGTCGACTGGCAGAAGACCCTGCGAGTGGCAAACACCACCATTGCCCCCTCCAACTCCATTGTCTACTTGGGCGTTACCATGGATAAAGGGCTAAAATTTTCAGCTCACTGTTACAGGGTACACCACAAAGTGAGAAGAAGATCCTACCGCCTCCATCACCTCCTATCCTCTCCAGCACTTTCCCTCCATCTCAAACTCTGCATATATAAAAGCATGTTGAGACCTGCCCTCCTGTACGGTGCCCCTCTTCTCACCCGCCTTTCAGATGGAACTAGACTGCACCTCCAGGACTCCATCCTCAAGAAGATAGCAAAAACTACCTCACTGAAGAAGAAGAAGCCAGAAGACCTCCACAAGATCTTCGATCTTCCGACCATCCCGGAGTTCATGCAGCGCCGGCATTTCAAGTTTCTGGACTCTCTGCAGTTCTTAATGAACCCCCTGTTCAGAACCTTGACACCAGCACCAACCCGGTCCGCTGGCAACTAACAACCGGACCATAATGAAGACACCAATGGACCAATCAGAGCCCACTGGACACTGGTCAGGAATGTGACCATAAGGACATTCTTATTAGTTTTTAAAAAAGTTAGTTATAAGTTTCCCCACAACAAGGTTTAGGTGAGCCCCATCATCTAAACACATATCTTTCTGAAAATATATCACTCCATGATCCCACAAACTTTCTGCAGGTCTTACAATGTACCTAGTACAGAAAAAGACCAAACCTCAAAGAAATCCTATTCCATAAAAATACATGGATAATAATCCAATAGGGGATTGGGAAAAAAAAAGAAAAAAAAAAAAGGGAGTCAGTCATGCGGTACTAAATCGAACACTTTTTGATAATCAATCCATGATATTGATATATCACAATGTCTTTTTTTTACTATGAAGCTATGAAACTGTCTATGAAGAGTAGTTCTTTACACCCCCCTAGAATTTTCTCTTGTCCCGAACTGTTCATCAGCTATTAATTTATGAAGGTTGATATGCTATTTCAGTTTCTCTCAGCCTCAACATAAATCAGAAAACGATGATATCAATTCCTTTCCTTTCTTCCCAAAATGACAAATAACAGAATTAATATCCATAATTATAGATTGAAAATCCTAAAACATAACTGTCAAAGCATAAACAATAAATTCTACGAAATCGAAAATTACCTCAATATAAATAAATTACAGATAGCTTTATAGCAGGAAACGTGGTTTAATAATAAAACGACATATCATACTCAAAACTATAATATAATGAAAAGAAACAGACACGATAGATACAGAGGAGAGGGCATTTTTCTCCACAAGTCCTTGCTCTATGAAACTATGGAACTAAATAATCTGGGCACGATTGAGGTAGTTCCTTCCCTTCATTTATAAGAGGGCCAGTAGACTGGAACCTCTTCCGTCAAATAATATCCGACACTATAGACCTCAGAGTATCCCTAAAAACCTCCCAAGACATTGACAATGGAACTTATTCCTTCACAAACATAATCCAGCAAGCAGCCTGGGCTGCATCCTCACCTCGTTCCCTTCCCAAAGTTCGAAAAGAAAATCCTTTACCTCAAGATCTACTGGACCTTATCCAATCTAAACGCCATGCCAGAGCCATTTGGCAAAGAACCAGGCATCCAGGTGATCGGAAATCCTATAATTACCTTACCAAACAACTTAAAAAAAATATGGCTACCTTCAGATCAAAATCCTATCATTCCCATCTTTCTTCACTCTCCTCTTAAGATAACTCCCTCTGGACAACCACTAAAAAAATCCTAAAATATCAACCTAATCCCAAAAATCCTCTGGATATGATCTCCTTAGTTCACAGATCCTCAGGCAACTCCCTCATAAAACAATCATATTCCTTGCCAACCTATACAATTGCATCCTCCGGACAACCCATTTCCCTTTGCTATGGAAGCACTCCATTATTATCCTTTTCCTGAAACCGGGCAAACCTCCTAACAACCCTTCATCATATAGACCAATTAGCCTTCTCCCAATCCTTTCAAAAATGTTTGAAAAGCTCCTTCTTAAAAGAATCCTACCCATCCTTGAATCGCAAAATATCCCTTCACACCAGTTTGGATTCCGCTCTAGCCATTCCAATATCCAACAAGGCCTGAGAGTTGTTGACCATAAATCTTCAGCACTTGAAAGCAAGCAGTATTGCTCCGGCGCATTTCTGGGCATAGCGCAAGCTTTTGACCGGGTATGGCATGACGGTTTGCTCTTCAAGCTCAAAGCCCTGCTACCGCAATCACTATTCCTAGTTCTTCATTCCTACCTCTCTAACCATTCCTTTCGAGTTCGTTGCGGAATGGAATACTCTAACTGCTACCCAATAGGGGCAGGTGTTCCACAAGGTAGCGTTCTTGGTCCAGCTCTATATATCCTCTATGCTGCAGATATCCCTACCACTCCTAATAATTTCCTTGCAACATTTGCTGATGACACTGCTATCCTTTCATCCCATTCAGATCCTTTAATAGCTTCCTATAATCTCCAAAACCACTTATCCTTGATTGAAGACTGGTGCGATAATTGGGGGATCAAAGTTAATGAAACTAAAAGCACCAACATAACCTTTACCCTCCGCCGAAAATCCTGTCCTCCTATCAATTCTAATGGTATCCCACTACCTAAAGCTGACACAGTTCGGTATCTTGGTTTCTACTTAGACAAAAGACTTATATGGAACCCACATACTCGACTCAAAAGGCAAGAACTCAACAGACGCTTCAGCCAACTGTATAGACTATTAAACAGGACGTCTCATCTTTCCGTTGAAAACAAACTTCTCATATACAAAACCATTATTGAACCTATTTGGACTTATGGACTTGAACTGTGGGGCACAGCTAAAAAGTCGAATATCAAACGTATTCAATCCTTCCAATCCAAAGTCCTTATTATTTTTTTTTTTTTTATTCACATATTTCACTTGTATTTATATTCTATATTGCATATTGTTTATGTATATCAGCATAGCTCTTTTTTGTTCTATTTAATTTAATTTTTTTTTTCTTCTTCTTTTTTTCATTTTATATTTTTATTTATTTTTTTTTTTTTTTTTCTTCTCTTATTGTACATATTGTGTGAATATAATCATGAAGTCATCTATATTACTTATTGCCTACATTTGTGGCAGATTGTAATAATTCCTCAATAAATGATTGATTTAAAAAAAAAAAAAAAAAAAAAAAAAAAAAAATGAAAATCTAATCAAATAAATCCTAAATAATAATAAATAAATTTGCAAGTTTTTGTGAGATTTGAAGTTTTGTGAATAGTTTTTTTTTCGAAAAACGGTGAGCGTTGAAGTAATATAAGACATTGTAACTTCCCTAAATAAGGTGAAGATCAAGCTGTTCTTTAGGTCACAAGTTTGTAAAATTCAAGATTACTTGTACTTTTATCTTTTAGGAAATTTAATGCTTAATCCGAAAATGTGTTCAATGTTTAAAAAACATTTGAACAAAGTGGAGATATTACAGTTTTTATGGAAAACGTGGTTTCCTCAAACAAGTCTTTGATTTATCGTATATCTGTAACGGATTGGAATAGAAAGGTGAAGTCTGCGGCATTTTTCCACATTTTTGATCTAGTTTCACCCACATTTTTTTTTACACTAAGAGGTACTCACCCTGTATACAAAGTTTATTTGATTTACAAAATAAATAGCCTAACTCTAGTACACTCTTGTGAGGAGATTCCAATATGCAGTCGTCATTTTTCAGTTCTCAGGTTACACCCAGAGGAGATGAACTAATAACGACATTACAAAACAGCTCCTGTTATAATTAAATGTAATAGGAACCATAAAAAAATTAAGAATCCCAACTAGTAGATCCTCCATACTAGATCTATCATTCACTACAGCGGATATATTCTACAACCTTACCTGGACTGCATTACCACAAACTCTGGGAAGCGACCACCTACAAATTCTAATAGAAATAAACAACTTCAGATCCCAGATAAATTACAAATTCCTGCCTAAACGAAATTCCAAAAGATTAAATAAAATAGTAAACACTAAAAAAGTCATAGAATTAGAAAAATCAAACTTCAGATATAGAATACCAGTTCTGCCTGACATAATAAACCTGACAGGAGAATCAGCTGTCCCTCAGAAGTGCTCAGAGTACCATCCCAAATTTGTGCCGAAATGCTGATGGAATGTAGAAATCCGTAAGGCATATGAGGACAAGAAGAGAGCAATAAAAGAATACTTAAGAAACATGATGACAGATAAATACAAAATTATGCAATCAAAAATTAACAATATTAAATCTCTTATTAAAAAAACAAAAAAGGAATCCTGGAAGAAATATATTGAGAGCATCAACCCAAAACAAACAGGCTCCATTTGGAATAAAATCAAAACTGTATGTGGCAAGGGGCATCAACAGGCAAAACATGGTACTGACAAGCAAAACATCAGTGATAGCTTTTCTTGAGAATTTGTCTAATATATTTTATCCTAGGCAACCATTACTCCGGACATCAAGCGGTAACCACCTTTTGGAATCACCCTTCCAACTAACAGAACTTAAAGCAGTATTGAGTGGTAAAACTGGAACCACATCTGGTGTTACGAATTGATCAAACTCTAACTGGAAACGATGAGACAACAACTGCTCACAGCATATAACCAACTCTGGGAAGAAGCAATGATCCCCCGTGATTGGCGCAATATTGTCTTATCCCTAATTCTAAAACCTGGTAAAGACCCATCCACAATAACATCATACTACCCTATCACTCTCATCTCGTGCTTGGCGAAAGTATTTAACATTATTGTAAAATGCAGGTTTGAATGGTTTATAGAAACAAAAAATATTTTAAGACCTTCGTGTTTCGGCTTCAGAAAGAATAGATTCATCACAGACCCAATCTGGCTCCTAAACAACGATATTTTGAAAACCTACAAAAAAAGAAGATAAAAAGATCCTTGTTGCATTAACAATGGACATAGACCAAGCATACGGCAACATAAAATTTCAAGTTCTACTCTCTCAATAAAAAACCCTTCATCTACTAATCAAATTGACTCAATGGATAATAAATTACCTATAATACCGGACATATTTTTTGATAACTGGAAAGAAAGAGTTGCCTTTGAAACGTACAGCGGGCTACCTCAAGGAGACCTCTGCACTCCACCCTCTTCAACCTTTACACCAAACATATTTCCAATAGCAAAATTATACAATGTGCAGATGACTTCTTAATTTATACTTCAGTGAGTACGGCAGAAGAAGGCAAATTTAACTAAACAGAATTTAATTACACTATACAAAACAATTATTAGTGCCATTGGGTTGTGCATAGGGGCTTTCAAAACGTCTCCCATAAATGCACTCCAGGCCTCCACCAAACATTAGAAGATCGTGACTAATTCAAAAAGTACCTTCTCAAGGTTTATTCAGACTCTAACCATTCGGTAGGAAATACAATTAAAAAAGGCAACATATTCTGTCAGAAACTAAGAACCACTGCTTAAATTACTCTATAAATCTGAAGATCCTCATGAATACACAACACCTGCTCCTAAATGTCTAATTAAAATACATAGCAACTCCAATCTAATCGATAAAACACAGAATAAAATTCACTATTCTTCATTGGACCTGAAAACCCAAACTTGTACTTCGATCACTGTATTTGACACCCAAAACAACCACAAATTCTCTTTTTCAGTCCCATTGATGATTCTTTCATGTTAAATTGTAGTTTTGTAAGCTATTTGAAATAAAAATAATTTTGTTATGCTCAAGACACGACCCGGCTTTAGGGTGCTCAAAAACTCCAAAAAAAAATGACAAATTTCCAATGAAATGTGAATATGTGAAATTTTATCAAAATAAAAAAATATTCATTTTTTATCTCTTCAATAGGTGATTTTTTTATCTCTTTGGAGGACATTAAAATTTTAAAGTTGAGATTTCATGAACAACTTTTAACGGCCATAACAACTGCTGTTCAAGCTATTAAAATAGTAATAGCATCACAAGAATGTGGGTCTTCTTCTCTTCTTCTCCTTCGGTATTCCTCTATCAGGTTCCTTGTCTTCTTCCACTAATCATTCGCTGATATGCTTCATTCTTATTTTCGGTGGCTGTCTGGCACTCTTTATCAAACCACGAAGGTCTTGAGGTTTTTAGTTCTCTTCTTAAAATCTCTTAGGCTGTGTTTGTTACATCTTCTATGTAGGCTTTCCACATTTGATCAATGCTATTTTCCATATGTTCTTTTACTCTTTGATTTACCGATCATCCAGTTTTCCCTGTGTATTTTGCTTTACAGTCATTACGTTTTAGTTCGTATACACTGCTTTTTTGGAAATGGTCTATTTTGTCTTTAGGTGAAGGGAAGTATGATGACAATGGTTTATCTATTTTAAATGCATGGTTGAAAACTAATTTTTAAAATTCCTTATTATTATTTATTATACATTATTTAAATAACATCTTCAAAACTGAAATTTCTTTTTCCCCACAACGTACAATAAAAACTCAATAGAATTAGTCACCAAAATCTACACAAAAAGATCTCTAGGCCATCTTCTTTACAATTAGGGTTGGTGAATTAATTGCCACTTCTATAGGGATTATTTTATTAGAAAACTAGTTTCGAATGTTAAACATTCATAAAGCAGATATTCCATAAATACCTACATCTTAAAACTAAAATTTCCTTTTTCCCACAACATACAATAAAAAACTCAATAAAATTAGTCACCAAAATTAAAAACTTAAATGTTCCAGACAATGCAAAGTTAATATCTTTTGATGTCACAAATCTGTTTACCAGTATCTCACCTTCAGAAACTATAAAAATTTTAGAAGAACTAATCTTCCGCTCCAATCTTCAACCACTAGAAAAATTGGACTTTTAAAATTTAATGGCAGTTTGTACAAAACATAATTACTTTCAATTCAACAATGAATTCCATAAAAAGTAAGAAGGCTTACCTATGGGGTTCCCTCTTTCACCCCTTCTGGCAGATCTTTTTATGGACAAATTAGAATGAAAAATCCTTCATTCAAAATTAGCTCAACACATCATATACTGGTATAGGTATGTTGATGACATAACTTGCCTATGGTCTGGGACGAACAGGCAAATCAATAGTTTCTCAAACGAAATTCACCTTTCAATTAAATTCACACTGGAGTTACAGAACAATAAAACATTAAATTTTTTAGACATTGAAATCTCTATAAATAATAAACAACATGGATTTAGTATATGTACCTATACAGGAAACCCACACACACAGATGTAGTTATACACAACAATGCCAGGAGACCACTAACACATAAACTCGCAGCCTTTAATAGTATGATATACCGCCTTTTAAATATACCGTTAAATGAACAAAATTATAACAAAGAAATCCAAACAATATACACTATAGCTAGCAATAGCAGATACAGTAAAACCACAATCGATAATATTTTAATAAAACAAATACATAAAAAAACTATGAATAATACATACATAACACTCTCAGAGGAAAAAGCTACCCCAAAGAAATATATTTTGATACCATACTACGGCCCAATACCCACTAAGGTCGGAAAGGAATTTAAAAAATTAGGTTTAAACCCTGCATTTAAAATAGATAAACCATTGTCATCATACTTCCCTTCACCTAAAGACAAAATGGACTCCTTCCAAAAAAGCGGTGTATACGAACTAAAATGTAATGTCTGTGGAGGAAAATACATGGGGAAAACTGGAGGATCGGTAAATCAAAGAGTAAAAGAACATATAAGAGCATACACTAATAAGACCCAAAACTCCAATTTCGCTAACCATCTAAATGAAAATAACCACAAATTTAATAAAGACTCAGGAGTAAAAATACTACATCAAGTTGAAAAAAGGCTAAAACTAAATATTTGTGAATCACTAGAAATAATAAAATCATTTAAAACCGATCCAGATTTTTGTTTAAATGATCAGATGAACACATCCAATAGCCCCAATTTAAATTTGTTTCCCATAGGAACGGAAAAATCCAATGAGTCATAAGGGAAATCCCATAGTAAATCACAAAAATTTAACCCATCTGCCCCCTTCCACTTCTCACGATTTCAGTACGAAGTCCATTTCTATTTCAATTACCTCTTAGACCCTCTAAGGTGAGTGAGTACTGATGTTTTATTTCTTGTGTTACATTTTTAAACACTTTAGTGTATATAATCTATGTAACATAGTACTGATGTGTTGAAAAATTGTGTATGTTTTAGAAGTGAAGATGAATGTTTAGCATTCAGAACTAGTTTTCTAATTAAAACAATCCCAATAGAAGTGGCAATTAATTCATCAATCCTAATTGTATTGATCCTTCTTTTGTTTGGAGTTTTTGAGCACCCGAAAGTTGGGTTGTGTCTTGAGCATAACGAAAGTATTTTTATTTCAAATAGCATACAAAACTACAATTTAACGTGAAAGAATCATTTCTCTATCTTGACTAAGAGCAGAGAAAAAAATAAATAAAACCTGATTTTCATTAATATTTTTTTTTTTTTCTCGGCTCCCAATACTCATTGGTGGCTATAAATCTAGTTTTGCACTATTACAGGTCCCTAGTACCACACAAAAATTGGCATTCAAATCTGTGAGTTACAAATCAAAACGTCTCATTGTCAGTATCTTCAGTGCAGAACTTCATGCCATTCTCCATTCCATAATATACTGCGAAATAACTTACTCAAATACCAATATAGTTATCCCAACGGATTCTGCCTAAGTATGTCAATACCTAGAATTATTATACCAAACAAAATCATATAATTACATTTCTTTTAAAATCATCTCATTGTTACACATGCCCATAGTAATAGAATTATATCGATATTAATGGAAAAATCTTTGGCATATTCAGGTGACTGGTGACATACCAGGAAGCTACTAGGAGCCCACCCCTCCACCAATTGATCCACTCCATTGGCAAAATCAAAACATATCACTTCATCTCACAGATTAATTGTGTCTATCAGAAGGTTAATATCAAAACAATTACTATTACAACTATTACTATAACAATATTATACTAAATTTCTAATAATTTAATTTGTTGACTATCATTACATATCTGGGTCCAATCTTTTCGGTATCAGTATGCAGTATAATATATATAAATAAATATAATATACTGTCTTTTGATTGTTTTTTTAAATGTATATTACTATCATTTTGTTTCTGTTTAGAGATTTTTTTCATAGCTTAATATTTGAAAAATCAAAATTATATTTGAATGAAGTATAAAATAAAAATAATTTCTTTAATGATTACAATAATTTCATCTTGCGATCTGAATACATTTTACAGTTTAATTTGATTTATAATGTAATTTTTAATTTTATATATAATCCAATAAGATGCTCTTTTTATTATTTTAGTATAGTATTTGTAATAAAATTCTTCTTCTTCATTTTACATAGAAAAAAAATCTTATTTCAGGTTGCTATTAACTAAGAGCTTTGAATAAATATTCCGACTAAGACATTCTCTTAATTAAATACTTTATTGTAAAATAATTGTTGAGGAGCTTGATTTTTTAATATCTACTATTTAAAAAAAATGATCTCTTCATTGATTTTACACGCCAATTAGATAAACCTGGATTTTTCATTACAGATATTGAATTATAAGGAGCAATATATTGGGTTGTTTCACATGAAATGTCCGATTTTATAATATTTGAAATACATAGAGGATTTTGCGAGTCTCTGTTGTTTACTTCCAAAGTTCACATATCATAATCAAGCAGTTACTAATCCTCTACTTTTCTTTTATAAACATTAGCTTCCCAATCAATTACACACTGTTTAGTATACCTTCAAATATGAACATGGAAACACGCGATTTTCGTGTAATATTTTTTTATGAGTTTAAACTAGGTTGTTCGGCAGCTGAGGGTGCTAGAAACATCTGTAAGGCGTTTGGGGAAGGGAGTGTAAATGAACGAACCATTCGCCGTTGGTTTGCTAAGTTTTCGACTGGGGATACCAACTTGGAAAACCAGCCCCGAGGAAGACCTCCAACTGTAATTAGAGAGGTGAGACCATTACCTCTACAACCTACTGCAATGAAATTGGCCAAATGCACGAAAAATTATTGAAAATCGGAAGGGCCCTATACTCCTACACGACAACACTAGACCCCACGTTTCAAAACTTACCATGCATAAATTGAAAGAGCTGGGGTGCGAAGTTCTTCCGCACCCACCATATTCTCCCGACTTGTCTCCAACAGATTATCACCTTTTCAGGAATTTAGACAACTTCTGCAGAGGAAAATTTTTTGCAAATGATGCTGAAATCAAAAGTGCGTTTTCAGATTTTGTTTCACTTCAAAGCTCAGAGTTTTTAAAATCCGGGATAAAAAAGTTGTTGTCACGTTGGGAAAAATGTGTAGAAAAAGAAGGTAAATACTTCGAATAAAATTATATTGTTTTCATATTGTATTTTTACTAAAATCCCTTTACCTTGAAAACGGACATTTCATGTGAAACAACCCAATACAGATCAGAATTGTAGATCTTGTGTTTTCCTTCCTTCCACTACATTAATTATAACAGATACTACCAGATTAGACATCACTACATCATTTGATAAAAAGACATCAAAATCATTAAGTTATATGCAATACTTTAAATACTCTTAGCAAAAATGACAAGAATTTAAAACAAATAGGAAACACTATTCTTGATGTAACCAATACATGGGACTTGATGGCCGAGTGAGTTGGGGCAAGGGTCTCAGTGTGCTTGGTACAGAATGTCGTGGGTTTGAATCCCACCTGGAGGGGGAGGGGTCAAAATTTAATTTGTGGCAGACCAGTGACATGAATCTTGACCTTCCCGCCTTGTTTATAATAGGTTGGCAACCTGTAGGATAACCTGATCTTCCTGCCCTAGTTGGAGTAAATAAGGACATTAAGCCCCAGAAAACAAAACAACCATTATACCAGGTAAGACAAAAGTAATTGTGAATGAGCTATCAAAACAGGATAAATTGTGGTAAAGTGTCATCTACCAGACCATAAAACTGAATTACAAAATTTGTGAGCTTTTTCAGATTGTATATCATCGCTTAAGCCATGAGAACAATTAATCGAAAATGACAACATGACAAGAACCGAAAAAAAAAACATTTAAAAATTAAGTTTTAAAAATTAGAACACTAAACAATAGTTAAATCATTCAAAAACTATATTCCAAAAAAAAGTTAATTTTCTAAACTTTTTCATTATTCTTGTAATATTGTCATTATCGGGATACTTATTCTCATGGTATTCTTAAGCTACAATATAATGAAATCAAGCCTGCATTATGTTTATTGCATCACATCAGTTCCACAGAAGTTATATCAACATTTAATTAATACAAGCAAGCTTACTAATAAAACTGCCAAATCAGAAGAAAAGACAGATTAAGGCCTGTCACACTTGTTCAACATATATTTGATCTTTTAAAAATATTAAGGCCACACATCATCACATACCATACGGCTCAGCATCTTGTATACAGAGCTTATATAAATAAAATTAAATAAACATGGGAACCAGAATTAGTTTCATATAATTTATTTTTCAATAACCTCAAATTTTAAAAAGTCAAGTAATATTATCTGTACCAAATATTTACATACCGAGATGGGGTGTAACTCTCATCCATCCTGTAATCAGTATATATACAGATATCAGAAACAACAGTTTTTTTACGGAACTGAATGGTAATCAAATGGGGAAGCTGCCCATCAGATTGCCAGTAGGTATCCAACAAGTCATCTCTTAGTTGATCAACACCAAAGCCTGTTCAATAATTGCATCTTCAATTAGAAATTCCTTTTGAGATAAGAGATCATAACGATACTTGAAATCACATATGTATGAATTTATTAAAAACATTAACTAAATTAATTACCAGGTTTACAGGAAGATAGGCTCCAGACTGCCTGATTTCCAACCTCCCGGTACAAACCCAAACGTACCATTCGAAACGGATCTAGCGTTGTCAGAGACAAATCCTCTCGATTTTGAGGTCCTTCATTCTCTGAGTTGCTGTGCATATTAAATTTTTATAAAGTCTCAAAATAGTAGGTAATGAAACTTTTCTTCTTAGTTACGAAACTTTTTATTTTATCAATGATTCCTTTTTCCTTGAATAGTAAATGCATTGAATGAAAAAGAGATATTTATGCATCAATTAAAACTAACATTCAAGAAAAAATGAAAATGTAAGAGGTTTGTAAACACCTCAGGAGGTAATAAATTATTTCATGCCAAGGAGAAAGAAAATACAATTCATTATATTTACTAATATATTCCTTACTGCTGAGGCCTGCCTGACCCGGGTTAGATTCCATCACGTGGTTTCTGATAACCAAATGTTACCCATGATTTGTTTAAAAGAATTGCCAACGTTTATCTTTCAGCTATGTCGCTGCAAAAACTATCATTTTTAAACTGAACGAGTTATTTTGTAGCTTACCGACTTTTGTTGTTTATTTTTGTAACTCAGCACAAGTAATATATGCATAATTTTTAATTCACTGAACAATGCTATTATTTAAAAATAATTAACAAGTTATAAATTAATTTCGGTTATTTCAATGCTTCTTTACTTTTTGATTGATTCAGATCACGGACTAAATCAGGAGACTCGATGGCCGTGAGAGGTGGGGCGAGGGTCTAGCTGACAAATAAATCTTGTCCTTCCCACCTTGGTTAGAATAGGTAGGTAACTACCTACCTATAGGTAGAATAGGTAACCAGTAGGATAATCCGTTCTTCCTGCCCTAGTTGGAGTACATAAGGACGTTAAGCCCCAATTAACAATCAAAGAAACGGACTAAATCATTGCGACTTATCGAAAGTATCAAAGATTTAGTGATATATAAGTCATGTTTAGGAGACTTTTTCCTCAAAAAATTATACTCTTTTGGTTTTTCCAGGTTTAAACTGTTTATCCACGTTTTTTGTTTATCTGAAAATAATCATTTAATTTTTATCTTTTGTACTTATTTTTCGTTTTATTATCTTTCATTTACCATTAAATAATAATGTTAGTTGGCAAATGGTTCCTGGTTAAAATTATTTTTTATTTTTCCATATAAATAATGCCCTGTTGTGTTTGATTAGCTCCCAATTCCTTCCTCCACATTTCGATGAATTCATCGTAATTATTTCGTTTGTAATTTCTGTCATATTATTGCCATTCTGGAAGCTTAAACGAAACTATTCATATTCATTCATTATTCTCAATCCTCATAATCAAGCCAATAGATCTGATGGAAGCATTGGCTTGTTGTTCATGACAAGCTGAGGATTAGCAACGTTTTCAAATTATCATATTGGATCCAAAATATCCAATATATAAGTCTCCTATTATTCTTATTATTTTCCGGCTTAACCCAAATTTATAAAGTTTATCTCAAAGTATTTCTTGATTGATAGAATCGAAGGCTCTTTGAAGTCTACTGTTATTGCATAATATATAATAATTTTCGTTTAGGTTTTTGCATGTAGATTTGAATCAAAGCTAAGATTGAGAAAATACTGTATATATAACCTCTTCCTTTTCGAAAACCATTTTGGGTTTCTACTAATGGCTTCCGAAATTCTATCCAATCACCAATTCTATTGTTTAATTTGTTAGTAAATATTTTTGTGATGGTTTTAAGGATTGAAATGGGACGAAAGTCGTCTGGAATAGCTGAGTGTTTGATCTTCGGAATTAAATAGGTCAGAATTTCCCCCAAGATTTAGGCAGTGTTTTTATTTCCAAAATTTTATTGAAATTTTTAAAATATAATATATCCCTTGGATATATTGATCCAAAACTTGTTCTGAATATTGTCTAAGTCTGGCGTTTTATTGGGTTTCCATGACTTGAAGCTTCTTTTCAGCTCATGTGAAAAAATAGGAGAATCAAAATCTGGATGTAGGACATCGAGTGTATTAAATCAGTCAGATGAATGCGTGGGTAAGTATAGTTCTTGCAAGAAGTTATTCCAATCTTCAACTGTTAACGGATTTTTTATGTATACTTTCCCCTTCCTGTGTTTGTTTATTATGTCCCAAAAATCTTTTGAGTTTTTGCATTTTTTATATCGTTAAACAGCATATTAAAATATGTCCCCTTACAGTTTTTTAGAATTTGCCTGTATTGTCTTCTTTCAGCAAGGAATTCCTCCCGGGTTATATTTGTTTGTCTTTTCTGAAAATTTTATATGATTTGTTCAATTGTTTTTTTTTTGCTTCAAAGCACTGGTAACTATACCATGGTTGTTTATTATTATTATGGGGGTTTAAGGTCTCTATCGAATCGAGATACTAGGAATAGTGTCATCTTTTAATGATGTTTGGGTTGGGAGGTTTACTATGGAAAAAGTTTGGATTGGAACTGGGTGTTGACTCTGTGGTGGTAGTTTTATACGGAGAGGTAGATGATATGGAAGAATGTCCTGACTAGGACGTTGAGGAGGAGGTCGAGGTTTGGAAAGTACAGGCTGTGGTCGGGAGCTTTGAGGCGCCTGATATCGAGCCTGAAGATTTCCTTTGATATTTTAATATGACGAAGGAGCATTTAGATTCCCTCGTTTTCCCGGTAGTGAAGGGTGGTTGGTGGATGAAGTAGACGGCTTGGGATCAGTGGTGAAAAGTTGATCTTCATATTTTTCATGAAGGGTTTTCGGAGGTTCTACACTTACTTCTTGAGAGTTGTGAGGTCGATTTTTTTGAAATAGCTTACAGATGTCTCTGCCTTTAAAGGTTTTTGTGTACGACGCACCCTCTGTATTTGCTGGGTGGTCTTCACCGCAGAGGACACATTTTTCTGGCGTTTCTCTGGATTTTAGGCATGTTGCTGTAGCATGTGGCCCAGCACATTTGACACATCTGGCTGGATGGTCACAATATGACTTTGTATGCCCCAGAGTTTGGCAATTGGTGTACTGCACAATTGACGGTTTTTGTTTGGGCTGCTCAAATCGGACAACTGAGTATACCAATCTTGTAATTTTGAATATTTCAATATTATTGCTGGCTGGTTCCAAGTCTATATAAAATAAAGGTAGGGGGAACTTTTGTGTTGGGTGAAGAACATTCGAGATGTTTCTCACGTTGTGGCCAATCTCTTCAATATCTTTCTTTATAGCTTCTGTAGGGGTGATATTATGGAGGCCTCTTAAGACAGCTCTTTAGGCATTATCTTGTTTTAACTGATAACAATGGAAGTTATAGTTTTTAGTAGACAAAAAAAGAATTATTTTTTAATAGTTTTCTTTAGTAGTGGTGTTAATTTTAGTGGTGTCTTTAACGCGTTTAAAACATTGGAAGTTTGTTTGGCCTATAAGATTTGCTATTTCTTGGTAGAACGGAAGATAATCCTCTACCTTTGAAACGAATATTGGTGGGGTGGCGGTTCGGTAAATTCTTTATTTTGTTGAGTTTGCTCGGATGGAACATTCTCCAGGGTTGCAAATTTATTACTGGTTGGGACTGAATAGGTGGGTTGTTCTATTTTTGTGGTTGCAGTGGATTTACTGCGATTTGTAGGAGGTGGTATTTGTTTTCTTTTATTTTATTTTTTTTTATTAGGTGAATTCCCGCGTTTTTGAAGCATTCTTTGTGACATGTATTGAGAGAATAACTCGCTAATTTCAGACATCTGGTGTGGGCTAAATCAGCAACATATGGAACATTAAGATCTTTATGGATAAGTTTATTGGTGACAAAGTAAGGAGCATTGAGGATTTTACGATGGATTTTGGATTGTAAGGATTGAATACGAGATGAATTAGATGGTTTAGTGGAGCCCCAAGCTCAACTCCGTACGTCCAAATAGGTCTAATCACAGTCATGTATATGAGTCTTTTGTAATTGATTGGGAGCTTTGAACGTTTGTCTAGTAAATGTTGAAGTAGTCTGAAACGACGCGCAGTTTCTTGTCGTTTTAGTCTTGTATGTGGATTCCAAGTTAGTCGTTTGTCCAAGTGGAGTCCTAGGTAGCGTATCTGTTCAACAGGGATTAGTGGAATATCATTAAAGGATACTATAGGACAGAAGGTCGTAGGTTTACGACAAAGGTAAATTTTTTAAATTTAAAATTAATATGTAGAGAATGTGTATGAGAACAAGAATGAATTCCAATGTTCATTTACAATTTTATAAGTTACTATAATTGGAATGAGAGAACTTAATCACGAACAATCTTAACAATTTATAAATTTCGAGTCGTCTTGGCCACACTTTCTTTAAAAGTTTATTAATAGTTACAACACTCTGAGTTTATTACATGCTTTGTTAGGAAGTGAACTGGTGAAGAGATAAATGTTTAGTTTTAATGGCAATGCATTCGAGCAGTTGGCTGGAATTCTCCGGGTGGCGCTACTGTATGGCGATGTATTTTCGCCTTTTGACAAGTGATATAACACCTAGCTCATTCAGTTACATCTTTATGTAAACAAGGGCAGAAAAATCTTTGTGCTAACATTTTTCGTGTTGTACGTATACCAGGATGATTCAAGTTGTGAATTTATAGAAATGCGTTGTGCCTAAATTCAGCGGGAAGATAAGGTCTTGACTTGCTAGTAGACATTTGGCAGAATAGAGACTTATCAGTTCCTGGGATTTCGACGAGTTTGAGTTTTAGATTGTCCTGATGTTTGAGTTTGGTAATGTCCTAATCGTTCTTCTGGACAATGGATAAGGCGACAAAATCATCTGGAGTGTTGATTTCTTTTATCCGGGATATTGCGTCGGCTACATCATTATCCTTGCAATGTTTGTAGACGATTTCCGTGGTGAATTGACTGATAAAAGTAAGCCGCCAACAAGTACGAAGTGGAGTTGAGGATTCAGGCCTCTGGTTGAAAGTATGGATAAGCGGGCGATGGTCCATGATAATAGAAAATCCTTCCCTTCGATCAGATAGCGGAAGTGTTTAATAGACTCATATATCGCTAGAAGCTCTCTATCATAAAGTGAATACTTCTGGAAGCTGTTGAGTGCTTTAGAGAAAAAGCTTAGAGGGTACCATACATCTTTCTTTTGCTGCAGAACAGCACCTTTGGCAGTATCTGAAGCGTCGCTAGCGATGGAGATTTCAACGTTCAGATCGGAATGCATAAGGTCGGATGCTTCGGCAAGGTTTTTCTTAGTTCTGTGCAGGGCAATTTGTCGTTTATAGGTTTATTGTGAGTCAACTGGTGTAGAGGTTGTTGAATAGTCGCTGCTTATTCAGACCATCCATTACCAGCCGTTTTTTTCAAATAATATTTTGCTTGCCCATACCTCAATATGGATGGATAGGTAAGTTTGATGGATTTAGAATGCATGCTATTATTATTTCTAAGTTTGGTAAGCAAGGCCTATAAAAATTTACCAATCCTAAAAATCGTCTGAGGTGGATACTCCAGCAAAGTTTTGACTTCGAGAGGTGTTATACCCGTTGTTGTGAGATGGTATCCAAGAAAATCGAGCTTAGAGACTTCAAAAATGCATTTGGCGTGTTGACTGCACTATATTGGTCTAGACGTTTGAAGACTTCACGAATATAAGCTTCATGCTGTTCTTCGTTAACTGATGCGATGAGGAAGTCGTCGAAGTCGCGGAACTACTAGAGCTTCGTGTTATCAATTTTCTTATAGCTTCTTCTTCTTCTTGTTCGCGCTTTCTAATTTGATTATTATCTATGTTACAAATAAAAGGAGAAAAACAACATTGTAAATAGAGTGAAGGAGAGTTACCTAATAAAAGAAACTAAAGTAGCTCAAATTTTATTCATACAATAAAGCCAAACACGTAAACGCTAACAAAAAAAATCGGTTCTCCAAACACAAATTAACGACAACGCTAATAAGATAGTTAATTGTTGTGACTTGAAAGTCATGAAGGGGGGCTAGAAAAAATAGAACCTCTTTTGAATAGAAGTTAAACTAAACGGAGTTAGGCATAAAATGGAAATAGACTCGGGGGCGGTTTCTATAATGTTGACCACTACCACTAACAATTTGTGGCCACATCCCAAAGCTAGACCACGCTTTTTTCCATGCAACCAGAAACTCAAATAATGTGTAATGTCCAGCTATCAAAAATATATAATGCGAATGTAATGTACATGTATATGGAAACCAAGACATCCACGTTCTGGATCTATCTATTTCTATAGTAGTAGAAAAAGAAGGTTAAGAACCATATAGCAAGAGATAAGTTCAACGCGCTTGGTATCACGTTACAAGAGGTACACTCCCTAGAGTAACCGCCAAAATCGAGCTCTCCGTTTTTTCACGACTTTGCCGATATGTTTTCGGATGTTTTGAGTACAATCAATGCACCTCCTGTCTCTATTTGCTTGAAAGAAAACACTAAGCCGATATTCATTAAACACTGGGGGGTGCCGATTCCTATTCGAGATAGAGTCTACAAAGTATTGGACCGAATGGTTGGTAAAGGAACATTGACTCCGGTCGCTTTTTCGGAATGGGCATCTCCCATAGAACAAGCGATTCGTGCAGGCAGAGAACGAATTCGCAAATGTAACGATTACAGAGAAACGGTTAATGCTACGATCGACCAAAATGAATATCCACTTCCAACAATACCTGATATACTAGCCAGTCTTTCAGGAAGAATGATTTTTTCTCGCCTTGACGCTAACCAGCCTTATTTACTACTAAAAGTGGATAAAGAAACGTCGAAAATCTTAACAATTAACACCACTAAAGGGTTGTTTGTATACAACCGCTTAGCGTTTGGCCTATCAGCGGCCCCCGGCATATTTCAGAAATTTATGGACACTTCTATGAATCAAATATAAACGATAATTTTTAAAATTATATTTGTTGAATAATATTATACAGAAACTATACCTTCAACATTTTTCAATGTAGTCTCCTGCATTATCTACACACTTCTGCCACCGATTTGGAAGCTTGAATATTCCCTGTTCATAAAAAGACTGAGGGCGAGTTTTTAACCATTCGCGCACGTGCTTTTCGACGTCTTCATTGTTTTCAAATCGTTTTCCTCCAAGATTTTTTGAGGCGCATCGTCACATGTGATGAGACGTTGGTCCACCATTACACCCCCGAATAGAAAATGGCAAGTAAGGAGTGGCGAAGGAAGGATGAAGGCTGCCCGGTGAAAGCCAAAACTCGTCTCTCAGCCAGAAAAGTTCTTTTTTTGACTCAAGGGGAGTTCTACTCATTGATTTTCTTCACGATCAACGAACAGTGAATGCGGCTTACTACTGCCAGGTGCTACAGTCAGCAAAAACCAGTTACCGGAACAAAAAACGAGGTGTGCCCATTAGAGATGTCATCCTTCTCCATGACAACGCAAGGCCTCACACCGCATTGTTGACAAGGGATAAATTGGAAGAAATGGGCTATGAAACTCTCGAACACCCTCCTTACAGTCCAGACCTGTCCCCTTGTGACTATTTTTTGTTTGCGCCCCTGAAAGAATCACTTGGAGGAAAACGATTTGAAAACAATGAAGACGTCGAAAAGCACGTGCGCGAATGGTTAAAAACTCGCCCTCAGTCTTTTTATGAACAGGGAATATTCAAGCTTCCAAATCGGTGGCAGAAGTGTGTAGATAATGCAGGAGACTACATTGAAAAATGTTGAAGGTATAGTTTCTGTATAATATTATTCAATAAATATAATTTTGAAAATTACCGTTTATATCTCGTAGCAGGAATCAGGAGGGTATATGTTAAACTTTTATAATCCGTTCTTAAAAGGAAAAGCCGAAGTTGCAGAGCCTCTTCATCGACTATTGGATAAAAAGTCAGCTTAGCATTTTTGTGAGAAAGAAAGGAAGAAAATGTAAAAATTTATTACAATCAAGCGACTTATTGGCTCACTATGACCCCAAAAAAGAAATGATTATTTGCGCCGGCTCTTTGACATATGCTTGGGTTGCTGCCTTTCGATAAGGGAAGAGGACGGTTCAGAATGGCCCATTGCTTATGGATCAAGAACATTATCGATTACGGAACGTTATAATTCTTAAACAGAAAAAAAGTAATCGCCATCGTTTTCGCCTTGAAAAATATTCACAAATTTGTATATGAAAGACCGATAATCATATACAGTAATCATATTAAGATTTGCCACAAATGCAGAGGGAGACACGCTTTTGGTAAGCTGTAAAAGTTTTTGTTGTTCAGTAATAACATTACATTTGGGATAATATAAATCCATGAATAAAGTTATTGAGTCATTGCATTGTCTCTTTAATGGCCAATCTGAAGCTGTCAGTTTAGACAAGTATTGATAGCCAATGGGTCCAACGAGTAAATTAGAACTCGGGATTTTCTCGTATCATCAACATTGTGAAGTGCAAACTATTTTTCTAACCATTCGTAATTTATAATAAAAGTATTTTTACTAGGATCAAAAGTTTCAAACCAGGGAACTGGCAGCTGAGTAGCCGGAGGTGGTGTCGAACGTTGCATCAGCTCTTGTAAGCCAGAAAGATATTGTTCAACAGTAGCATTAGCCACAGTCACTTAAGTCACAAAACTTAACACTCGATAAAAACAAAACTCTCTCATCACCAGTTGTTATATATCAAAAGAAGTTCACAGATTTAAGTTGCAAAACATTAACATGTATTTGAGTACAGAACAGAACCAAACAGTGCTGAAAACAATAACATAACATAGCCAAAAAAAGTTAAGGCAACAGCCGGAGGGAAGCTGTATTGATTTCTTAGATCGATCCATAACAGCAGCTGAAATATGGTTCCTGACTGCGTCAAAAATAACAGAATGCGTGGCAATCTGGATTTAAGTCTCTAGCATCCTGGAAGGGTGACAGCTAAAATGGTATGGCCACATTTGCTGAATAGCAGATACCCTAAAGGCCATATGGTTTATTGAAGCTAGACCGGAAGGCAGACGTCCTCGTGGCAGACCCAGGAATATCTACACTGATTATATTAGAAAACTGAGTACAGCAAAAGGATGATCAGCTAGAGATAGGGACCGTTGGGCTTGATGGACCAGAACTGCAACCCCACGATTAACGGCTCATAGATGTTAGATAAAAAATAATAATAGTACAATATTTGAATAAGAGGGAAAAAAAAACAATTATGCCCTTCGAGAAAAATTAAAATAAGAACAAAAACAAAAGTTCTTGTTTAGGCTTGGTTTAATTATCAACAGACCAAACCTTGTGAGGTAGGGGTTATAGGCTGACGGATTGCCTTTATTGTAAATTATCTTTAATTATTAATGTATACACTTACCTTATCCGATCTGATTGCCTATAAAATCTATTGGTTACACCGTCACTGTTTACAGAGTCTGGCAACAGGATTTTAGCTAATACTATTATTAATAATGTTACAAGCGATATTATTAATAATGTTGCGATTTCTGAAAGATAACATAAAGAAATACAGAATGTAAGGGTGAAGAGAGCAATAAACGTAACATCGGATCATTTCCCGTCACAAATCAAAATTAATTTGGTACCAGCCAAAAGACACCGACAAACAAATGAAAAAAAGTTAAGAAAAATAGATAGGGGAATTTTGGTTAAGGACTATGGACAGATGTACAGAGAAAATCTAGAAATACTACAAAACTGGGAAGAGGCTACTAAGAATATGGTGGAACTTGCAGAAAGGTTAGCCCCCTAAAGGAAAAACAAAAGGAAGGAATGGTGGGATACGGAATGCGAAGAAGCAATAAGGAATAGTTTGAAAATATGGAAGGACTGGAACCAAAACAAAACATCAGAAAGATACCAGAAATATATGTTGGAAAGAAAAATAGCACATGGAGTACTAAGAAAAAAAAGAAGAGAATTCTTCAATAAACAGGTAGAAGAGATGGAAGAAAGTTTCAAAAAGAACGAAACAAGACTATTTTACAAATCCTTCTCACAAAAATTTAAGGATACACTCCCACTGGTATAGTACTGAAAAGGGAAGATGGGACACTGGCACAGACTAGTGAGGAGAACAGTAATATCTTAGCAGAATATTTTGAAAAACTACTCAACTGTGAGGAGCCCAAAGATAGACTGGCAATACAAAGAAATACCACCGAAAAAATTGATTCAGATCCACCTGATGATGAAGAAATAGACGATATTATATCAGCACTAAAGAACAACAAAGCATCAGGGGAAGATGGGGTAATAGCAGAGATGTGGAAATTAACAGGAGATGATTTCAGAAAAAGAATCTCAGAACTAATGATGGATATTTGGATAGAAGAAAAAATCCCAAAAGAATGGAAAACCGCTCTAATTCATCCTCTGCATAAAAAAGGATCAAAAAATGATACCAACAACTACAGAGGAATTTCCCTGCTATCTGTCAGTTATAAGATATTCTCAAAAGTGCTACTTAACAGACTGAACCCACAAATAGGAGAATATCAAGGAGGCTTCAGGAAGGGTAGATCATGTCCCGAACAAATTCTGAGCCTAAAACTGTTAATTAATTGCTAAAGATCAAAAGGAAAGAAAAACCTCTACATAATTTTTGTTGACTTCATAAAAGCATACGACTCGGTGGACAGAAAAACATTGCTCGCAGTGTTGGAGGAGTATGGAGTGGATGGGAAAACAAGAAGACTGATAGGACTGACACTGACAGACACGGAATCAAGGGTGAAGCTTCAGGGATCCATCAGTAAACCGTTCCAAATAAGGACAGGACTCAGACAGGGTGATAGCCTCTCTCCGGTACTGTTTAACGTAGTCTTGGACAAAGTCATAAAGGAAATGTGGAAGAGAAACGATACTGGTGCAAAGATAGGAACAAAAAACAAGCACATCAAAGTAAGATGCCTAGCATATGCGGATGATCTTGCCTTAATGGCGGAGACTGAAAGCGAAGCAATTGACCAATTGAACACTTTAAAGGAAATTGCTGAAAAGGCAGGCTTACAAATATCGTTTGAGAAAACAGAATTCATGACTACCGACAGAAAATTTCAAAAGAAAATAGTAGAGACAAAGTACGGGAGCATTAAAGTCACAAATAAATTCAAGTACCTTGGGGAAATTATAAGTAGCAATGGGTCTGAGAAGGAAAGTGTAAAAGAAAAAATCAGCAAACTGGAAAGACTAAGCTTCGCGACAAGCAATCTGTATAATAAAAGAAGCCTTTTAATAAAAGCTAAGATAAAGCACTATAATACAGTCGTCAAACCGGTTATACTGTATGGAACGGAAACATCTTCCCTGCCCAGCCTAAGGAAAATGTTAGCCATAGAAAGAAGGATACTTAGAAGAATTCACGGACCAAAGAAGACAGAAGAAGGCTTTAGGTTGAGACCTAATAAAGAAATTTACAAGGATATAAATGATCTGGAAACAGACATAAGAATAAGAAGATTAAAGTTCTATGGGCATATGGTGAGGATGGGCCCAGATAGATTACATAGATAAATCTTCTATAAAATCAGAGGATACAAGAGTTCTGGGGGATATGTCAAACAGATGAAAGAGGAAACTGAGAAACTGGGAATAACAGACCAGGATTGTTTTGATAGGGGTGAATACAGAAAAAAACTAAATGTAATCAAGGTTCTTGTGGGAAGGAAGGATGCGAGAAAAGGAATAGCGTGGACCGAAGAAAGAAGGAAGGAACAGTCGGAAAGAATGAAGAAAAGATGGGAAGAGAGAAGGAAGGAGAGAAGTAGTAAGAAGTGAATTATAATCGCGTGGTCTCTAAGGCCGTTACGTGGAAAAAAAAATAAAAAAAAAGTTACAAGCACACGGAACATGACGAAGTAGTATCCTTAATAACGGCCATGACACTTAACACTTTATTTGGATGTGCACATGTTTTTTGGATAAAAATTAATGAATTATATAGATTGTGAGAGGGAAAATTGTAGATAATTAGGTTATATAATGGTAAAGCATGGGCAAATGATTTTTCAAGATCTAGAAAAAGCATGCCCGGAAGTTACTTTTCATTTGATGCCTTGATGACCAGTAAGACGAACCAGTTGGTCAACAGTAGAGCTCTGTTAAACCGAAATATCCATCTACGAGTATGACCAGGTCGTATTTTTTGATGTTTTCTGTGCATAATTTCAAAAGTATTTTTTCTAAGATTATAGATAATATATTTAGCAACCCGTGCCTTCTCTAGCCATTTAAGGAATGCAACTTATTACTAACGTCACCGCCAATCCCCCATCAACTAGCGCTCTTCTGCCATCATTCTCAAAGGCCGAAAAGTATTTTGGAGCGAGAAAATCCAGTTGCTATTTGCATAGAGTTGTTATACGATGCTTCTAAACGTTTGTTGTCGTGAAAAATGCTTAGATCTCCTTGAATGTTTTTCAACCTTTCTCTCCTACCTCAATTTTTAGGGTATCCCGGGGCGTTATATACCATCTTGTTTCCTTTTGGGGTCTTTTTTCCTCATCTCGTTTATAGGACTAGCATTGTTAAACAGTAGGCAGGACCGGTACCCCGTAAAATTGGACTTACCTGTCCTGCACTGGGGATGTCAATGATAACATCCTAAAACCATCGATTACTTTTTTTCCCATTTAAAGCCTTTCTGCGTGAATGTGTCTATTGGGAGGTCACTCAACGGCCCCGTCAGTGTTATTGTCTCCACGCTAGAATTCGTTTTTCAACATGAACGGCATTTTGGTAAATATTTAATGACCCTTGGTATGAAATACTTTTCATATGCTGTAATCCATTTACTTTAATTTTGAAGGAGAAGCCAATCTCTACCAATGCTAACACATTTCATTTGAGTATCCATCTCTTTGCTCTTTTTCCTCGTCACATACAGGGAAAAAGGACCACTCAAGGTGACTAATTTACAGCCACACGTCCATACCCTCTCTCCTTTACATAACGCTCTTATATACACACTATTGCTATCCACTAGGCATCGCACTTCACACACAGCTCTAATAATAGGCAATCTTGTAGTAGTTCCTTATCAGGCCACTGGGCCGCGCTGAACTCCGTTCAGTGATAGTCAGGTTATGGTTACCTTCGAGTTGTTAACTATTCTCAAATGCTCTATTCAATAAAGTCTTTGAATGCTTAAATCTATCTATGTTCCTTGTCAAGTTACAACAGAGTGGCGACGAGGATAAAACCCAACTGTGGAGAACACTGTCAAATAGTTACCAAGTGTAGTGAATAATTATTTATCATGGAATCGGACATGCATGCAGTCTTATCTGCTATGTCAGCAGTTCTAAAGCAGAACAGTGAAATACTTCATGCTATGCAGGTAAGCCAAAGACCTCTGCAAAGTAATTTTGTTTCCAACTTCGAATATTTTGACGAGTCAAAAGAAACATTTCACCAATACCGCGGGCGACTCGAAAATTGGTTTCACTTGCGAGGTATTTATGAAAACAAAGACCTGTGGGCCAAAGAACTTTTACTTCATATTGGTTCTCAGTTACACAGTATCTTGTGCTTCCTTACTGCCCCTGAAAACCCTGCAGACCTGAACTATGAAAGGTTAGTTACTATTTTAGAAGATCATTTATGCCCTAAACCGAATGTAATCGTCCAACAACATCGATTTTTGTCTAGAATTCAAAATGATCATGAATCTGTCAATCAATTTGCAACGGAATTACGAAAATTAGCTTCCACTTGTAAATTTGAATGTGAATGTAAAAAAATTGTGTCAAATCTCTTTTTGAGAGCCCAACTTATTCGTGGAATAGGCGATAATAACATTCAAGAAAAATTATTGCAACTCTCTAATGCTACTTTTGACAAAGTGCTTGAATCAGCTCTTGGATATGAAGCTGCAAAAATTGATAGTCGAGAAATGTCGAGTCTGTCAACAGCTCTTTCTGGTACGTCTGTCAATCGGATATCACATCTCCGATCACGCTCTCAAGATAAACAATCTTACGTCCATCGACGAAACTTCAGTCCAGACAGTCATTCTATGTCACGGATTCGTCAAAATTCCAAAATTGACTTTATGTCCCTTGGCATTGAACAAAATTGCCTTCGATGTTCTAAAACTAACCATAGGTCAAACAACTGTCGAATCCCGTATAAAAAATTAAAGTGTGGGTTTTGTTTGAAGACTGGTCACGTACAAAAAGTCTGTTTATCTTATTTACTTAAGAAGTCTAATTCTCAAGTGAAGTCAATCGAAATGGACCCAGAAGATATACCCGATGCCTACTACTTAGACGACCTGGTAGGGGTCAACAAAATTTTTGATATTTTTGTGTCGAGCTCCAGTATTTTCTCTAAGGATGCTGCCAAGTTTCACACAACGGTTCGGTTAAATCAGCATTATAATCAAACTTTTGAAGTGGATTCAGGATCAGCATTTACTTTATTACCCCAGCGGGACTTAAAGAAAATAAATTTTAAGGGGGAACTTAAGAAGACAGATGTAAGGTTTCGTTCATACACCCATGGTGTTTTTCAACCTATTGGCTACGCTATTGTTCCAATTGAATATGAGGGTCAATCTGTTAGTGAATTATTATTCGTGGTACCGGACCAGCTTAGCCCAATTCTGGGCAGAGTGTGGATAAGACGGCTTAATATTGATTTGAAGCGCCTTGACTTGACAAAAACAGATGCAGCTGTCCTTACTCAAGTCAATTGTATTAAACCTACTCCTCAGTCAATAATGGAAGAATTTGCAGATATTTTTGAAGCAAAGGTAGGATGCATTCCAGGTATAACCTGCTCTTTGCACCTCAAGAAGGACGCTAAGCCCGTTTTCCTTAAAGCTAGGGAGGTTCCTTTTGCTTTGCGAGAGGCTGTCGAAAAAGAGTTGGATGAATTAATCTCAAATGACATAATTTATCAAGTAAATCATTCAGATTGGGGTTCTCCCCTAGTTCCTATCCCAAAGCCAAACAATAAGGTCCGTCTAGCTGTCGATTATAAAGTTGCAGTTAACAAACAGATTCGGGATGTACATTATCCCATCCCACGAATAGATGAGGTTATAAATACTCTCCGGAACGCAAGTGTCTTCTGCACTCTTGACTTGTACAAGGCTTATCTTCATGTACAAGTGGATAACGACAGCCAAAAGATTCAGACAATGTCAACAACCGTGGAATTTTTGCTATGAAGCGTCTAAGTTTTGGTATTAAATCAGCTCCTTCTGAATTTCATCGCATCTTAGATCAATTATTATTCGGACTAAAAGGAGTAACAACATATTTCGACGACATTGTAGTCTTTGGTTCAAGCTTTGATGAATGCTCTACAAATCTTATTAAATGTTTGCATTGTCTTCGCCAGTATGACCTTCATCTCAATCGGGACAAATGTCAATTTTTTAATTCTTCAATTTCCTACCTTGGGTATATAATAGAACACAATAAAGTGAAAAAGTGTCCGCAAAAAGTAAATGCCATTGTTAATGCTCCACGTCCATCTGATGCTGATGGTGTAAGACGATTCTTAGGATTAATAACTTATTATGCTAAATTCATTCCGAATCTTTTGTCTCTTACCTAACCATTGCGCTGTTTACTCAAGAAAAATTGAAAGTTCCTGTGGTCATCTTTATGCGAGAAAGCTTTCCAAAACTTGAAGGAAGAAATTTTAAGTGATCAAGTTCTTATGCCATTTAATCCCGACCTACCTGTACTACTCGCCTGTGACGCCAGCCTTGTAGGGATTGGAGCTATTTTGTCCCACGTCGTTGACAATCAAGAGAGGCTAATAGCATTTGCTTCCCGGTCACTGACAGATTCGGAGAGAAATTACAGTCAACTTGATCGGGAAGCGTTAGCGATTGTATATGCTGTAAACAAATTTCACTTGTATCTGTTTGGAAGACAATTTACTTTAGTCACAGACAACGGGCCGTTGAGCCGCATTTTTCACCAACATGCGAAGCTACCAATCTTATCAGCATCTCGTCTTCTTCGTTATGCTACGCTGCTAAGTGGATTTGATTATGTCATTAAACATAAGAAGGCTGATGAAAACATACATGTTGATTACCTGTCGCCTGCGCCTTTATCATCCAAGTTACTAGCTTTTAATGATGATGATATCTTTAATCATCAAAGTATAAATCAAATATCGACGACTTTAATATCCGCTAAGTCGGTTGCTGCAGCCACCAGTGAAAGACTCTTATTTATCTACCCTGTATAAGCAGTTGAAAGATGGTGAAATCCAAGATGAACAATTTTCCTTGCAGGATAGCGTGATCTTCAAAGGTCATAGAGTCCTTATTCCTCAATCCCTGCAGTCTGCAGTTCTTGCGGAGCTTCACGAAACTCACATCAAGTCTTCAAAAATGAAAAATTTGGCCAGGAGGTATTGTTTTTGGAAAAATATTGACCGTGACATTGAAGCATTCGTAAAAAGCTGTCAAGCCTGTGCCGGTACTACCATTGCCCCTCCTTGTGCTCTGTTACATACATGGGAGGAGCCTACCTCAAATTTTCAGCGTGTACATATGGACTATGCTGGTCCAAAGGATGGCCACTACATATTTATCCTTATTGATGCTAAGTCAAAATGGCCAGAAGTAAGAACATCAAGATCAGCACCAACCTCATCCTCAACGATTGAATTTCTTCAGGATATTTTTAGTATTCACGGGCTTCCAGAGATTTTGGTGTCTGATAATGCCTCAATATTTAATAGCTCGGATTTTATGTCATTCTGTGACTCAAACGGAATTCGTCAAAGACTAATCGCCCCTGGACACCCTCAAACTATTGGACAAGCGGAACGATATGTTCAGTTCCTAAAAAGAAAACTTGATGCCATGCGGATGGAAAAGGAACATTATCGTCAAAAATTCAAAATATCTTGTTCCGATATCGAGCAACTCCACTTCGATGTGACAAAACCCCCGCTGAACTGTATTTAGGACGACAGATCCGCACAAAATTAGACCTGCTTAGGCCATACAAGATCAAAGCCCGTTTGAGTGTATTTAGCGTGGGAGACCGTGTTCTTATAAAAATGTATTCTAATGGGAAAGAAATATGGAAGCCCGGTGTTATCACAGATAAATACGGACAACTTCATTATAAGGTAAAACTAGATGATGGGTATGCCCTCAAGCGTCATATTGACCAGCTTCGTTCCTCAGAAATAGAACGTCGTGTAACATTTGCTGATCCACCAGTTCAAGAATCTCCAAGAAGAAGCCTGCCAACTCACGTCACATTTGTTGGTCCACCAGATCAAGATCCACCAAGAGGATGTTTACCAGCTCAGAGCACTCTCAGCTCAGTACCATCCAGCCAACCGATCCCAGAAGTCCAACGACGTCTTACAGAAGGTGACCCTACATCATCTGTTCCCGATTGCCATCCAGTTATTGAACCAGCCATCCATCAGCCGCCACAGCAAGACTTAGCTCGTCCTCAACGTGTTCGCCGACCACCAGCCTACTTGAAAGACTATATCTATTAAAATTCACAACCAATATGTAATTATTTGTATACTTATCTATGTAAATAACATGGTCTATTTTGTAGTGTGGGAGATTGTAGTAGTTCCTTATCAGACCACTGGGCCGCGCTGAACTCAGTTCAGTGATAGTCAGGTTATGGTTACCTTCGAGTTGTTAACTATCCTCAAATGCTCTATTCAATAAAGTCTTTGAATGCTTAAATCTATCTATGTTCCTTGTCAAGTTACAACAAATCTACTGCAATTACTTCCACTAGACACCATTTTCATCGGCGCAGTTCCCCTCCTTCGGCCTCTCTTTCCTACAATAACTCCTCCATCTTCTTGAGTCCAATAGTCATCTACGAACGCTTCCTTCAGCCGATCCTTCTCCTTCACTTACAGCTCTTTTCTCATTCGTTTGATGGTTTTATTCTGTGCTGCCTTTGCCTGAATGCTGGTTATCAATCTATCTTTTCCCTTGAGAAAATGATTTAACTCACCTACCTCTCCGTCATATTAGTTCAATTCTGTAATCACCCTTCTATGATCCTGCGACGTTACTTTCCTTATTTCCAAGAGTTTCGAAAAGTTTCAATTTCAAGATATTGAAATATGGTTTTTGAATTCCCATAAGAGAATTCTAAATAATTTATAATTTTTTAAAAAAAATTCTTTACAAATTTATATTTAAATATCTCTATTAAAGATCTATTTAAGAATGAATATTAATGTTATTAGAAGTTATTATTATTAATGTTCTGAGATTTCATATACCTCTTGAAATCCAAGATTAACATTTCGTATTCCTCAACAAATAATTAGTACGTTATGAAAATATCGCACTGGATCAGATACTTCGGTTTCAAAATAAATGTTGAAGTTTTTAAAAGTTTAATTTTAATCAACAATTAATGAAGTATAATAGTTTTTTTTTTATAACAATTCTAAATCAAATTTAACATTTTCAGAGATTATTTTATGTGTACAAATTATTTATGTATTATTAAACAGAATCTTTTTCTTTTTTATATTAATTTTCCTTCTTTCATCTGAAGATTAAAAACTGTTAAATAAGTCGAGACAAACGAACAAACTAAACAAAAAGTTAGTTCGAAAGGCTCGACCTATCAGCAGTCACATGCCATATTGTAAGATTACATCTTACTTTTAATTAGGACCGGCTTTCTTCTTCTACTATATTCAGATCCATCTTGGTAACAGAAATTGCTAAAAAAAAATATATTTACATTATATATTATATTATAACACATACACACACACACACACACACACACACACACACACACACACACACATATATATATATATAATATATATATATATATATATATATATATATATATATATATATATATATATATATATATATATATATATATATATATATATAAATATTATATTTACAATAACTGATCATAAAAACAACCATTTTAGACCTGCAAATAATTATATTTGACCATAATATTGTAAATAAAAATGTATCTAGTAATAACTTTGTTGTTATTATTTTCATTTACGTTCAAAATAGTATTCTCTCAGGTAATATTTTGTACATATACACTCTTTTAAATGTAGAATGACCAAAATATTTTATTTAATGTATTTCATTTGTACAACGCGCGACCGCTCGTGTTACGGAAATAGGCGGGACCAGTGGAAGGTTAAGACTGTAAACCTATCCTTTACAAGGCTTTTTGCATGTTCAGCTCGATTCTGATTCTTAAAAACTAAATTTATTTGAATCCAAAAGAAGTAGCCGAGCCCTGTCGGTAGAACAGAAAATTTCGCAAAAAGCGCTTTATTTTGCGCCTATGCGTGGTATGGCGAGGCGATAGAAGGAACGGGAAGGAACCAAGAACAGCAAGATTAACGGAGGTAGGGCTCTGTGCTGATGGAAGGATCAAGGGAGAGAAGCAGTCGGAACGACCTTGGGTGGAACGAAACGGGAGATGCAATCTATACCATATCTACACCAAGGGAATGAAACGGGAGATGTTTTGGTGTTTGTCTTCGTTCCAGTTGGAACGAAAAACTGTGTTAGTTCGTTTCGTTCCAAACCGGTTCAAAGCTGGAACCAGTTCCAAATTCCGTTCCATTCATGTGAGTTAGTTTTTAGAAAAGGACGACTAGAAACTTTTTTCTCTATTCGTGGAAAGAATTCTTTGGTATCGAATGCTTTGTTTACTTCAATGTGTGATGGAATTTATAAGCGTTTTTTCCCTTGATATAAACATAAATTAAAATCGATTAATTTTAATAGGGATAAGTTTACAAAAAAGAGGTCGAGAATTTCTCTGCTCCATGGTAGAATAAAATTTATGGAGTATATTCTTCACCTAGGCTATAACCTAAGATTCCAGAGTTTGAGAACTACCCAAACTACAATCCCAATAAAAGAAGCGACAAATGAACGGTTACAGAACGGTCCATCAGTGATGGAAAAAAACGTTAAGATTAGAAGTTAAGCTCTAAGAAAACTCAGGTTGTTCCAATAGGTTCCAATTCGCTCCTCAAATTGAATACCCACTAAATCAGGTAAACCTAAATGATCATCCAATCATGGTTTACTCCCCTCCGATGTTAAATCCATTTAATAAGTGTTTACTCCACTAATCGTACCCAATACGAAAGTCCAAAAATATAATGCTTACATCTAATACAGAAAATAAGACAGAAACTTAATGCGAGTACCGGCTCTCTCTGAAGCTCCACCATGCACCGCCTAATGTTAATTTCTTATGGTGTATTTCTCGTCTAGGTTATTCTCATTAAGTTTACGGTAATCTATGACGACTTTATACTTTTCCTCTCCATGGTCACTTTTCTTTCTTACGCCCCAGAGCGGACTATTGTACGTCGAGGTGCTGTCAGTAATAATACCCTGCTCCCTCAAACTCTCTATTTTCTCCCAAATATGCTGGCAGAACGCTTGCGGGTATCTTCTTCCTTTAACGTATGTTACCCGGTCTCCCATTAACGGGATTTCATGCTCCGTCGTCCCCGTAATGCCCAACTTTTCTCCTTCTTTAAAGAAAACGTCCTTAAATTCGTTTCGAATTTTTCCCTCTCCAGTTTTCCGCTCGATTTACAACAACAATTTGACCTTTGTCACCCTCCGCTATCGAGCAACACCTATATTTCGTTCTTCTTATTTTTATTATCCACATCTCCTTATTAAACAGTAATCGCTCCCCGACTCGTTCTAATAAGTCGCAGCCTATAATCCCATCATAGGATTTGGACATTTTCTCCATAATGTGACAAACCAATCTCCCCTCTTTATTTGACCAGTTCCCTACGCAATCTCTACTTCCCCCTTAATTGTATAAGGGCAAAATACAGTAATTAAGCTATAGGAATATACCTTTATCTGGATTGCTCCGTTACCGCAACTCGCTCAGATGCCCGCCGGCTAAGGATGGTGGTAGAGCATCGTGTGTCCACCAGGCAGCGCAACTCTCGTCTGCCTGGATGAGTATCAATACCTTTCGCTTGCAGACTAAATCTGCCATAAGCAACTCTGCATCGTGAGCGTCCAGAAGATCCTCAGGTCTATTCGCTTATATTCGCGCCAGCACCATCTCCAATCTTTTCTGGAAATGTAGTTATTAACAGTAGAAAAAAAAAAAAAATTTAATTTTAAATTTTTACTTCTGTCCTTACCACTTACGCTGATGATACATCAGTAACCAATGATCCCTTCATTGCCTCCCAAACTCTCCAATCCCACATCCTAACCCTTCAAGAATGGTGTCAAAAATGGAGAATCAAAATAATTCCAAAAAAATCTCACCAAATAACCTTTACACTTCGTCGTAAACCCACGACTTCCTGTCATACAGTATCCTTTAATGATATTCCACTAATCCCTGTTGAACAGATCCGCTACCTAGCACTCCACTTGGACAAACCTCTTACTTGGAATCCACATACAAGACTAAAACGACAAGAAATTGGCCGTTGTTACAGATTACTTCAACATTTATTAGACAAACGTTCAAAGCTCCCAATTAATTACAAAAGACTAAGACTCTGTGTGTGTGTGTGTGTGTGTGTGTGTGTGTGTGTGTGTGTGTGTGCGTGCGTGCGTGCGTGCGTGCGTGCGTGCGTGCGTGCGTGTGTGTGTCTGTGTGTGCGCGCGCCGGAGGACTGGAAGGGTAGTAGGTATGCAAAGTTTGATTAGTTTTAATGGAATACCATCGTGTCCGAAAAAGGAGGACCATTTGGAGTGTAGGTGTAAGAAAGAGATGACGAGTTTGATGTTGAGGGAGCGATAAAGGAATTAATTTTGTTCGCAGTAAAAGCAAATGAAAACGGAAGATTAGAAGATTTACAAAATGACAGTTTAGATTGTATTTTCTATTTCTATTTTAGTTTACAGGCGTAGGAGAGGAGTTCATGAAAATACTGCAAATTAGCTCTTCGAATGGTGGCTTCTGTCTGATTTCAAAGAAAATTAAACGAAGGGTAGTCTTCCATCTAGTCCATCGAAAACGTCTTCGGGCGGCCTCTCTTCTCTTTTTCAGAATTTTATTTTATTTCGTGATCTTGGGTGTTAATAAATTTATTGCAAATTTTCTTAGCTTTAATAATGTATGGAACACAAAATGTGCTAAAAATAACGGTTCTCGAGTTATTGTATCTAAATGCTAAAAACATACAATTTTCAACATTTTTCCCCCTCCCCTGCCCATACCGCAAGCAAGTTCGAGGTACTCTTTTTACCACATTTAGAGCTAAGGTTAGTGAACAATTTCCAGTAGCCAGAACTTTTCATTTTTGGTTTGATTTCAAGGTTCGAATGCTAATTACTCTGTATTATAATAAACATATTAGCTTTAACAACAAATATTTTATTTTTAGCAATAACCATTTAATTAATAATAATAAACTATTCATTTCTAACAATAAACATTTCAATTTTAACAATAAACATATAATTTTTAACAATACAAACTTTTGTTTTTTTTAATTTTCCTTATTCCTCCCACTATATCTCCTTCAGCATTGATTCCAGCAAAAAAATGTATAGAATCTTTTTTGTACACAATTTTATGTTAATTAATTTAATAAATAATCACATTTTTGCTAGAGGCAAGAGTCTTCGAGTTATTGACGAAAACTAAACAAAACGACCCCACCCTTAGCCCCCCCCCCCCCCCCCCAGTACTCTTAGTATGTTGCTAAGGACACCTTCCCCCTACAACTGTGCCAAAATTGGCTTCTACATGAATTATGTCACCTATTTGGCCTTTTTTGTTCATCGTTGCCTGGACTAATATTGTTGATGGTGCGAGGGGAATATTTAGAATCTCAGTCTAGAGCATCAATATCATTTTGAATTGTGGAAAATGTAAAGGAATCAAGATTATGATGGGAAATGGTTTTTTTGGAGTGAACATCGGAGATAGGATATTGTAGGTCAGGGATATTAAATCATGATTAGAAAGAAAAGTAACTGTTAGCTGAGAAGAAATAATAAGGTTTTTAGAAGAATCAACTATGAAATTATGGTAAAAAAAAATAAAAAATAAAAAAAACTATGATCCGGTCATGTAGTGGATGTAAAGGTATGGTGGTTTTTTTTTTTTCCTGATACCTCAGAAAAACTAGAACAAACAAAACAAAAAATTAGTAGTCCTATATGTACGGTATAGCATAATTTACCTTTTTCTACCTGTGGTATTGGAAGAAGTATTGGGATGTGGAATGGTTGTGGTTGGTTTGCCTGATTGGCTCAGGTTGTTGTACTCTGGAGAGAGAGTAATTAAAATTTATAAAAAAAATAAACCATAGGATAGTTAGATAACGAAAGAAGGGAAAGTGACTGATATGAGGGAAAATAGATGCTGTTCTGGTATGTTTGTAATGTTTTAAGTGTAGTTGGATAGAGGTAATGCAGGAGTGGTAATAATGAAGGTCTGAGAATGGTTTTGTTTAGTAATAGTTTTCTTCAGTGAGACAGAGTATGTGCATAGTATAGATGTTTGAGTCGTTGTCTTGGGTATACTGAGGTACGCATCTCCTGCGTTGTGCAGCTACCTCACATCAGAAGAAGAGTAAACTGGCAACGATACAGCGACTGGCTCTGTTGCGGGTCACCAAAGCCAATAGGTCGGTGTCGCATGAGTCATTGGAGTCCTTAAAAGGAGATACAGAAGTTACTTCGAGATCTTTTAAAATATAACGTTAATTGGGGTCCTCGCAATGGGAAGTTTTTATCATGCCATTATAATTTTAATCAACTCATATGCTAGATGAATTTTGCAAGACAATGATAAATGTCAGTTGATTAATAAAACAAAATATATTTAATTAATTAATCGTTCAGTTATTTTAAAACTGAAATTTTTGTCATTTGTTACGTTAACATAATCATATTTTTATTTTTATTATAAAAGAAATTAATTTTCGTTCTGTTTTTTAATGTTCTGTACATAACTTCTGACATTTGGAAATGCTATCTGCAGAAGAGACATTTAAAGAGCTCTCACTGCGTGTAATATTGATTGAGGTTGAAAGGGCAAACCGCTCTTCTGTATATCTTTATACTACAAACAAAAATTATCTTTTGTAGTTTTAATAAATTTAAAAAAAGGGGGTTCTGGCTGTGTCATAGACACGGCCGTGTTTTGTGCATGAATACGTTTATGTAACGGGTTATATTTTTTAAATAAAATATTTTTATTTATGTACTTATAATAAAAGCTAAATTATAGTTTGTGGTACGTAAGGTACGGCACAAATGGCATACGAGATACATCGAGATTTCTGGTAAACGTTGCATCAATGCAGGTATTATCTAACGTTGTTGGAGAAGTTTCGATAAAAGACAAATTGAACTCGCTGAGCATGAAGTCGGGCAATGAGCGGTTTTGTGAGACATCAACCAACATTAAAGTATCCAACTATCATACCTGGTGTAGTAAGATTAGGCTATTAATCGGCTATAATTTTAGCGATGTTTTTGGAATAGTTTAACAACGATCGTAAAAAGAAGAGTTTAATTTCTGCTAACGCTTTACGAATTTGAAAATGCCATTGGTCTTACGTTTACTAGACAGACATCACCAGGTTTAGGTTTTGCATCTTTCATTTCCAAATAAATTTCCGAAATGTCAATGTTATCTCTATTACAGACAGTAAAGCTATTGATATTGTGACATAGAATACACTTAATGGTAACCTAGATGGATAGGGGATATTTACTATATTATTAGGAATATTCATCAATATATTAATCGCATTTTTAATAAAAATTTTGTTGAAAAACAGTAAATTTTATTGTTGCTAAACCTTCCTTGAGCTATGAAGACTATGCAGTTAAAATTTGGTACAGATTGATTCAGTAGTTTTCGCGGTGAGCGATCACATACGAAAAATGACTTGTCCTTATCTGTTAGTATAGATAACCGGTGATGTATTAAAAGAAATATAAAAATTAAATAAATTTAATAATAAACTTAACATTATAAAGAAACCTGACTTCCAAGGTAACCCGTCAACCATACCCAAGCGCACTAAGATGGAGGAGGGGGTACTTGTTAAAAGAAAAGCACTTCATGTAATTAATAAATGCCCCCTTGGCACCCTCGTGTTACGAAATGAAACAAACGTTGCTCTTTTTTAAAAAAAAAAACTTCCCTGCGTTTCATAAAATTCTTTAACTTAATACTATAAACTGTTTTAAGTCAAAAAATATTAGTGTTTAACAAATGAAACCAGTATTTTTTGTACAGCGTGCTCAAAGGTTGAAAACCTTAGTGGTATCTCACCCTAATGTTAAAATAAAAGCAATAATAATAACAACACTGATGCTGCTCGTATCGCTTTAATAACTATGCTATTTTTTCTCATAACCAGTTACTTGTTTTGTGTGTGGTAAAAATAATTTTATAAGTGTTCAAGAATTTTAAATATTTATTTAAATAAAACTGAATCTTTCAGGACATCATTATCATCCTCAATGCTGGAATATAAAATTTAAGAAGTACAATATTTTTATAATTTCCAATTAAAAGACCAAAAGAATGTCGCAATTTAATTAAAATCTTAGCAGAACCTGGGTCAAATTCCCAAGTCAATGTAAGGATTTAATCAATATTTTTTTGTTCTTTAATATTAATTATAAATATATCGTTGTTCTAAAATTTTATACTTCAGCCCTCAAGATGGGATCAGCGTCTCGAAACAATTGTACATAGTTAAGTAAGTCATTTAAATATCATTATGGGTGCCTTATTGCGAAATCATTATTTAAAACTCGAAAACAGGCCTCTATTCGATAGATGATTCTAAAACTGCAATATTTTTTCGATACAACGACGATAATGTTAATAATCATTTGATATATTTTGTGACAGAAACGTATTGAAAACGAGGAGATATCGAACAAAGTTTGGTAGAATGAATAAGAAACAAATGCGATTGCTTACCAGGACTAGAACTAGAACAGTTCCTTCTCAAACGTCTAATACAGACTGTAATGTCAGCTCCAAGGTAATATGTATTAGTTTGTACAGGTGTTGAGCTGCACATAGCGTCACATAGCTCTACTCCATAAATGACTACGTAAAATATCATCTCAAAAAATATTTTTATACTTTTATATAAAATTGGATTAATTTGTGAATGCATTTCAGCGATAATTATAATCTTAAGAGTTAAGAAAAAAGTATGAATTAAATATCATCATTACCTGTTTTTTGTGATTCTGAGCAGTTTTGGAGATATTTATACTGCCAACAAATACCATACATACAAGTCCGCATACTCAAAAGCTCTTACGACAATGAAATTATTATTAATATCAAATCTACATTAATGTAAAGCGGAAATTTTTTTAAAGTGTTTTCCTTCCAGGAATAACCCTGTTGGAAGGGATTTTATTTCTGTACACACCATACTTAAACATACATAATGTACATATTGTACAATTATATCATAAATGCTTCAATAATATTTGATTAAGAATAATTTATGAAATGTATGAATTATGGAGATATTTAAGTATTTCCAATTGAAGATATTAATTTTTAAAATAGAATTTTCAAAAATATTTTGAGGTATTCAAATATTTTGTTCATGAAACATTGTCCATCCACCGGCCAATGTCCTAGTTTCTGTACTGTTTTTATCTGTAGTATAATTCTGTATTTATTGAGTAGTCTATATTCATATACGAGGTGGTGTACATTTTGTTCTTGTGTGAAGACATAAAGCCATAAAGATGAATCTCCAGGGCCGACGGATAGTGGTATAAACGGCCTATCTAGGTGGACATTGCTCATAACTTATAATGAAATATTCGAAATCACTTGAACATTTTTGAGTATTTTTTTTATTTTTGCACAAATACAATAAACTAGAATAAAAATAGGAACTAAAACTTTTTTTTAATAATTAGAACAAAATGTTGATTTTTTTTTTTATTATAACTTGAATATTTCCCTCATGCTTGACATGCCAATTTTACATAATTTCTCATATCACATCCGCACATAATTTGTAACAAAAGTTACATAATTTTTTTAAAAAATTATTTATTGAAATTTACAACTGTATATACAATATAAAATATAATACATGAAGTAAATATGATGAACAGTAGCTGTTTGGACTCTGTTGAGTAAGGACGTCTTTATCTAGCTGTGCTCTGAGGGATTAGTGACACCCACAGATAAGATTTATATTTACTTTGTTTCTTTTTCATTTTTACTTTTATTTGTATAATTATTTCTATTTATTTTTTAGTAATTGTGATTGTTTTCTTCTCTTTCTTTATAACTTTTTATGGCATCAAATAGTGATGGGAGGGACGTGCCTCCTGACAAAGATGAATTATCCAATAAAATGATAACAGATGAAAAAGTTTTCGAGCCTTTAACGTATAGTAGATTTGATTCAGCACCTTTTGTTGTTTTTATAGAATCAATGATACAAAACCGTAATCTAGGCAAATTACACCCAGTCAGCTTCGGCAGTAAATTATTTAGAAATTTTCCCCAATTTAGAAACCAAATCTCCACCCATGCGATCAATAGGGAAAAATAGAATAAAAGTTGAATAAAAAGATAGAGAAAGCGCTAACTCTTTAATATCAGAAATTAATAAAAATAAAGATGAACATCTTAGAGCGTACGCACCGAGATTTCTTGTTGAGAGAAAAAAGGGATTTTGAGGGGAATTCTTAAAGAAATGACAGAAGAAGAATTAGTTAACCATTTGGAACCGGTTAATTACGGTGAAAATTTGAAAATTGTTTCTGCCCGTAGATTATTAAGAAAAATTGTTGACGACAACAACGAGTCTAATCGTGTTCCTACTGAATCTGTGATTATTACTATCAGAGGCAAAGAGTTACCTAGCTATTTAAGCCTTTTTAGGGTCATTTGCCGGGTGGACCCCTTTGTTCCCCTATTAATACAGTGTTATAACTGTCTCCGCTGGGGACATGTGGGGAAAAATTGTAAAAATTTGATTAGGTGCGCGAAGTGTGGTGAAGGTCATAAAGCCGCCGATTGCTTATCAAAAGAAACAAAATGTATTCACTGTAAAGCAGAACATTTGTCTATTGGATATGATCAATGCCCTGAATATTTAAAGCAGCGATCTATTAAAAATCTTATGATGAATGAGAACATCACTTTTGTCGAAGCCAAAGAATAATTACTGGAAAATCGTTCCGAACAGCCTTAGTTAGTAAAACTCCTAACCTAAAAAATGATAACTCTTTTCCTAGCTTACATTACGCAAATCGCGTACCACCGAAGAGACCGAGAAACATTTCACCTGTACTTGTCGATCAGACTTTTGAAGATTATAAAAAAATTATTCATTGCGACAAAATTGATTCTACTCTAATTGTAAATAATCCTTATAAGCCGAGAAACGACACTAATACTAATACTACAGAGGAATTCAGATTTAATAAAAATGTTGAGAAAATTACAGAAATATTTTTTAGTATTTTAAACACTATTATTGATGTCGAGAAATTAAATCTTGGTAAAGAGAATTTAGAAATATTGGTTAAAGAGAGAGTATCAACCCTTGACCAGTAATGCTATTGTTGATATATACTACAAACAATACAACCATTGTTTGCCCTGTCTATTGTTTATTAATGATTCCGATACAACAATATATTTATCGTTAATTATTTAAATCAATTTCTATATTTTAATTATGTACAATATTTTACAGTGGAACGGTAGATCTGTAATGTCAAATAAAGGGGCTTTAGAAATATTTTTAATTCAATATAATATAGATATTGCTATTTTAAGTGAAACTTGGTTTAAACCTAACACTTACGTAAATTTTCAAGGTTACAACAATATAAGATACGATAGATATGATGGTAAAACTGGCGTTGCAATTTTAATTAAAAACAATATTTCATACACAGAAATTGACTCAATAATTAAACCTGGCGATAATTTCCAAGCAGTCGGAGTTAGGGTTCCTTTCGAAGGTCGCTTTATTTTCATTATATCATTTTATAACCCAACTGACTATAATCTTTCAACCTCAAACTGGGATAAATTTTTAGGTAGTGTCCCGAGACCGTGCTTGATAGGGGGGGGACAGTAACTGCCACCATTTAAACTTTGGTTGTAGTTTCACTAATAATAAAGGCGCGAAGTTGAAAACATCGATTGATAATTTTAACCTAGTGTTACTGAACGATGGCTCTCCTACTAGAGTTAAAAACATTGTACAAAAAATAGATAGTGCTGTAGATATATCTCTCGTGTCTCCCGAATTATCTCTTTTATTTGACTGGAAGGTAACCGATGACCCCCTGGGTTCGGATCACCTACCCCTGCTTATTTCTCCAGTAAATGCAAGTCGTTTTAAGTGTTTCTATTCGAACGTTTTTACTTTGAAATGGAAGTTAAAAGACGCTGATTGGGAAAAATATAAAGAGTTAATGAGCCAATATTCTAACCACCAAGAACTATCTACTAATAGACTCAGTTATGATCTTTTTATGACTAATATAAATAATGCAGCCGCAAAATGTATCCCCAGGTCCAATATATCTCAGTCTGGAAAATCAGGGAATCCTTGGTGGAACTTAGATTGTCAACAAGCGATAAACAGTCGTGCTAAAGCGTATTCAGTTTTTAAACAAAATAATAGCTTTGAAAATTTTCTAGCATATAAAAAAGCAACTGCACGGGCTAAAAGGTTCATAAAATTAGCTAAAAGGAAAAGTTGGTCCGACTTCTGTAATTCTCTAACTAAGGAATCAGGGTGCACATATATATGGAATACAATAAAGAAAATAAAAAATAGAAAAATGGAAAACCGCCAGCCACTTCAAAAGGGAGACTGGGTCGAAGAGCTTTTCGATATCTTATGTCCACCAACAGTAGAACTGAAGGTCGATGATCAACCCGTTCCTCAGGAACCCCATTTCATTATGCCTTTTACATTAAACGATCTTGAAATCGTTCTGAAAGACACCAATAATACAGCCCCTGGATTGGATAGAATCCATTATCCAATGTTATCTAATTTACCAGTCCGGTCTAAAAAATTACTTTTAGAAATTTTTAGTCATATTTGGAATACTGGCCAGTTTCCCATAACATGGAAAGATTATGTTGTTGTTCCTATTAGAAAGAAAGGAAAAAAAAATGTAATAAAGCCGCATCGTTCAGGCCCATCTCTCTTTCCTCCTGTGTGCTGAAGACATTCGAACGTCTTTTAAAAATGAAATTAGAATGGCATTTAGAACACCATAATTTATTACCCACTAATCAATATGGTTTTAGGAAAGGAAAATCTGTACAGCATTGTCACTCTCAATTATTAACGGATATTTACTCTGCATACACTAAAGGGCAAATTTTGACGGGTATATTTTTAGATATCTCTAGAGCATATGACAGTGTTATCTATAGTCAATTGGCGGACAGTATGGCGAAATTAGGAATTAATAAAGACTTTATCCTTAAAATATTAAATCTATACCATGAACGGAGGGTTTTTATAAGAATAAAAGGGGATCATATTGGACCACGGAAAACTAGTAAGGGTCTGCCTCAGGGAGGTATTCTTAGCTGCTTGCTTTATGCTATTTACGTTTCCGAAATAAATCGTAACTTAACTGGATCGTGCAAATTAATTCAGTACGCAGACGACATCTGTCTCTATACCTCAGGTGAAGACTTAGACTCCTGCAAAGTAGCACTATCATGTAGTATAAATAACTTATCAGGCTGGTTAAATAATAAAGGACTGACACTATCTGCACAAAAATCGGAAATATGCATATTTAAAAGACATTTTCCTTCCCCTAATCAAATAAAAATAGGTTCGATCAACTTTCCTTTAAGGCGTCATGTAAAATTTTTAGGTTTAGTCATTGACCAAAAACTCTATTGGAACGATCATATTCAATATATCCTGACTAGTTGCGAAAAATATATTAATGTTTTGAGAGCGGTATGTTCAACTAGATGGGGAGCTGACCCATCCATTTGTTTAGTTTTTTATAAAGCTACAATAAGGTCTGTAATAGATTTTGGGAGTATGTTCTACGGTATTTCATCTAAATCAAAGCTAGCCGCCTTAGACAAATTACAATCTAAAGCTATTAGGTTAAGCTTAGGTTTTCTAAATAGCAGCCCTATTTGTAATATTCTAATGAAGCAGGTATACCCCCCCTATCACTAAGAAGAAATATGTTGAGCTCCAGATTTGTATCAAAACTGTTATCCGAGTTGTCTCCAGTAAACAATAATCTAATTCATCTAGCTACTTTAGTTCTCACCCACCCCTACTGGAAAACTAAAAGATCTCCGCCAATAATTGAAGCGTTTTTAAATCTATCTCCGCACAAAGACAAAATCTCAAGTCACTCGAAATTGCCTGTTTTCAATAATAGCTATGAAATTATGACGTACAAACCGGATATAGTACACCTCCCAGACCCGATAGGTATCCCACCTTCCCAGTGCAATTTCTTTTTTCAACATCACATTAGAACTAGCTATCCAGGCACCACAGTAATATACACGGATGGTTCAAAAAGCTCTATCGGTGTTGGCGCTGCCGTTTTCGATCCATGTAATGATTTTTCAAATTCGGTATCACTTTACAACTTTGCTTCAATTTACACCGCTGAACTCACTGCTATTTATCTGGCTATAAAACATATTGAATCAATTAGGTATAATGGTCAATTTTTAATTTTGACCGACAGTCTAAGCGCGATATGTAAATTAGAACATTTAAAACCTTCATCTAGTTCAAGCTTCCTTATAATGAATATCGTTAAAGCTTCGTTTGACCTCTCAGCATCTAATAAAGAGGTTAGGCTGGCATGGATCAGGGGCCATTCAGGCATAGAAGGAAATGAGATTGTTGATAGAATGGCTAAGGAAGCTTCCGGGCGCTCTGCTAGTAATTTCAAAATCCCCTACTCGGATTTGTTCTCTTTGATTAATGTCAAGCTGTTAGAGGACTGGCAACTGTGGACCGATGCGTCACAAGTGGGTGTTTTTTATAAATCTCACTTCCCAAAGGTTTCGTTCATTCCCTGGTTCCAGAAAGTCAATGCACCTCGATCATGGATTAAAAGTATGTGCAGACTACGGACTAATGGTTTATCAGGATCATATTTATTTAAAATAAAGGAGAAAAAGTCAGAAAATTGTGAGTTGTGTGGAGACAGGGAGGACCTAGAACACATCATTATGAATTGTAAAAAATACGCCTTAGAAAGAATAAAATTTACAACGCAAATTAGAAATAAATTAAATATGAATACAATAACATATACAACTATTTTGCAAAACCCTGCTTCACTTATCAATGAATTCGGTGCCTTCTTAAGTGAGACAAATATTAAAATTTAGATTAATTCAATTTTAATTAAATCGAAATATTGTTTTTGTTTTGTTTTTTGTAATTAAGCGGTCTTAAATTTAAGTCGGTACTTATAGTAATGACTAAATGAGAAAATGGCTAATGGCTAACGCTAAGGCCTTTATTTAAAATTAAAAAAAAATAAAAAAAAATATGATGAAATAGATAAAAATGACACGTCACTTGTTTTTAAAGCAACTACCCATTGGTAGCACTTATAAAAAGCTCTATATGAAGAAGCACTATATTAGAAGGTCCCGAGGCCATCTTCTTTTTAGGCGCCTCAGAGGGTTATCTGGAATGGAATGAGAAGCAAGTTGTGATAATAATGGATTTGAATAGTTGTGGAGTTTGCTATGAAAGGATTGATCTGGTTTGAGCTGTCAGAAACATAAGGTATATTAAGATCTTTGTGGATAAGTTTGTTTGTGACGAAGTAAGGAGCATTTTGGATTTTTCTAAGGATTTTGGATTGTAACGATTGGATACGAGATGAATTGGGTGGTTTAGTAGAGCCCCAAAGCTCAACTCCGTATGTCCAAATTGGTCTAATTATTAATCAGTAAATGAGTCTTTTGTAATTAATTGGAAGGTTGGAGCGTTTGTCAAGTAAATGTTGAAGTAGTCGTTAGCGACTGGCAGTTTCTTGTCGTTTTAGTCTTGTATGAGGATTCTGAGTGAGATCTTTGTCCAGATGGAGTCCTAGGTAGCGGATCTGTTCAACGGGGATTAGTGGAACATCGTTAAAGGATACTGTAGGACAGGAAGTCGTAGGTTTACGAGGAAGGGTGAAGGTTATTTGATGGGATTTATTTAGAATCTCCATTTTTGATACCATTCTTGAAGTTTTATTGTATGGGATTGGAGTGTCTGGGAGGCAATAAAGGGATTATTGTTTACTGATAACACACACGTGGTGAGGATGGTGCTAGGATGCGTCGGGATGTCAGCTGTATACACCGTGTAGAGGATTGGACCTAGAATACTTCCTTGAGGAACACCTACAGATTGGGTAAAGAGAGAGGAGTAGGAAAAGTTATGATTAACTTTGAAGGTTCTATCGCTAAGATAGGAACGGATGATAAGAAAGTATGTAGGAGGTAGGAATTTTCTTAGTACGTACAGGAGTTTTACAGGAGTATGGGATGTAATTAGGTCACGTCCAGGGGCTTTCTTGGTTGGTAATCTTTGGATGATACTTGATATTTCTGAGGGATGGAATGCACATAATTTTAAGTCCGAAAATCTGTTAGCTTGTTAAATATGTTTACTTTATTCAACTTAAACTCCCATAAGGATAAAATTTTAGATATGTATCACTCATCTTGAAACCTTAATAAATTGCGCAAAAATGAATAGGGATATTGCTAATTTTGTGTTATTTACTTTGCCTACCATTTTTGTATTATTTTTATAATAAACTGCATTAATATTCATTAGAAATTATAATGTTTTTTGCTGAAATAAAATACAATTAATGGGTTTTAAAAAATAACAAAACTAAGACGTTTTAGTTGCATATTTTTTTTTATTGAACAGATTAGTTTTTGGAAACAATTAATACCTTGTATAATGTCCTCTGTTAGCCAAAACCTGTGTGCACCTATTAGGCATACTATTAATAATGTTGTCACTGGTTACTTGACGAATTTCACCCCAGAGATGCCACTCAGTTGTTGAAGGTCAATTAGCGGTGGATGATGATTAAAAAGCCTTCTCTGTAACGCGCCACACATGTGCTCAATAGGATTGAGTTCTGGAGACAATGGGGGAAGGAGCAGGCGGGAAATTCCCAGGTTTTCTAAAACTTGATGAAAAAATATTCCTCTATGAGGTCGAGCGTTTTCATCCAGAAATCGAAAATCTCTCCCAATGAGATCCCTAGTTGGTGGGAGGTATTCCTCAATAATTTCATCTGCATATCGAGCAGCTGTGAGGTTGGTTCGTCCTCCCGTGTAAATGCCAGCCCAGACCATTACACCACCTCCTCCAAACTGCTCTTAAGGCACAATAAACTGGGGCATTGTTCGCATTCCTTGATCTCTGTAGACTCTTCGGCGTCTGCTGTCACTATACAGACAAAAACACGACTCGTCAGTAAACATCACAGCATTCCAATTTGTGTCCTCTTCTAGTCACTCGCTGCACCACATTCTTCTGAGCTGCTGGTGGCGAGCTGTTGCTGCAGGTCGTCTCTAAGGGGCATATGATGTAAGGCCAACTTCCCACAAACGATTACGAATCATTTGTTTTGATAAAAGTCTAGGTAAAACACCTTCACCTTCATTGAGGATCTGGCGTGCACTATGAAAAGGGTTTCTCCTGGCAGTGATAACAATATTGTTATCCTCTCTTTCAGTTGCAATACGTTGTGATCCACTGCCCAGCCTTCTATTGGCACTCCCAGTCTCTCGGAATCGAGCTAAAGCCCGGGAGACGACACTCTGGGAAACGCCAACCGCCTCTGCAATATGAACTTGTCGATGACCTTGATAACGCATTCTCACTATAAGTTCGCGAACTTCGGGTTCAAGATGATGTCTGTCCATGTTTATTGAAAGTATTACTGGATTAAAATACGAGAAAAGCTGTTTATTTACAAAATGACAAATCTTCATGTTCACTTTTCTTAAGAAAACTTGTTATAAATAAAAGGTTTAACAATTGTTTTGACTTTGGTTTGTATTTTCTATTCAGTTGTACCCTACTAATATTGAATAGATTGGCTAATTTAATTTAAATGACCAGATAAGGGATAAATAAGGCATATCCCTATTCATTTTTGCGCAGTTTAGATAGACCTTTGATATATTATAAAAGACGTTATTATGTGTGTTGTGTATTTTAGTACAAATAAACCAAACATTAATGCACGCTTGAACATCTAGTTTATTCCATAAAACACATGTAACAACAACTATAAGATTAATTAAAACGAAACCTTCTTCGTGGTTTGCAACTCAGAAACAGTCTTGCCAAATTGCACTAATATATTACAACTCTCCACCACTTAATTTAATACTTTTTTTTAATATTTATTTTACAGATTAAGTCGAACTACGGGCTTCCTCTCTCTCTGTGATCGTCTCACTGTGGGTGGTGTATCTGCTGGTTTACTGCTTGTTCTTTGCTTGTTATCCGCTGAATCAATTTCTAACTGTTGTGCCACATTAGGGGTGTCGTTCAGGGGTGAATGTTTCTTTTATGCATTAGGAGTAATAGTCTTTCTTGGTTGGCGTTGTTCTACGGTAGATGATCATACTAAATTGTGATTTATCAATGGTCGGGTTTCTGGTATCGATGTCTTGCGTTGATGAAAAGTTGAGTCAAATTGCAATTTAGGCTGTGAAGGTGTTTCCACTTCTGTATGTCTCAGCTGGTTGGTGTGTCTTTTGATGATATAACCATGATCCAGTTCAATGAGATAGTGTTGTTTCCCTAGGCGTTCGATCACATTTCAAATTTCCATAGATGTGAACCTGAGTAATTTCTCGCTTGAACTCTATCTCCAGATTGGAAAACTCGAACTTTGCTCTCTGAAGGTGAAGACACATTCGTTTTGATTGGCTTAGTTAAATGTAAGCGTGTTCGAAGTTGTCTCTTTAAATGGAGTTCAGCTGGGGACCTACCATTTGCCGGGGGAGTTGATCGATATTTGAATAGGAATGAATTTAATTTTTGCTTTAGTGTTCCTGGATCGTCCACCATACTGGTGAGCTTTTGCTTTAAATTTTGTACAGACCGCTCTGCTAACCCGTTTGTAGCAGGATAATTTGGTGCACAGAACCGTTGAGAAATACCATATTTTTTACAAAACTTTAAAAATTCATCTGATTTAAAAATAGCAGCATTGTCTGAAACTATTATAGTAGGTAATCCATTTCTTGAAAATATTTCTTCTAACGAATTTATTGTAGAGCCGGAGGTTGGAGGTTTAGGGGACATAATAATTTCTACCCATTTAGTTTTAGCGTCAACTACAACAAAAAAGTAATTATCTTTAAAAGGGCCGGCATAATCGGGTTTTTTGCTGGTTTTTTTCGGGGTTCTTTTTGGTTTCGGCACAGCTTTAACAAGCTGCTACTAATTGTTCAATATCAGAATCTATTCCGAGCCAATAGCATAAAGATCGAGCAATTCCCTTCATTTTAACCATTTCCACATGAGTAGAATGTAATTCTGTTAAAATGGCTGGGCGTAGATTAGTAGGGATGTAAACTCTGGAACCACGCAAAACAATACCTGAGTGTATACTGTATTCTGAATTTTTAATATCACCATTTATTAGTTTTTGTTTGAATTGTTTTAATTTAGGGTCTCGATTTGTTTCTTATTATCTCAGAAGTTATAGGTGACGAATCCGAAATATTTTGAAAAGTAATTTCATTTACTTTAAATGAATCTTCGAAAAAATTTATTAATTTTGTATTTAAAGGTAATGGATTTCTTGATAAATAATCAACATTGGAATGTTCTTTAGAACCTACTACTGTTACATTTCGAACATACACTAATGATTCTTTTAAGCCAGAAGGAGTTGTCAATTGTCAAATTTCATATAATAATTTAAAAAGAACTGGCGATCTATATATTGTAAAAAATAATTACACCCCACTTCTCGGAAGAGAGTGGATTAGGAAGCTAAAAATAAATATTTCAGATGTACAAAACGTAAACGAATTTAATATTGAACCAACTACAATTGAGCCAATTAAAACTGATATTTTTCAAAAGTACGAAAATGTTTTCACACCTAAAATTGGGCTCATCCACACTTAAAATGTAAGCTGAATCTCAAAGATGATGCAAAACCTGTTTTTATGAAACCCAGACCCATTCCTTATGCCTTATTAGACAAAACAAAACTCGAATTAGATTTATTGGTTGAACAAGATATTATTGAGAAAGTCGATCACTCTGATTGGGGTACACCCCTCGTTATAGTTCCAAATCCAGACCAGACAGTCAGAATTTGTGCTGACTATAAAGTTACACTAAATCCACAACTACAAGATACGCATTACCCTATTCCCAAAATTGAAGATTTATTTAATAAGCTTCAAGGGGGAAATAGTTTTGTGTCTTAGACCTTTACAAAGCTTACCTTCATCTCGCGTTAGACGACAAGAGTCAAGAATATGCCACAATATCAACAATTTGGGGAGCTTGTAAGGTAAAAAGGCTCTTTATGGGTATTCAAAATGCCTCCAAAGAATTTCATAAAATAATCGATCTAATCGTTCAAGGGCTAGATGGTACTGTTGCCTATTTTGACTATTTCCTAATTCAGGATAGCATTTTTCAGGAGTGTTATTCACGACTAATTAGGTGCCTTGACGTTTTGCAAGAGAACGGGTTACACGTCAATAAATCTAAATGCAAATTCTTTTGCACGTCGGTTAAATATCTTGGTCATAAAATCAGTTCTAAGGGTCTAGAAAAAAGCCAAGACAAAATTGATGCGATAAAGTCTGCGCCTCAACCTAAAAACGTGGACGAGCTTAGGTCATTTTTGGGTTTGGCCTAGTATTATGCAAAATTCATTCCAAAAGCATCCGATAAACTGTTTCCATTAAATCAGTTACTAAAAAAATAGTATTAAATTAAGTGGCAGAGAGTTGTAATATATTGGCGCAATTTGACAAGACTGTTTCTGAGTTGCTAATTACGAAGAAGGTTTTGTTTTAATTAATCTTATAGTTGTTGTTACATGTATTTTATTAAATAAACTAGATGTTCAAGCGTGCATTAATGTTTGGCATATTTTTACTAAAATACACAATAAATATTACAATATGTACCACACACTATGAATGGTCGGGCACAAAAGAAGTGCTCTGCGCTTTAGGTACAGATCTGAGAACTACCATTTGTTTTGGAAAGGATATTTGTTTACACAAGCGTTAACCCATCTAATCGTATTCTCATTGCTGTTTATATCTGGTCAGTCATCCTTTGATAACATTACAAAGTCCATTCAAAGCTCTGTTGACATTAATATTTTTCTTAATGTCCACCTAGATAGGCCGTTTTTACCACTGTGCGGCGAGAGCCGATCCGTGCTCCGGGGCAAATATATTTTCCCGGGCCCCCTAACTCCCTTCTCCCCTTTCAACATCGTTCAAGAAATACAATTTATTTATTTATTAATAAACTAAAATATTATATTAATTTCCTAATACGATAAATCGCCATGGAATCGTTTATATAAGGTAATATTTGAAAAAGATCTTATCTCCAAATGAATGAAATTCTATCGTTACCTAAAGTTTTTCAGAATGTTTCGTATGTTTTCTATAATTGGATCGTGACAGTGTCTGTTGGTTATCATGTATGGAGTACATTGGCTGTCCGTTAATTTTTTAATAGTTTTATGTTTTGTCCTCAAATTATGTAAGTATTCCAAGGATTTAAGGATGACGAATTGTTCTGTTATTGGTACATTCTAAGTCTAATTTGTACTTTATTACATCTTTTAAAATTTTGTTTTTAAAAATGAGACTAGCCTAGCCAACATTTTCGCCTTTCCTTTCGTCAGGATATATCTTATAGGCTGTGGGGTCCGTCAAGCACTTAAAAATACATTGAAATTCTACTGGATGTAGCCAGTCTTTGTAATGACTAATATGTTCAAAGTCGTTGGATAATAAAATAATATAGCCTTTAAAATTTTCAACTTGTTCTTGCATTTTAACAAACTCAATGCTTTCCTGATTCACATTAACATAACCATACCTTCCTCTCGGAAATCAAGAACCAAAAGGTTATTATTAGGTTAGCTCAGTTAGAGTGGTTAGATGGAAATATATTACATACTAAACCGGGTAATACTCATTTATATACACTACAAAATATAGACGGATGAATTCAATAGGGTTTCAATGCCAGTAATTCTACAATATCAGCCATGTTTTGTTTTGTTTCTATTTTCCTGAGCTGTACTTGGAGGAACGATCTCAGTTTTTGGATGGCTTAGTTTGTCAAAATTTTATGATGTTTAATTTTCTTTTAAACTAATTCTTTAAGCTCAACTGCCGAATGTCCAGCCGTGATTGTTTATCCTAATAAAATATATATATATATATATATATATATATATATATATATATATATATATATATACAAAATGGTTCTTTTAAATAATCAGGTTTGTCCAAAAGATATTGTTTCACTTTGGCGGCAGGAAGTCTCTCGTTTACTTAAGGTACAATCATAAACCCAGTTGGCACATTGAGAATAGATTAGAGTAGATACATTTTATATAGAATGGGCTGTGCTATGCATTTTCTCAAGTGTATCAACCTTATCATTAATATAACCCTGCACATAGCCGTTGATCTTTTTACCCGCCATTTAAATATAAATAATATTCTTTAAATAGTCATTATTAGGGTGAGGGTTAATAATAAACAATTTCGGCCCCAGGTGTATGCCGGAAAATTACTTTCAGAGATTTTTGTTTATAATTCACCCGAACGATAAAAAAAAGGAGAAAAAATATACTGATATGGATAAATAAAATATTTAGAGAAATCCTGAAAAATAATGGTCAAAGGATGGTAAATGTTGTTGTATCTAAAAGTTTAATAGTAAGTACCTGCTTCTGCCTGGTGAAAGTTTGGAAGAAATAGGCAAGTCGCAGATAGACCATACACTCATCAATTCGAGATATAGGTATTCATTGCTGGATGCACGAGCACCGTAGAGCTAATGAGGATTCTGATTACAATCGCGAAAATCAGAACAATAATCTCACTAGTAAGAGGAAGACGTCAGTACCTAGATTTTAGGGAAACTGTAAGATTTGAAGCCAAGTTAGCGTTTTCCCTTAATAATAAATCCCAAGTTAAAGAGCATTGATCAAGAAACGAATCTTAAAACAAGAGGACATCATGTCATACTGCTTTAACTGAGAAAGCAAAACAATATCTTGGAATCAAGAGCAAACAAAGACGCAAAACATGGTTTGACGAGGAAATGTTTCCTTTTTTTTCTACTTAGAATAGAATAGAAAAATAATTTTATTCTGGGACAAAGTCCCTTAAGAATAACAGATAAGTGCAGGTATAACTAAATTAAATCTGGTTAGAGACATAATGAGATACAAAAGAAAAGAAAAAAAAAAAAAAAAAACAATAATACATTAATGACACTATGTACATAGATGATATTTAAATAAAAAGAAAAGAAAAGAAGATAACATTCTACAGATTAGAGGAGATAAAATTAAAGAGAAAAAAATAAAATAAAATGATATAGAAAAACCTTTTGGTACAATGATATGATTTGTATGTACAATAGAAGTACCCAATGTTATATTCATGGAAAGTTAAATTTTTATTAAAAGGAATCTCAATTATTCCAGAACTGAATCCAGCAATGCAATAATAATTTTTGACTAAGTAGTTACATAGTTAGCAAGCGTCAGTCTGGATGAGAAGGAGGTATTGGAAATAGAAATATTAAAATGTTTTCAGGGATTTAGCTTGTCTGATGTGAGGAATGTTGAAGTTCTATGGGATGGGGTATACAGATCAGAAAGACGGGATCTCGTATGTATTGGATTGACTGCGGATCTGAATTGAAGCTTATTGTAAATATAAAAAGGTTGAAGGGTATTGATAATTTGGTATAGGAATGTTCCATGGAAATATTGTTTACGGAAAGTGGGATAGAGCCAATTTAGTTGGGAATAGAGGTGGGAAACATGGGAACGCCTCGGACTACCGAAGACAAACCTGACGAAGCAGTTCATGATTCGCTTCAGTCTGTCCTCGAGAACCGTCGAGAGGCCACCGTAAACCAGACAACCATAGTCAATGTGAAAGAATAATAAGGAAGAGACTAAAAGCTTACGGGTTGACTGGGGAAGAAGGTAACGGTTTCGGTGGAATAATTTAAGAAGGCCTATGGAACGGCGGGAAATTTGGGCAATCTGAGGTTTCCAAGAAAGGGTTTGATCAAAAACAATCCCGAGATTTTTTACAGAGGAGTAGAAAGAGGTAGGATGATTACTTAAGGTTAAAGGAGGGTATTGTGAGTAGGAATTAAGGAGGGAGCTAGAGCCTATTAGAATGGCCTGAGTCTTCTTTTCGTTGAGTTGTAATTAATTTAAAGCCGCCCAGACACTAATTAAGGCACTAATTCTGTCCAGATCTTCCTGAACTTCAGTGAAAGCAGTGGATTGCTCTGAAGGGGAGAAGGAGAGATAGACTTGGGAATCATCTGCATAGAGGTGGTAGGAACAGTGATAGATTGAATTAGGAAGATCATTAATGTAGGAATTGAATAGGAGAGGAGAAATACTGGATCCCTGAGCAATACCTGAGGGAAGAGTGAGAAAAGAAGATAGGGGTTGGTTTGGTATTTTAACTGCTTGGGAACGGTGAGAAAGGAAAGATTGAAACCAGCGGATCGAACTGTTTAATGATTTTAATTTGGAGAATAGGATAGAGTGATCAAGGGAATCGAAGGCTTTAGAAAAGTCAAGGAGTAACAGGACGGTTAATGTTTTATCATCTATTGCGGTAAATATGTCATTAGTGATTTTTAGGAGAGCAGACTGGGTGGAGTAGCCGGGACGGAAACCAGATTGAAGGGGGTCGAGGAGGTTGGATTCTTCAAGGAATTTGGAAATTTGAGATTGGACTAATCTTTCCAAGGGCTTAGAATGATTAGACAAGATGGAGATAAGCGATAGTCGTTTGGAGACATGGGGTTTAATGTTTTATTTATAGGATGAATTAATGCTATTTTCAATGATGTTGGGAAAACTGAATTTTGGAGGGAAAAATTATAAATGAATAGGAGAACTGGTATGATTTCGGGTAAACATAGTTTTATTAGTTTAGTGGGAATATCATCTGTGCCCGTAGAATTGGAGTGGGAATTCATTATGGAGTAAATAAGTTCAGAGGGGGAGATATCGGAAAAATAAAAATTAGAATCATTGAATGTAGGAGCTGGGGTTAAATAGGAGGAAGGATGAAGAGAATCAGGAGAAAAGGTGGAAACAAAAAATGAATTTAATTCATCGGGAGATACCGGGTAGGTAGATGAGGATACAAGGGAATCACAGAGTGAAAGTTTACGGAGGATATGCCAGTTCGATTTGGGATCAGGGGCAGAGGAGAGGGCTTCATGGTAATAATTGGATTTTGCTCGACGAATCCAGGCTTATGTTGAGTTACGAAGCATCTTGACCTTTGGTAGCCATCCTTTATCCTCGTGCATCTGAAGCGTCTTCGGGCTGCTTCTCGGTTTCTTTGTAGCTGCTTTATTTCCGAAGTTATCCAAGGAGCAGGGCGACGACGAACTGAGAAGGATTTTAGAGGTGCGTGGATATCAAGGATATTTAGGAGGTTAGTGGTGAGGATGTTTAACATGGAATCAATCGAGGAGGAGGAGTAAATTTCAACTCAGTTCTGTGCTTCAAGGTCTGTAAGGATCTTCTCACGGGTTAAGGATTCTATATTGCGGTATGAAATAGTTTTTGGAAGGAATGGAGGTGCTAGAGTATTGTATGATATTTGAATCAGATCATGAGACGAAAGGAAAGGAACAGGTAACTGAGAAGAAGAGAGGAGGTTTTTTGCCTAATCAATGATAAATAGGTCAAGCCAAGTATCGGAGGAGGAAGTATGGTGGGTAGGAGAGAACGGAACGGCGAAGAGATGTAGGGAAAAAAAAAGAGGTTTTCTAGGAACAATATATCATATGAGTCAGAAAGGAAATTAGAATTCAGGTCCCCAGAAATAATGACATTAGCATAAAAGGGAACGTTGTTGTACAGGGAAGTCTCAAAAGATGGGTCAAAAGGAACATGGGGTGGGCGGTAAACTACCACATACAGGAGATGGAGAGTTTTATAGGAAATTTCAACGAGAAGGAACTCTATTTGTGGTAGATCAGTTGGATGTGAACGTTCAAGAATTCGGAACTTGAGGCTTTCATGGACAAATAAACCTACACCACCGCCCGTCCGGCCAACCCGGTCATGGCGGATAAGCGTATAGTTAGGAAGGGAAACTAGGGAAGAGGGAATGAAAGGTTTGAGCCAAGTTTCAGACACTGCGATGATATGGTAGGAATTTCGGGTAAAATACTGTAGGAATTCGTCATAATGAGCAGGTAAGGATTGGGCATTTATGTGACAGATAGGACATCGGTCATTTTGAGGATATGGTGAGAAGGAAGGACTTTGATAGGAAGACGCAGGCTTTCAGATAATTGGTAAGACCCCAATTAAGCGATCTAGTATGAAAGATAAATAACATTAGGGAACAATTAGATACTAATAAAATATAAAAGAAAGTACTAAATGTAAAAATAAGAATGTAAGAGTATAAAAATAAAAATTGTAAATTAAAAATGAATAAGAATAGAAACAACAAAAGATATTTACATTTTCTAGAATCAAAGAAAAATAATAAGAAATAATTGAAAAGTGATAATACTAATTGTAAGTGATATAACGAGAGCCGTAGAGCAAAGCCTATTGATATAGACCGAAGAAGACAAATAAGTCGACAGGTTCCGAAGAGTCAGAAGGCGTCGAGGTCTTGAGACTCGTCTATGATAACAACCGGGTGGCCATCATCTTTTCGACATCGAACCTTCCCGGCAGAAAACCAGATATATTTAATTTTTCCCGCCAACCTCTTCTGGCGGGCGAGCCAATATAAATTTCTGTTTGCACGAGTCATTTCTTCACTGAGATATATGCGGTGGGCGTCATTATCCTGCCATCCCATATCTCTCGTCGAAAAGTCTCCCTTCACTTTTTTTTTTTTTGTAGAAGATCGTCCCTTAGTGTCTGTCTCAGGAAGCGTACTATGATAGGTGGTGGTCGTGGATCTTCTCTTTCGTGGTCTGCGACGCTCGACCAGGTCTATAACTTCAATGTTCAACCTCACTCCCAGGCCAGCCCCGACACTTGCCACTAAGGCCGCAGGAGTTTCGCCAGAGCGAAGAGGGATGCCCCGTATCTCTAAAGATTTACAGAGCAAGCCCTGCTCAACCCTATTCAGGCGAACTCCTAGCTCTCCGATTTTATTCTTTAGCGCAGTATTTTCAGTTGTTAGCTCCTCCATACGTTTTCCTTGGCTCTCTAGGTGTTTTTCGATTTTAGCCAGCCTATCATTTAGTTCAAAGCTCAGCTCGCCATATTTTTCGAGTGAACTTTTTATGGCTTTGATATCCTCGTTGACGTCAGCTCTAAGCTGATTAACGGCTGTGAGTATGTCAGAGACAGATGGTTCATTTAATGGCTGATTGACTGATTTTTCATTAGTTGGTCTGTTTTTAGTTTCTTTACAGTTTGAACATAACCAGGCTTTTTTCAATGATTTTATTAACTCCAACTCTTTGTCATTTAATTATACTATTAATTATACTTACTGTAACAAGTAGGAAAAACAATGCCTATATAAGCCTGATTCAACAGACACACAAAAAGTTCATTTGAGAAATATAAACCCACTGGAAGAGGTAGGAATCACGTTCATGGAAGTAAGAAAGGATGATAGCAGACTAGAAGGTTGTAGGATATACCTTAGGCTATAGCTTTCTGTGCCGGAAGAATGCGATGGCAAAATAGTGCTGCTTCTCATTCAATAGCTCTACTAGGTGTCAAGAACTGAAAGGCGACAGCACTTAAACGTGAAGGCTGACGATCAATGCTATAACAAGCCAAATCTCTTTTATCTAGGACAGCGTTATATTAATAATAAAGATATTTTCACCTAATCTATCACTACAATTATTCAAACACTATTTACTAAAGCAAGGCATAGTAACAAAAGAAAACAAAGAAATAAACATTATAACCAGAAGCTAAAACCTCGCATGGGTATTTTTAAAAATTAAATATCCACTAATAAAGTTTTCGCTTTAGTCGGAGAAGGCGGACGAACAACGAAATTTATTATATTTTCAATGAAAAAGATGTTGTTCTGGCAATGAAGCTGGGAAAACTGCAATGGGTCGGCCACTTGGCTAGAATGGACAACGAGGCAATTTCTAAAAGGCTACTAACTGAACCTCTCCATGGCACTAGAAGGGGGAGACCGAAACTTTGGTAGTCTGATGGAATGGAGAGAGACACTAGGCATATGCTGGGGAGTCAGGAGATGGATGACAGCGGTACTGAGCAGAGATGGCTGGAGGAAGACCAGGACTCGTCGCCGGTTTGTTGCGCCAAGATACTAATAATAATAATAAAGTTTTACCGGCTTAAAGATATATTAGAATTCTCCTCCAGTCCTCCTTGCTCTTCCCTGATACCAGGCTTTTCCATCTCACACTATTTCTTACTATTTTCCTTCTTTCTCGCTGATCCCAATTCTATAATCACGTTCAGTAGTGTTTCAAAGAGCATTCTTTTAACAAGTCCGAATCAACTTAAACATTTTCATTCATGTTATGTTGACAGGGTGTCCCTTTCCACCTTCACAATTTTTCGAATTCTTTTTTTTATTTTTAATTCTTTTTCCAATAGATTGTCTAGCTGGTCATCTCCGAAAGTAATTTTTAACAGTAATCCTTCCTACATCAGTATTCTCAACTGGGTACAATGATTAATGGCATACTGTAAATGTACTTTTCAATATACAGCTGGCTACTAGCTGACATAGTATCCACAAGTGCATCCTTGCTATAGTTAAACATTAGGCCCTTGAGCAATCTTTTCATGTGTTTTGATACCACTATATCAGCTTCTAGCAGACGAACAATTTCTATCACTAAATGTTTTTCTGTTTGGTGGCCAGTCTACAAAAATCCTTTCACTGCAGCCCCTAAATAATTAAAAAATATTTAGTCTATGAATAGCGAATATAAAAATAGGTGAGGCGAAACTGGGTTGTGCCATGGATTATATTTAAGTTTAGAAATCATCATCAGTTTGCAACAAACAAATATGTAAGAAACAAAAGCTATTTGTGATTATATTTCACTACATACAAGTGATTCAATGAAAAATATAGGTAGATAACTTTTATATATATATATATATATATATATATATATATATATATATATATATATATATATATATATATATATATTATTACCACTCTTGCAAGGAGTCTCCCAGGAATCTTTTCTTTCACCTACCCTATTTTCTATTTATTATAATGACTTGCCGAATTGCAATATCCCACTGTTCCCAATATCATCTTTATGCTGACTACTTCCAATATATTTATCCTTTCATCCTTCAGACATGCTAGAGGCTTCTCGAAAGCTCCAGAAAGACATCAATAGCATTAACCTATCGGAAGTAGAGAATAAGTTGAGTATGAATCCAGAGAAAACAAGGGCAATCCCCATTGGTTCAAAACCTCACCTAAATGCCCTTCCCTACTATCCATTGTTTAAATTAAAAACCTTGAAGTAAATTTTAATCATCATCTTTCTTGGAATAATCATATTTCCCAAATCACGAGGAAATCCAGTTTTATTCTTAAACAACTTTTACATTACTGCAATTCATTACCACTAAGTACTTGACAACGTTTGGTATATCTCTCATTTTTTCCTACTTTGACAACGGATGCATAGTATATTATGCATTTTCTTTTCTATTCTATTCTATAAGGAGGACTGTCTGGTGAGCTCAAAATGAGATGAAAAAGACTAATGAACTGTTTTATCAGTATTTGCGGTAGCTCCAAACGTTCTCACATATCTCACAAGTATTTTGGGGTGGCTTTAACCCAATTTCCGACGTCAATACTTCTAAAGTACTTTAATTTTTCAATCTTTGAAAAAAAAAAAAAAAACCTATATTCATGACCTTTTTACTCTGCGCTGCTCCATCCACCTCTTAAATATTAGAACCCAACCCATCAACCTGTACACTACTGAGCATCAGTATATATTTTAAGGAATTTTGACTGGGCGACAAACGGGATGGCAAAAGTACCAGGGGTAGGGGGGGTCCCGGAAAAATATTCAAAATTGTGTCAAATGACGCATTTTTGTGCCGTTTTAACTCTTAATTAACATGGTCCGTGGGGTTTTGAATACCGGAATCTCCCTACTCCAATTAATGATCCCAAGCCCTTTGACAATTAATTTGGTCCGCTATGTGACGTATGAAGCCATTTTTAAATTTACACCAGGGGCCTATTTCATAAAGATAGAAGTACAACTCTACAGCTACAATTCCAAAAAAACCTTGACATTTGAGCTCCCATTGGTCGGTTCCGAGGTTTTTTTTTTAATTGTAGCTGTTGTTAAACTTTTTACTATTTTTTTTATTATTTTGAAAACTGTATTTAAATTTAAATTTTTGCTCCCGTAAAAATTTGCCGGCACCGTTCACTACAACTACGTTCACTGGGTGACAAAGCCATGGAACTGGGCGACACTTGTGTCGCCCAGTTTATGTGTTATTTTATGCTATGCTGCGCATAGAACTGCGTCCTTCGAAAATCCTTTATTATTCTTCTTTATTGAATTCATTGCCCTTATCAATTCGAAAATGCTCCTCTCTTTTCTCCTTTAAACATCATCTATTCCTTTACCTCCTGAATTTTCAATAAATGAAAATAGCGGAAACCTTTCTCTACCATTTAAAATAAAAGAAGTAAACTGTGTTATTAAGTATTTAAAATTTTAAATATAAGTAAAAAAAACAGATGAAATAAAAAATATGAAAATCCAATAATTGTAGGATGAAATAAAAAAACCATGTACGTCTACTGAATGCTTTTTTAAAATTATGTTTTGCTAATTAGTATTATTCTGGAGAGATGGTTGGTGTTAAAAGAGAAGGGATTTAAATGTGGACACAGGTAGTGAATTTCATAAGGAAGTTGCTCGGGAAATAAAAAAATGGTCAAATGATGAACTCTTATGGAGAAAAGTATACAGGTATGAAGAGGATGAGGTATCTTGTTGTGTGAGAGGAAACTGAGGATTTGAACTGAAAGATGTTATAGGAGGAAATTTGAAAATAATCCGCGTACAGATCATAGGAGCAGTGGGGAATGGTATTTGGTAGATCATTTATGTAGGCGCAAAAAAGGGTAGAAGAGACACTGGAACCTTGGGCTACCCCTGATGTCAGCGGAAGAGGAGAGTTTGGTATGGATACCATTTGAGTTCTACCATAGAGGAAGGAATAAAACCAGAGAAGAGAGTTTGAGGAAAAATATGGGGCTTTTATTTTCGTAAGAAGAATAGAATGATCATGAAGGTCATAGACTTTAGAGAGGTCTATCAGAATAAGAACACTTGCTTTTCGTTAGTCTAATGCAGTATGTATGTCATAAGTAATTTTTTTTAGGCTGTCTGTGTTGAATAACCTGGTCGTAACCCAGATTGGAAAGGATTGAGGAGATGTCAATTTTCAAGGAAATTGGAGATCTGAGATTGAACTAGTTTTTCAAGGGGTTCGGACAGATCGGAATGGATTGTTTGTTTGTTTTAGTTTAATGGAATACAACTACACCGGTTATCAACGCCAATTTTTCTTTTTGATTTTTTTTTTATATATCCCTTCTGAGGGGATATAAATAATAAGGAGGCCAGTTGTCCCGAGGATACGGGGCCTATTTTGCTGGGCTAATAAAATAGCCCGCAATGTAGTTCTCATGATTCAGAACTTATTAAGTGGCCTCGGACAGGATGGAACTCAACGGTTACGACACGGCATTCATAAGGAAATTCGATTGGCTACATGGAACATACGGACACTTATGGGAAAGTAAGAAGAGATTTCTGCAGAGATGATGGCCTACCACGTAGACATCCTGGGCATTAGTGAAGTGAAGAAAAAAGGTAACGGAGAGGTAAGGCTGCCCAGAGACCATACCATGATATATTCGGGAGTCCCAAAGGATACCAGAGCAAAGGAAGGAGTAGGAATAATCATGAAGGATGAAATCTTTGCTAAGGTTGAAGAATGGAACCCTGTATCTTCTAGAATCATAACAATGCACATAGGAATATCTTCAAAGTGTTTAGCTTTTATTCAAATCTATGTCCCTATAGAGGATGCGGACATCGTGGATAAAGAACAATTCTATGCTGAATTAGAACGAGAAGTTGTTAAGGCACAGAATAAGAATAGGGAGATCATAATAATGGGTGATTTCAATGCTAGAACTGGAAATGATTTCAGCCGATCACATGGAGTGATGGGGAAACATGGAGGCGAAGAAACCATAAACACGAATGGTAAGAGGCTGATTGAGTTTTGTGTCGACTTTGACCTTCTGATCGGGAACTCCCTATTTCCCCATAAGAAGGTCCACAAGATTACTTTCAGTGCCTAAGAAAGGAATGCTAACAGCGTTATAGACTACTTTCTCTACAGCAGAAATATAAGAAGACTCTTTTCAGATGTAAAAGTCATTAGAGGAGCAGAAATTGGCTCAGATCATATGATGCTCATAGCCGATACACCAATCCTGAAGCCACGGAAAATGCCAAAAAGACGGTATGCAAAAGTTGATATTTCACAGCTCCAGAATACACAATTTCAAGAAAGGTACGCGGCAGAACTGGAAGCAGAACTGCAGAAAATTAACCTGGATGCATCATTGGATGAGATGTGGAAAAATATCAAAGATAAGATCCTGCAGACTGAAACAATGGTATGTGGCAGTAAGAGATATTCCTCCAAGGGAAAACGATCTGGATGGTGGAGTGAACGGGTGAAGGCAGCTGTTCAAGGGAAGAAAATAGCCTGGAAGAGATACATGAACGCACAGTTACTACCTAGGCACAGTTATTAGTAGAAATGGCCAAATACGTCAAGAAATATCTAATAGGATTAAAAAAGCGAACAACATGTATTACCAGATCTGCAATACTGTTTTTAGGAAACGTGAAGTAGACAAAAAGGTAAAACTGCACATTTTTAATGCAATTTACCTTCCCACCCTACTATACGGAAGTGAGAGCTGGGTCCTTCTCGACCGATTGAAGAGCAGAATCACTGCATCAGAAATGAAATATCTAAGGAGAGTTGCCGGCCGAACACGGAGGGAACATTTCAGGAATAGCAGAATAAGAGAGGAGCTAGGGGTGAAAGCACTAACAGAAATTATAGAGAAGAGGCAGCTAAAGCGGTTCGGACATGTATGCCGAATGGATGAAGATCGCGGACCTCGCAAGTTCTTCGAAGCCAGACCAACTGGCAAAATACCAAGAGGCAGGCCAAGGATGTCATGGTTGGATAGTATGGCTCAAATAGGAGAGAAAAGAGGAAAGCGGTTGGATCCTATGAAGACATTGGCGAAGGACCGGGACAGTTGGATTCCTTGGATCGAGGCACCTCCTCGCTGAGAGGCACTGAGGAGGAAGGAAAAGAAAAGAAGAAGAAGATTTCCTTTTTGTACCAACATATTCTATTCTTAAATTTAATTTTTATATATGTTTTATATAAACTTCTGTTCTATTACCTGCCTAAATAAAAAAAATTGTGTTAAATTTCAGTAAATAAACCATCTAATTTCAGGAATTTGAACACTAATTTTGTTGTTTCACAATCATCTCCCAAGACTATTGGAAGAATAGTATTCAGTCCCAAGCTATTGAGGCGCGACGAGATAACAGGGCATTCTTGAAAAATATGTGTTATTGTCAGTATATAATTATAGTATTGGCATTTCGGCGGAGCTTCTTTAGTGAATAGGTAGGAGTGTGTCAGTCTGGTGTGGCCTATTCTGAGTCTTGCCAGTGCAACTTCCTTCCTACGACATTGGCGGCTGGTTGTATTCCAGGGCTTGACATTCTTTTTTTTTATCTTTCTCAGTCTATTTTGTGGGCTTTCATCCCACATAGACTGCCACCCATCATTGATTTATTTCTCTAGGACTTTTTGTAGATCAGATGGAGTTAGTGCAATCTTACCCCACCCTGATAGTAAACTATTGATATGGGACAAAAATCATTGAGTTAGTATGGGTTAGGTTTCTTTTGTAAAGGTCGTATATTAGGTTGAAAATTGGAATTTTGCAGAGAATAATTATATGTAGGACTAGAAGGAAAGTCCTTCGAGTTTATTCGATGATAAATTAGATCGTTGTTTTGACATATTTCTTTTCGTGTCTCCTCGGGACTGTAGTGTAACTAATTCTTAGGCCGTTTAAAAATTACACTATCCTTCCTTTCATAGATGACATTTCATCAATCCAATCATCTATATACCCCAGAACCACCAGAAAAAGTTCTTTTACGTAATCTACCATAACACAGAGCTGTAGTATAAGATAAACCCTTGGGGGACCCAATGGCCGAGTGTGTTGGGGCGAGGGTCTCAGCGCGCTCTTAACCAGAAGGTCGTGTAAGAAATTTGTCGTTTATCGGGCCAATGGAATTCATTCCCTTTCAACATTCGTCTGTCTACTTCTTGACTAACTTTCAAATCCTTCCTTTTCCATAACCTTCCGACTAAACCAAATGTAAATTAGTCCATAAACTTTATTGTTTTTTTTCAATTTAGAGTGTTAGTCAACTATTTCGTACATTGATTTTATATTATTCAATATTTTTTATTTATGCATATTTTTGTTATTCGCTTTACATTGTCATTGTCCTAAGGCATTTGTGCCCCAGAATAAAGTATACTTTTTATATCATTTCCATCTTAACACAACTGATCTTCAATTTTAAACGAAACAATTCCCATGATTTATATTTAGTTGATTTGTAATATAAGTTATATGGGGTACCAAAAGTTGATTATTGATAGTTCTTCAATGCGATATTTTAAAAGAATTATTGGAATAACGGACAATGTGTCTTGTCTTGGACCTAGTTAAGAATCCCCATCTCTTGTCACGATTTGTTAGAATAGGGTACAACTCTCCGTTTCCTATTGCGTGACGTAAAAGGCTGTATTATCTTTGTATATTTTGTCACTTGTCAATTAGACTACTAAAATAGTAAACGATAGCACAAATATGAACGAGTGTTGTATTATGGGTATGGTTGTTTAGTTTCTTAAAAGCGTTTACGATTTGTTTGACCCACTTGACATTTTGATAATACGAAACAGTAAATACGAGAACTACAAAAGACAATTCAATACAAAATGGGTAAGAATTAGCCTCTATTTATCAAGTATATACGTTTTTCTAATTATTGTGGCTTCTAGTTGACAAGAATCTGATGGAAAAAACTTTTTTTCTACTATACCACTAAGCATTTGAATATTATTCATTTAATTGTAATGAACTAAAGCACTTTGTGGTTTATTTTATTTTTTCATTTTCTTCTATCAAAGTTTGATACCATAAAGATTGTTAAATATTTTCTGTAGTTTTTCTATCAAGAAGTGACGTCATCGATTGGAAAGTGGAGGTAGATGTAGTCGAGTTTCTACGGTGTATCTGTTTAGACTTATACGTTAATTAATTTGTAACTATAAAACTTTCAACTGAAAAGACAATTTAACGTCATTTGTTCAATGTTGATTAACGTTTACAAAAAATGCACTTTTTTTTTTGCAATCATGAAATCAATATGTATATTGAATCAGTTGTGAAGTTCAGTTTTGTGATTACGGGTGTGTTGTATGTATAATGAACTCTGTTGTTTAGTTTGTGATTGTTTCTTTTTGTTGATAGTAAACATGCAGAGAAGTGGTAAGTTAAAACGCTTTCAGTTTTTATGTTATACCACTATTACTTCATTTTATATCTATTAATGTTAAAACCTTAGAGGCTAACATGGCGCCAATTTTTTTAATTTATGTTTTAAACACGTTAATTTGTTTTAAACAATCTGATTAGTTACAATGAAATATTTAATAGAACATAAAGGACTGTAAACAACATATTTCATAATTGGTTCTCTTTTAGACTTTCTAAAAAACAACTATGTTTTCTGTCATATTCTGATTGGCATTATTATAAATATTATTCTTAGATGTAGCAATGTATTTATTATTTATCAAAGAATTAAACTATAGTTGATTTAATCTACACTTTGTACTTCACACTTAATTTTGTCTTGTTTTTACTTACTTTGTTGGGTAATGTCATCTATTTGATTTAATTATTTGAATCTATTGATATTTTATTTAAATGATGGCTTTAGTGTAACTGATTTTGTGTTTATTTAGCCACACTGTTTATAACTTATTGAGCATTGGAACCTGCAGTTTTGTTAGCATGTCATATTTTACTATTAATATTTGTCATTTAGGAGCTTTTTAATTTCGGATCAGCATGATCCATTTTCTGAGAAAGTCAAATCTAAACAATTATTAGTTTGTATTGAAATGATATTTGGTTAATTCTAGGTATCTGATTGTACATTCCCTTATGCAATCTATATTTAAATATAATTGTGAATGTAATTAATGTATAATAAAATTATTTAATTCTGATGATGATTAGTAATTCTATTTTTTTCATTTTTCATGTTCGCAACATTATTCAACCTCTGCAAAATACAGCTGTAAGTATTGTTCCTTTTAATTTCTGTATATTTTCATATGTTGTGCAATATATATGTCTTGTGTTTTTTTGTGTTGATATTATTTTATTTATATTGGTTTCTTATACCAAAAAGAAATTTCACTCTTTAATATGGCAATTGTTTTTTTATTATTGCTATATTATTTTGCTTTGATATCCATTTTCAATTTTGTTAACCTAAGATTTTTCCCTGTTATCATTACCATTATTATAGTATAAATAAATTATTGTAATTTTTGTTTTTAGTTTATATTTATTTCATCATTTGATTTTTTTTTTTTTTTTTAATTTTAATTGATGTGGTTCTTTTAATATTCATTATTTTGCTACCCATAAAATGTTCAGTTATGAAATTGATGATAAAATATTTTCAGAAGACATGTAAAATGTAAATTTTGTTCTTGTAAAATGTTTGTTTTTTTAAACTAACTTCGATGAGTAGAATTCTGAGTATTTGTTTAAATGTACACATATATGAATCATTTCTCTTAGATTTTGTTTGTTTATCACTTAATGATAAGAGTGGTTACTGGTTCATAACTGAAATATAATGTTTTTAGGATTGGTAGTAGTGGGGGAGGGAAGAGATAAAGGGTGAGGGGGAGGGATAGTGAGTGATAGCTGCACAGTCAGTCTATGCAATGAGTGCACTTAAGACCCATCTAGGGAGGAAACCTAGCCCACCTCCTATTCTTCCCAAATATTCAAGTGTTGGTTAATATTTATTATTTTTTGTATTAATGACCATTTTTTGTTCTGTATCTTTAACAATTTTATTATTTCTTCTATATTCATACATATGTGCATACTTACAAAACTTTTTTTTTTATATAGGCTGGAGGAATGTACATATATATGTATAATGTATACATATACCTCCACCGCAAAATTTTATATTTATATAAAATAAACACACAGATTTTTTTTTATTCAGAAATTTGTGGGTTTTTTTATTCATATATTGCTAACCTCTGCTTTAATCAGTATTTTGTTAAAAATTAATCATTAAAAGAAATATATATGAAATTTTAATGTTATTTTACGTGCTGACTGCTGATAATCTTCGTTCCTGAAACTTGATATTCTATGAAACCTCTGTAGTTTGTTGTTGACTAGACATCTGGGGAACACATGCTTACCAAATGGCTCCAACTGAATCCTGCTTCAAATCTACTTCCCCCTTCCTGTTATCAAAAAATTTTTAATATTCTTAGTATAAATTTAAGGTTTTTGAGAATAATAAAAATTATAACTCTATAATCATTTCAAGAAGGAAACCCCTGCCATTGTTGTATCTCTATTGAATACTAATATGTCATTGGTGTGTCTGGAATAGCTATTACTTTTATCCTTCTGTGTGTCTTGTAAACTCTTAAAAAGTAAAGTTGCTTGTAAACTCTCAAAAATTAATTTTATTATTAATTAAAGTGATGTTTATTAATAACAATAATGTTAATAATCACTTTTTCTATCGAGCAATTCTATACTAATATATTAGGTTGCTATTCAACACATTCTTATTAATCATATATTTATTAAAAATAAATATATCTTTTTAATATCATGAAAACATATTTATTTATTCATCAATTTCTAGTGTTTCCTCGTCAAAGCAATCCCCCTTACATATAATACACTTGTGCCAGCGCTTTTTCCAATCCTCTTCTGATATGCACTTTTCGGTATGTCTGCCAGTTCCTAATAGCGACACTATTTTAATCTCCCTTTCATGAGTCTTTTAAGTTAACCCTTTGCTGGTCACGTAGACTTTTGCAACACCACTGGCTGCTTGCCGTTTTTTGGATTTCATACAACTTTTGTTCTCTTTCACTTCCCTAATGGTGCTGAAAGATGATTTTATTTACTAGAATTACGAGTTTGTTCATTTATAAGTGAAAAAATGTATAAATAAAAAAGATAAATGATTTATTTAGGTTGAGATAAAAAAAAATTAATTCACAAACAATTACTAATATATTTTTCAAATTAATTATGCTATATTACTAAACATAAAAAAATATAGGTAAAGGTTCGGATGGCTGACACCACCAAATTGGCTTGACCCGTGCTACACCCACCAGTTCGATCCTTACGCTTCACTTCGAGTTTACATTCTTATAACCTCATATGTAAACAATCACTTCTACAGTTTCAACTTGGATTGTGTTGTTCAGTGTGGTATATTGATATTTAGTCTTCTTAAATGTAAATAAGTGAAACAGAAGTTAACAACACGAGGATTAAGTGTTTTATCAATTCATGTTTTCTTATTTCATCTTATCTAATGTGTAAAAGTGTTACAAAACTTAAGAAGATTAATTTGTACATGGATATTATTATAAATAAAATTATTATTTTAAATAATAAATAAAAACTCTTTTTCTCTGATCAACGGGCTGATTAATAGCAGTGGTATCAAGATCTGGTGGAAAATCTATGCAACACAAGGGACATTCATATTTGTAATTTATATTTGTTACATCATGCTTTTCAAATGCTCTTTGAACTAAGTTATTAAAATCTGCTGTAGAAGGTAAACAGAAGTTAATATTACTTTGAACAGCGATTTAGAGTTTCTCCGTAAGTGAATGAGAATAACCTTTCCCCTCTAAAAGTGGTGACTAGAACATCGAATTAAATCGGAATAAGGTTAGAATCGATAAAAGGTAAAAAAGCCATCCGAACCTTTACCAAAATATATTATGGATTATATATATATATTAATATATAAAAGTTTTTTTTTTGTATCAATTAAAAAAAAATTTAAAAATAGATTAATCATATGAAAATAAGATGACCTCATGACCTTCTATCCTTCTATTATACTTGGTTGTACACAAAAGTCCTTGTACATATATAATGAACAAATTAAATATATTATTTACATAATTACTGCTTATTTTTAATAAGCAATGGTTTTATTATGAACTGCCTTCACTGACCTAACACCTTCTAGGGCATGTAAGCTATCCTCACATACTGTTTTTGAATGTTTCCCGTACTCTAACACTGGACACTTTTCACATGTTTTTGTAGAATGTATTTTCTTGATATACATTATCTACATGTACCTTTAAGCCGTTTTTCCTTGGGTACTGTATCTGAAGAAGTAGCAGTCTCTTCGACGTCTCCAGTAGCTCTTGTAAAGTATTCTTAATGGCTGATATTGCCATTATATGTAAGAGACACCTGAACTATCATAATAATAAAAAAATAAGAAAAGAATATTAAATGTACACAGCCTAGAAAATTTGAGAAGCCACCTTTTTTTTTTTTTTTTTTTTTTTTTTTTTTTTTTTTTTTTTTTTTTTTTTTTTTTTTTTTTTGTATCAAAAAAAAAAAAATTTCAAAATAGATTAATCATATGAAAATAAGATGACCTCATGACCTTCTATCCTTCTATTATACTTGGTTGCTACACAAAAGTCCTTGTGCATAAATATAACTTTATTCCAGATTACATATTTTGAACAATATTGAATAGTGTCTTCAAGCAGTAAAGTTGTTATTTTCTACTACTCTCATCCATCTTTCTGCCATTAATTAAAATTTGATGCCATTACCACTCATTTAATTTTGAAGCAAAGAACTCTTCACATCCTCATAGTTATCAAAGATCGACCTTTTAAAAAATGAGTCATTTTTTAACAAATGGTAATCTGATAAGGCAATATCTGGGCTATAAGCAGGATGAAGACAAGCTTTTACTGTTTGCAGTTCCAATAATTTTTCCTTGGTTAAATGAGAACGGTGTGTGGGAATTGGTAGTTTTCTTAGTTCTTGGAAATGATTTGGTTCCTGTTGACCAAGGGTACTTAGCACTCAAAACTGCATCAATTCAGTCTAGCTGTTCACAGTAAAGGTCCAGTCCACTGCCAGACTGTAATGAATAAACCAAAATAGAAACACACCTTCAAAGTTCCGTTGAAGACAAAACATCTCTTTTTCCCAAAACTGATCCTAATGAATCAAAGTGCAAGACTTGCATATGATGTGTTAAGGCGTTTCAGCTTCCTTATTGCAGAATCTGCAAGTTGGCGATGTTTTTATTTTCATTAAGCAGAGATGTTTATTAAGTCTGCAATGCCCTGTATAGATTTCTATCAGGTATTTGAGTCTTGTCCTATCAAGATTAAGAAGTTATGTACTCCTTTTCTTGCAGTACCCTCCCAGAAACAGCTTTGACTGTCTCAGTTTCTTTTGTTGCCAGTTATGAGAAGGGATGTTGTTATAGAGCCTGTCTATCGCACTCTTAGCCAGGCTCACTGCAATTCCGCAGATAGGCTGAGGAGCAATGGGATTGCTATCTGAGCCCTGTCTGGCTTGCTCATCAGCCTTCTCATTATCTTGAATGTTTGAGTGGCCTTTCACCCATTCTACCCAGATTTTGTTGTTAGTGGCTAGTTTATTGAGGTATTGTTTACAATCCTCGACTAGCTTTGATCTGTTTATTCCATTCCTCAGAGCGCCAATAGCAGCTTGGCTGTCTGAGTAAATTTTGTTGATTCTGTCCTGTGTATTACCTCCTAGTAATTGTTGTGCACAGTAACAGATTGCTCTAGACCTTAGCTTGAAATACCTAAGTGTGTTTCTCAGGAGGTAGAGTTGTGATTTGATTTTTGCTCATTCTCCATATCCCTACTCCTGAACCTTTTCCTGTTAAGGAGCCATTGGTATAGCAATTGATACCAATGCATGTGCGATGTTGTTTGCTGATGCCTATATTGACACTGAATACTCTATATGTTACTGTAAAATTAGATACATTTGTTTTATTTTATATTTGCTTATAATTCCCAAAACTTAATTTTTAAAAACTCTGGCTATGTAAAAATGAACCTTGAATTGTAAATATTGCCTGTTTATTCCTTTTATAAAAATTGACAAATTTAGAGAATTATGGCCATTTGGCCTGAATACTAATACATTGTTTTAACTTAATTGATTTTTAATAAAAATTATGTGATTTAATTAATTAAATTGTTTTGTTTAATCCACAGCTACAGTCTAAAAGAGAATTATTCTTCAAGAATGAATTACCAGCAAGTAGTGTCAACAGTGATGCTACTGAAACTACTAATGGCACAAGTACACCGCCGCAGTTAAAAGAACCATTGATTAAACGACAACATGATAGAGGTTGATAGTTTTTATTTGTTTCTCGTTATTAAATGCAGTAATGATTTTATTATATGTTAATGAATTCTGTTAAATGCTGATTTGTAGTGCATGAAGATAATAGTGGAGATGCTTCTGATCGCTTCAATAAATTAGATAGGGATCGTGCACCTGAAAAGAAAACCAAGGAAATAGATGGTTATATTGGCTTTGCCAACCTTCCCAATCAGGTTTACAGGAAAGCTGTAAAGAAAGGTTTTGACTTCACTCTAATGGTAGTAGGTATGCACTTTCAAATAGATATTTTGAAGTTGTTTTATTTATTTATTATTATTTTATAACTGTTGATTTCCTTAACTGAGAGTGTACCCTGACAATCTTATGTTCAATTTTTTTTTTTATTGAAATGGCAGTTATTAAAACTTGTGATATAAGAGGCATATTTATCCTATATTTTATGGTTCTTAAGTAGATATCCTTTGCCCAATCCATGATTTCATCATTTTAACCTAAATTAATTAGATCTGATTCCCGTATCATTCATTCATTTATTTTTCATATACAGGGTGAGTATCTCTTAGTGTAAAAAAAAAAAAATTGGATGAAACTAGATCAAATATGTAGCAAAACCACTTTTTATTTCCATAAAAGCTGTAATATCTCCATTTTGTTTAAAATATTTTTCAAATTTTAACCACATTTTCAGATTTAGAATTAAATTTTCTGTAATAGCTGAGTACCTGTAACCTTGAATTTTACAAACTTGGTATCTAAAGAACAGCTTGATCTTCACCTTATTTGGGGAAGTCACAATGTCTTTTATTACTTCAACGCTCACCGTTTTTCGAAAAAACTGTCCACAAAACGTCAAATCTCACAAAAACTTTTAAATGTAATCATCTTTCGAATGATTTGTTAAACGTAATGATTTTGTTTCAATTTCATGGAGAAATTCACTTTTGAAGCCGAAATAACATGGTGTTTTCATTTGGCATACAAATCAGTTACTTGTGTAAATAAAAGCAATACAAATATAAACCAACGATATACATGGATGGGTTGAAATGCCTTCCCCTGTAAAAACAGACTCATCTGCCCATAAAATTCACCTCAAAAGTAGTATTCTTTAACACAATCTGCATTCAGAACCTTACTGCAAAATTTAGGTCTATGTTCATTATCATTGGATTATAAACATTACATTGAAAATCTAATAAAATAATTTTTTTTTTTTTTTTTTTTTTTTTTTTTAAATAACAATTTATTGAGATTTACAACTGTACAATATTTATACATCAAGTAAATGTGCTGTTACCTATTGCAATAACGTGACAATACTTGTAAAGAACTACTCATCAGTAGCACTTTAATAAAAATTCTACACTAGAAGGTCTCTGGGCCATCTTCTTTTCAGATGCCTCGGAGGATTATCAGGAATGGTGTGGGAAGCAAGTTGAGAATTTAGGGGATTTGAGTGGTTATGGTGCTTATTATGAAAGGATTGATATCTAGTTTGGTATAAATCTGCAACATATGGAACATTAAGATCTTTATGGATAAGTTTATTGGTGACAAAGTAAGGTGCATTGAGGATTTTTCGAAGGATTTTGGATAGTAAGGATTGGATACGAGATGAATTGGATGGTTTAGTTGAGCCCCGAAGCTCAACTCTGTACGTCCAGATAGGTCTAATCACAGTCATGTATATTAGTCTTTTGTAATTAATTGGGAGCTTTGAACGTTAGTCTAGTAAATGTTGAAGTAGTCTGTAACGACGGGCAGCTTCTTGTCGTTTTAGTCTTGTGAAATAAATCCTAAATAATAATGATAAATAGATAAATGTAATAACATAAGATCCTCTGATTTGATGTTGCTTTAGTGACAGTTTTCCTTTATTTTCTATTAATCAATATTTTTTTTCTTTGCTTTTTATTCCAATGAAGAGTTTATTATGTTTAAAATTCACATTTTCATTAAGGGATTGTCATAATGTTTTATTTACACAAGTAACTGATTTGTACGCCAAATGAGAACACCATGTATTTTTGGTTTCAAAAGTGAATTTCTCCATGAAATTGAGAATTTCACTCAATTGAAATTGAAACCCCAAATAAGGTGAAGATCAAGCTGTTCTTTAGATACCAAGTTTGTAAAATTCAAGGTTACAGGTACTCAGCTGTCCGAAAATGTGGCCAAAATTTGAAAAATATTTTAACAAAATGGAGATATTACAGCTTTTATGGAAAAAAAAAAAGTGGTTTGCTCAAAAAAGTCTTTGATTTATAGTATATCTGCAACGGATTGGAATAGTAAGGTGAGTTTTGTGGCATTTTGCTACATTTTTGATCTAGTTTCACCCAATTTTTTTTTTTTTTTACACTAAGAGATACCCTGTATAAAACTATAATTTTTTTTTTGTAAAATTTTTTATTTTTAAAAATTTACCTTTTTAGTATTAAAATTTTCCTTCTTCCATGGTTTCATGAGCCTCTTGGTCTGCCATTCTTATTTGTTGACTCTGGCTGCACTCTAGTTGTGCAATTTCATGATCTTATTTTTCTGTTTACTCCATTTATCCATCTCAGCTATGTATGTACATTTCCTAAGAGGTGGCTGATGCCAACGTCTGTTGCTGAGCATCTGACATGCACTCCTGACGCGTACTTGACTGTTTCTTTTAAGGTTTCAGTTGTGTGTGGCCCTTCAAAGTGAAGTATTTTTAAAATCAGTGACCATGATGAATTGGTTAATCCTTCGGATTTTGAGCGTTTTAGTCCTTGTCTAACATTGAGCCTATCAACTAGAGGTGGGACAAAAATAACGTATTCTTTAAAATAACCTATTATTGACTCGGAACTGTTATCACCAATCACCTATTACTGAAAAAAACCCTATTACCAGTGATCATATTTTAAAATATCTATAAATAAACCTAAATTTGTATTTTAGAATAACTATAATTTTACAATATTAGTCAAATTTATTAAATCTTCCATCGAAAACGATGGAGAAATAACAATAAATTGGGGTTGTTGGTGTAAGGTGTTAGGTTATAACAGATAGAAGAACCGATCGGTTAAGGTTATTCGACCAGTTATCGTTCTTAGATCGGTTCTCAATAACTGTTGAGTAACTTCTGTTATCGAATAACTCATATGGCTGTCCTATTATTGAAGAACCGATAGGTCACGTGATCTAATAACGCAAACAAGAACTGGTCGCAGTGGGTTGTGACGCTCCTAGCGGCCGTGGTTCGAACTAAAACAGAAATTCGTGATCATAGTACAATCATATCACAATAGATGGAGTTCGAAACTGTGAACAAAAATAAATGCTTTGATTTTAATTTGTAAATAAATCTTCATGATTTCCTTTTTTGTTTCATTGGGAATCGATAAAGAATCTCTTGGTTAAGAGAGGTTCTACTTTAATACAAAGTGCTGAAACTTTTAGATGAGCTTTGTAATACCAGATTTAATTTAAATTTACTTAGACTGAAATAGTTCTCCAATATTCAGGGTCTTAATGTTTTCTAATCGTAATTTTAAAAAGTTGAAATGGCTAGTTAATATCAAATGCTTTTTCTTATGTTATATTACAAATAATAATGTAATGACAAATGAATGTCATTAAAATCTTATGATGATTATAATGAATAGTTAAAATCTTGCAATGATTATTAAATCATGAAAATATTAGCTTGTTGTAAAATCTGTTTAGACTTTTGTAATTTATAGTTATTCCAAGGATATTTACATTTATATTAGATTCCATCGAGACACTACCTTTTTACCTGTTTGTAAAATATAATACTGCTTTTTGAAGTAAGTATTTAGTCTTTTGATATATAGCTTTTTTATTTTTGTGAATGGTTTCTTTCATAAAACTTTTTAGTTATCATTTTTATGGTTAAATACATTGAAATATTTGTAAATAGATTTGTTAACAAATAAACTGAATATTTTTAATTCATTTTGTTTTTTTTCCTTTAAAAACTCTGATGTAAATTGATTGAATCTGTATGGTTATTAGTATTGTCCAATATTTTGGTGAAGTATTTATGAGAACAGTTCTTTTAAATAAAAACTCATTGTAATTGTACAATGATAATGTGGAGTGTTGATAAATTTGTACAAACTTTATTGTAATTTGTTTTGTTTTTTTATAGTTTTAGTCCATACATTATCTCATTTTGTGATTTTTATAATTACCCTTTCTGTTCTGGAAACTTATAAAATGAAAAATACCTTCAGGTTTGTTCAGTTATTGTATCCTAATCTTTATCAGTTATTTGTTCAAACCATCTTTTGATCAACTAATCTTTCTCTTGTTTGCTGCCATACCTTTCTTTACATCCCCTATCCACAATTTCCTCAGACATCCTTCAACCTACTCTCTAATCTGTTCAGGAAAATATAGTATGGCCTCTGTTTTGATACATCCTTTTTGAATGAGCTCCTGGTTTAAATACTCTTTAAAATATTTTTTTCCTCAATTAGGATTGATGACTTAATTCCAATAAAAGTGGCAATTAATTCATGAAACCCTAATTGTATTGATCCTTATGTACCATCATGTGTACCTCAAGTGATTTTTTCCTCTCTCATATATTGTCTTATGATATTATTAGAAACATGATGGGCTCTTATTATGAAATAACTTCCACTCTGAGTACCCATCTCTAAAGATAGTAGCGTTTAAGCTTTTTCTTCTCCACACTACAGATTTTAGCAAATTTAAAGACAATTTATAGTGATAAGGAAAGATATAATCATCTTATTTTATTTTATTTTTTTTTTTTTAAAGGAAACATTTTTATTTCACAGGAACGAGTTTAGGATTCCTACAGTCTTCCTTTCTCTTAATATTTTCAATGAAATATCTTAATTAATAGAGGATTCCTTTCCAAGAAGGATTAGTAGACCTCCATATCTCTAATCTTCAATGCTAAAAAATGTGCTCGAAGAGTTGAGGGACAAAAACTCTTTCTTCTTTAGATTTATTTCCATGCCCTTTTCAGAATACTGCTTAGAGTTTCCTCAGCATGTATTCCAGATCACATTCCTCAGTGGCAATGAGTTGATAAACTCCTACAATTTGTATTATGAATTAGATATCTTTCAAAATCTCCAAACCCGTGTGTTAATATTTCTCTCCTATTTCTAGAAAGGTTGTTTAATAACCATGTTAAAGAGCGTAGGTGATTAGCAGCAACTTTGATTTAATCCTTTGGTATTTGTAATGCTGAGGGGACATGATATCAAAACTTTTTTTTTTAAATACTTTTGTATACAATTAGTAACGCTGCTATTTCAAAATTTAATTCCCAATTCTGCACCTTTATAAAGGCCTTGTATGCCTTATCTCAGACTATCACTTATCTCTGACAAACAGTGCTTTCCACACCTTATTTAAAGGACCTAAGTCAAAGCTTTCTAAAGGTGAATAAAGGCTAAATGTACCTCCTGGACCAGAAGTCTTGGAAGTCCACCAAATGCTTTAAAAAAAAATTGGGATATAGTAAAAACTTGACCTAAGATGGCCCAGCCTGAATCCTGCTTCTACCTCTGTTATTTTCTTCTTTATTTTATCTTACAGCCAATATTTTAATACACAATACATGCTTAGGTAACAGATTGATACAAGCTACTTGTAATTGTTGAGTCTTTATAATTGTTCAAATATGTTTTACTAACACCTATATGTATTTTTTAAAAATAAAATCTTGGCAGTACAATTAAATAAGGACAATGTTTTTTAAAGATTTATTTAGCTGAATTCGTTTGTATCATAGTTGGCCGATTTATTTTTAATTTGTTATATATTTTGACAACTTTTAATTGGCTTCTAAAATTTTTTGTTAAAAAAAAATTGACACAATAATTTTGGTTGATTTTGTGTTATTTATCATTTGTAAGATTACTAAATAAACAAATTATTAACATTATTAGCAATGGCGAGGGAATAAATTAATGAATTACCAGTCAAAATGTCTAAAAGTAAGTTTTTAATAGGTTAGAACCACTAGCGCCAGGTCGGTGATCGAAAACTGAACGATGGCTGGCAATAGGTTATTCTAATAACAGTTGAGAACTGTTGTAGAACTGGGGTGATTGTAATAACTGCAGTGATTCTAATAACTGGCGTTATTGTAAGAACTGCAGTGATTCTAAGCGTTATTGGATCCCGAAGAGTTATTGGCAACAGCAGTGATTGACGGGCGCGCATTCTAGCGGTAGGGCAGGGGTTTACTTGAATCACCTATTACTGGAATAACCTATTATTGGAACCTATTACTGGGATAGAGCCATAACGTAGTAACCTAATACCAAAAAATAACTGTTTAGCCCACCTCTACTATCAACCACTAGTTTTTCATCATCAACACTTGAAAACACTAGTTTAGGAATCATTTTACACGAGAGCGTCTGCGTTGTAATGCTCAAAGAGAGGTCTAACCGCACTGCCCCTTTCACCTCCTGCCATTGCGCGTTCAATGACGCTTTAAAGCAATGATTGCATTAGATTTCATGGTAGCAGTATAATACATCAGCTACCTCTTAGGAAACGTATCTTTACTCTTTGATGAGATATATTTTTTCAGTCAAGACTGTGGGGAGCACTCAGTCTGTTGCCAATTTGCCAACTCAAGTCATTATATCTTAATAGTCTATTAATTACCCTTGTTAGAAATAGTTGTATCTGAGAGATACTGAAGGGTCTACATTCATATAAAGGTTGCATATGAAAACTGCACAAGTGCCTGATCAGTCATCTAAAATAGCTATAAGCTTAATCTCTTATTCCAGAGTCCTCACTAATTCCCTGAGGGACCAAAAGGGGTAGGGGCAGAAATGGCCAAAAGGTCCGATTAACCAGAAATTTCAATGAAATGTGTTTTTCATAGTTAAAAGTGTATTATAATTATATTAAAAGTAACATATTAACTTTTTTTAAAATAAAGGAAATAGAAACAATCGCTATATACACGTATATAATAATATGTTTGCATTGATATGTTTCAGCCAGCTATTTATATAGAGATTTTAAATGTAGATCATAGTAACACTATATTTTGTTACATTTGTAGCAAGCTAACTCGCCTTCAAAATTGTTCATAGTAAATTATTCTCCAATTGTCTTCTTTAAGGACGTGTAGAACAAAACCAGAAAAATATTCACAATTTCTGCCACTTTTTGAGAGAATTCCTAAAGTTTGAAAGCTTGCATCTTAGTCTCCGTTTAAGATACATAGTTTATTTTCTGCTCGAATTGCAGAAAACAATTTAGGTTAGTTTAATTTAATTTTAAATATAAAAATGGTTTGTTTAGAACCAACTGTGCTGCAGATATTTTGGTGAGATGTTGAAAAGGTCAAAAGATTTGTCGCTACTAATTATTGAGAGGCAGCACTTCAAGGCCCAAAATTTGGATTTTAGCACACAAGCAATAACATTGTATAAATAAATCAAAACTACTCAACCTTTTGCTCACCAAAATGTTCACTTTTACTATAAAGTACTTTTATAATATATAAAATATAGAATTAATTAATTTTAATTATGATAGGAAAAGAGTTTAAAAAAAAAAAATGTCTGCATATGTTTCTATTTTTTCAGGTGAATCAGGTTTGGGGAAATCAACTCTTATAAATTCTATGTTCTTGGCGGATATTTATAGTGCTGATTATCCTGGGCCTTCACAAAGGATAAAGAAAACAGTTCAGGTAGAAACGAGCCGTACCCTCCTGAAGGAAAATGGTGTTAACTTAACTCTTACTATTGTTGACACTCCTGGTTTTGGTGATGCAGTAGATAATTCAAATTGTTGGCAACCTATTACTGATTACATTGAATCAAGGTATGATTTTCAAATTCATGGATATTTCCAATTAATAGTGTTTAAACATTAAACTGTTCTTTCAATCATCTCAATATGGATTAAAAGGATTGTATAATAGGGGATAAATCATTGTAAATGTTTTGGTGTCGTTTTATTGTACAGATATGGAGTTTTAATGGAATGTATCATACACTCCCCATGAAAGGAAAAGTATTGCAACATCCATAATTCTCAAGATTTTCTTGGTTTTGACCTTAAATCCATACTTTGTTTATATTTATATTAATATTATTTATTAAATGACAGACATTAGTGATTTACATCATTGTTATTCACTGTTTACCAACAAACGATGGAATTTTGGTTTATTACACCTCTTTAAGTACGCCTCCCTTTCCCTTGGCATGATCGTCTCTACTACCATCCACTAACACGCGTTTTTTCTTCTCCCAATTTTCACACCCCATTCTTGTGATTCTTTTGTGTTATGTATACAAATTAATTTTTTTATTAATGCCCAAGATCAGAAACATCTCCTAGGAATTCCTCACAGAATTCTTATCGATTTATATAACGCATCCATCTCAGTGGAAAGTGAAACCCAAAGAATATGTAAATGAGAATTTGATAAACATTCTTATTTAAAAAATATTCTTATTCTCTAATTACGCCAGCTAAAGCTAGTATAGCACAAATCATTAATTTAGATGATAAAACAAAAAAAAAGTAATTAAATTAGCACCTGTTAGTAGCTGTTGAATTCCAACATGCCAGGTGAGGGTTTTTTTTCCTTCGTTGTTTCATTTAAAAATGGAAAGCCCTATACAATCGCGTGATAAATCCCTGTCCTGAAGCACTTGGTAAATTTAAGCAACTTTTAGTGATGCTGTTTCACACCACATTTTTTCCCTTCCCACACTTTCATCTTTCCCTTGGCGTTTATCCGTCCACGAATCCTTTCCTCTCCTAAAAAGTGTGTGTCTATGGCCAGCTATTTAGTGCTCTTTTTCTTGTTTATATTCGTTTTCTCTTATAATTATTACTCATTGGCATATTTTCAAATATTACCGTAAAAACATATCTTTCTGTTATAATTTATTTTATAATACTTGTTCTTTCTGCAAGTTAGGCTTCTAGAAAAATTAATATGGAATTCAGGAAAGCGTATTCCATAAAACCAACCATTTCTAAAGCCAAAACCATAATTAATAATTATGTTTTATCTGTGATTATAGTCGCTTAAAATATTACTTAAAAATTACCCTTACCGATTGGGAGGGTCATTTACTCTTCTACAAGCCTACTCCCCATGTTTCAATTGATTTTTAAATCTAAATGTTTTGAATGAGGCTCTCAAGTTGTATTTTGCTAACTTGTCTCTAGTATTGTTTAATCTTTTTAAGAACTCATACTATTTTATTTTCATGGGAAAGGTTTAAAAAATATTTATTAAACAAATATAAGTTTTTTTAAACTAAAATCTTTCAACTGTCCTGTTGCAGTGTATTAAAAAAAATCATTACCAAGACTTTCTTATTTTAAAACATGTTTAAATGTTGTAACAGACCAAAATAACCTTCCTTATATTATGTGATAGGACATACTATAATAACCATCAGTAAAATAGACAAAATGATTAGGTCATATTTTTTCAATGCTAGTGATAAGAAGGCATATTTATCTGAAGGCATCAGATAAAGCATTCAGTTTTATGGAAAGAAATTTTATGCTTATGATAGTCAATTGTTATACTGATGTTAAAAATTACTGAGCTAATGTTGATGGTTGAATTGAAAAAAAAAATTAATTTTGAGGTTTTTAATATAATCTAAATTATATAATAACTTTAAATAAGAGAAATCTAAATAATTAATATTACCATTTATTGTAAATAAAATTTTTAACCTATGTATGGTTCAATCTTTTATCATTATTTGAGTAATATTATAATGCATGTTATCAATCTTAATGAAAATATATACTTCATATTGTAGTATTTTTAAGGCATATTTCAATGTTATTTGTTGCATATAAATCAAGGCCTTACATCTATTAATTACATAAATAAGCATCACAAATCAATCACTCATTATAAAGACAACAAAACCATAGAAGGCCTCATAATTATTATACGACATGCCAACATCAGCAGCATCAATCGATTCCTAGGAATTGAATTTAATTCTACGATTCTCGATAATGATACTTTTTTTATATTTTTATTTTATTTTATTTATTTATTTATTTTTTTTTTTCAAAAATTAATGCATCTTTAATATTTATACATTCATTTTCCTATTGAACTCGGTTTAAAAATGTTATACTTCTCCTCACTGTTGTGGTTTTCTTTTTTATACTATTTCTTTTGTTTTTTGGTTCAATTAAAGTCTTCATAGTATAAATAAATAAAATATGATAGACTACTGTATCTGGACAGTGAAGTATGAAGAAAACAGTTGAATTTTTCCTTAAATTCCAATGATAAAGTGAATCCAAGTTTTAGTATTGTATTTTCATTTATATATATATATATATATATATATATATATATATATATATATATATATATATATATATATATATATTATATATATTTTAAATTTCTACTATCTATATTATAATATTCTATAAAAAAAATTATACTTTTATTTCAGATATGAAGAATATTTGAATGAGGAATCACGAGTTAACAGAAAAAGTCAAACTATAGATACAAGAGTACACTGTTGTTTGTACTTCATAGCTCCCTCTGGTCATGGTTTGAAACCATTGGATGTAGAATTTATGCAACGACTTCATGACAAAGTTAATATTATTCCGATCATCGCTAAAGCAGACACAATGACTCCTGAAGAGTGTAATCATTTTAAGAAACAGGTTTCAATTTGATTTTATTTATCCTTCATACATTCTTTATGGTTTAGTTTAGTTTTGTTAAATATTAAAAAAAAAAAAAATTACATAAAATAAACAGTTTTGCAGTAGTGTGGTATATTTAATCTTTTTTATTTTTTATTCCAACTTATTGGTGATTTACCTACTTTATTGTTCTTAATTTATTATTGCTGTTACGAAAATATCTTCTGTTCTTGAAATTTATTTTAATTTTAGTTTCGAGCATTTATGTTTTACACTATGACTTTTTTAGCTATTTATTTTATTATAGGCGGGCTTTATATTATTTTTGTTGTTTTTATTTCCATGAAATTCCTTCATTTCAGACTTGGTCAGTATACCATTTTGAGTCAAACAACCGCAACCGTATGGTTGGTATTTTATATTTTAATACAGTCATTTAACTTTAATAAACTTAAACTATTCTATTCAATGAACTATAAAATAGAAAAACAAAATCATCATTGCACTCTGTTTTGAAATTATACTGAATCTTATGATATATTTAAATTCATTCAAGAAAAAAATGAAAACAAGCCTCTAGAAATAGAATTTTCATCATAATCAGAGCATTTAGTGCTAAATTTACTGCTTTTAGTGTGGTACCTTAATTAGTTTAATTTATTTATTAATTTTCTATAAAACAAAAAGTCTGATTTTAAATCTTAATAAAAAAGATATTGTGTATTTTATATACGCACAATTCATGCTAAATAGTTTTTAATTTAAAAATTGGATATTTAAGAAAATATGAGCTAAAAATATATATATTTTTTTGTTTTAAAATTTCAGGCTATAGCCCCTTGCAGAAGCGTTTGCGGAAACGAATGAATCATTCTGACAAGGGGACATTTGGAGTTGTAACTCACAGATTTGAATGCCAATTTTTTGGGGGTAGTAGGGACCAATAATAGTTCAGAACTAGAGTTATAGCCACCAGTGGGCATAGGGAGCCGAGAAAAAAAATAAAATATGAAAATCATGTTTTATTTTTTTTCTCACCTCTCAGTCAAGATAGTGAAATGATTCTTTCACAATAAATTGTAGTTTTGTATGCATTTTGACATAAAAATACATTCGTTATGCTCAAAACACGACCTGGCTTCAGGGTGCTCAAAGACTCCAAAAATATGACTAAATTCCAATAAAATCGGCTGTAAAAAAGTGGAAATTTTTTAAATTGGAAAACTGACTTTAAATCTCGATTCAATGCTCCAGAAAACCCTTATATGTAAAATTTTATAAAAATAAAAAAAAAAAAATTTTTTAACCCTTTTGAGGACGTTAAAATTTATGAAGTTGAGATTTTATCAACAACTTCTAACATCTATAGCGTTTGCTGTGTTCAACTGGTTAAAATATTAATGTCATCACTAGAATCAGCATGCATTCTGCTTTCTATTTATGTATATAACATTGGGTTTATTCCAGATTTTAGCAGGCCAAAACTAATTAGAAAAAAAAAAAACCGAGGTCAACGATAACTTAAGATATCTCAATAAGGAGAAATCCTGCGACCTCCGAATTGGGCTAAACTATGCAGTATTATGGCTTCTAGAAGCCCTTAAAATTTGGTTTCAATCGGTGGTGAAATCTGTGAGATAGCGCAAATTATTTATCTTACTCAACAAATTGACAGGGAGTAAAAAAATTTTAATTTTTCATTTAGACCAAATTTGGTTTCTACATGTTTTTTGGGATGAGGAATCTGTAAATGATATTTTAAAAATATTTTTTTCATTGATAATATTTCAAACTCGGCGATTAGGCCGAAATAAGAAATATATGTGAGAAAAATTTTTAAAGTAAAAACTGATATCATTTTCAGATTCCTCATCCCAAAAAACATGTAGAAACGAAATTTGGTTGAAATCAAAAATTAAAAATTTTTTACCCCCCAGATTTTAGAAGGCTGTCTATTTGTTGAATAACGTAAATAATTTGCACTATCTCACAGATTTCGCCACCGATTGAAACCAAATTTTAAGGGCTTCTAGAAGCCATAATACTGCATAGTTTAGCCCAATTCGGAGGTCGCAGGATTTCTCCTTATTGAGATATCTTAAGTTATCGTTGACCTCGGAATTTTTTTTTCTAATTAGTTTTGGCCTGCTAAAATCTGGAATAAACCCAATGTTATATACATAAATAGAAAGCAGAATGCATGCTGATTCTAGTGATGACATTAATATTTTAACCGGTTGAACACAGCAAACGCTATAGATGTTAGAAGTTGTTGATAAAATCTCAACTTCATAAATTTTAACGTCCTCGCCTCGAAAGGGTTAAAAATAATATATATTTTTTGATTTTGATAAAATTGTACATATAAGGGTTTTTGGTTCGTTGAATCGAGATTTGAAGTCAGTTTTCCAAAAAAAAAAAAAAAAATTCCACTGATTTACAGTTGATTTGATTGGAATTTTGTCATTCTTTTGGAGTTTTTAAGCACCCTGACGCCAGGTCGTGTTTTGAGTATAAGGAAAGTATTTTTTATGTCAAAGTGCATACAAAACTAAAATTTAACGTGAAAGAATCATTTCACTATCTTGACTGAGAGGTGAGAAAAACAATAAAACGTTGTTTTCATATTTTATTTTTTTTCTCGGCTCCCCCAATGCCCATTGGTGGCTATAACTCTAGTTTTGCTCTATTATAGGTCCCTACTACCCACACAAAAATCGGCATTCAGTTCTGTGAGTTACACCTCCAAAAGTCCCCTTGTGAGTATTTTAACTAGTATACAAAAATTGTTAAGTGAAAGATATCATGTTTCTGACCAATTCAGAAACCATTTTTTTTTTAAGGCAAGGCACTGGCTCAAAATCAATCTGAACCTACTTTTAAAGGAATTAGAAGATAGGGGGAAGACTATGCACCTTTCATTTCACTTTGAAATTTTTTCTTTTCACACTTTGAAAAACAGTCTTCTCTCCAGATAAATGCTGGTTCATCTAATTGAAATCACTGTCAGGGGACTTTAATCAATAAATAACACAAATAATGAAAGGAAAACTATAAATGGGACTATTAGATCTGAAAAATAAACAAATATTAAACTACATAATAACACCAGAAATAAAAATAATCTCCTTATTTGATAGTTAATAAAACAGAAAGACAATCTTTGAACACATCAAGAGGATGGACAACTCACTTTTAACTAAACAGATTATGGAATATGCAGAAAGGATCAAGAATATGGGATGGATAACTGAAGTAAAGAAGGATCTTAGGGATGTTGGAATAACCTAGAGATATATAACAAATAGAACACAATTCAGACATTAGGTAGACCAATGGGAAGTCTGTCAGGTAGAAAGGAAAATAAAAACAGGAACCAAATGGTTGGAAGATACAAAGAAAACAAGCAGTAAGAAAATGAAAGATCAAAAAGCCTCAAAAGAAGTTAATGTTTTGCGTAGTCCTCAGAGGCTCATTCACATAAATAATAATAATAAAACGAAAAAGCAATACAATAAAACAGAAGAAAATCAGTTCCAGCTGTGAAACACATAGATACCATTCACCCAAGCTAAAACAGGTTGACAACAACAGTGTCGTTCATGACCCTTTAATAGATGGAAGCTGCTTGGATTAGTATAAATGATGTAATCCAAGCGCTTAGAAAGATGAGAAATTGGAAGGCAACAGGCCCAGACAAGTTACATACTTGTTACATAGCCAGTTACTACTGGCTGAAAAACTTTAAAAGCTTCCATCGGCCACTAGCATGCTGTTACCAGATGTTATAGGAAATAATATTGACCCTCCAAAAGAGTTTTGCCCTGGTACTACTCATCTGATTCCAAAAGGAGACGGGGAACAACAAGAGCCAAAAGATTAATGACCAATAGTATGTCTAAGTGGTGTGTACAAACTATTGTCATCAGTGATGAATCAGAAACTAGAAGTACAAATCAACCATCATAAATTAATAGCTGATGAACAGTTAGAGATGAGAGATAATTCTAGGGGGTGTAAAGAACTACAGTGGAGTCTCACTTATAAGAAACATTCAGTTATACGAAGAATTTTTCGTTCCCCGATGAAACTCTATTTAATCCTGTGCAATGAATTATTCACGTGTGCGATATTCAGCTATACGCAACATCCACTTATACGAAAGTTAATTTGTTCCCCTGGTGTAAATACTATTCAGTTATAAGAAGAGACATATTTTACAGGCTATGCAGTTTACGGTAGTAGCTTGGAAGGTTGTTCAGCCTATTACAATACAGAAATTCTTTTGTTAAGCAGGAGTACATAAGGAAGGATATGTCGACGAATCAAGTGAAGCGGGAGATGATACAGGCACCTTTGAAGAACCTCTTGATTGGTCCAACATTCACCCAGGCGTAAAATTTGAAAATTTTGTTGAATTTGATAACTTGGCAGTCTGTGTACTTCAAAGTGACCAGGAGATCATTGCTGGAGTTACAAAAACCAAACAAGGTCTTTTAATGATTTCGATTTCCAAAGTTCTTATGACGGAGAGCCTGAACCACCAACATTTACCCAAATGGTTGCTGCATTTGATGTAAAATGTTTTGTCTATTCCAAGAAGGTTAGTGAGAAAGAGACCGATACCGTATTTGAATGTGAACGGCTATTATATAACGTAGCTTGCAGAAAAACTAAGCGATCTAAAATAACAGAATTTTTTAAGACAAAATGAATATGTACATATATTTAAATATATATGTATATATATATATATATATATATATATATATATATATATATATATATATATATATATATATATATATATAAACTTATGATCGCCGAGAATAAAATGATAAAAAAAAAAAAAAAGGAAAAGGGGACGTAATGAACAACGCACAATGTCTAGATAATAACTGATTTATTGTTCCTTCAAATGCTCTATTTATATCTTTACATTATTAACATGCTTAACTCTAAGGATTAATACGTATATTGGTACATCTTATTCTTAACTCCCCCCTGCCAATTTACGAACAATCCTCGTAAACTCAAAAAAAATAAAAGAAATAAATAATTAAATTTAAACAAAAATAACACTCTTTATCACTGACACTTCCTGAAACACAACAAAAACTTAAATAACACTATAAAATAAATTGAACTGTATGAATATGGGGAAAAAATAAAAACATACTCTTCATAATTTCTGCTGTCAGAAGTAGGAGAGAGGACATATGTCCTTGTCTGTCTAGGTCTGTCCTTCTTTGAGAATCTTTAATTGTTCAAGGTGTACCGTCCGTGTCGTCTCCTCGGGTTATGTATGTCCTGTATTGTGACTACATTGTGGTAACGAATAGTGACCACTTTGTAAGGCCCCTCGTAACGCTTTATTTCCTTCCCCTTGTTCGACACGATTTTTTTATTCGGTACACTATTGTTCCAATACGTATTTTCCCCATCCCGTCCGTCACCTTAAGATTCCCCCTGTTAAGAATATCAATTATTTCTTGTTCCCTTGTTCGACACGATTTTTCGGTACACTATTGTTCCAATACGTATTTTCCCCATCCCGTCCGTCACCTTAAGATTTTCGCGGCCCACCCTCCTACTCTTATCCGCCGCAATCTTCGATCCAACCTTCCTGCGAATTTTGCTTACCGCGATCTGATTGGCCTCGATACTCTTTCCTATGGCCGGGTCTACCTCCGTAATACGCTCGTCCCGCTTCCTCCCACGTGGGCCAAAGAGTACCTCGAAAGGTGTGTACCCTGTCAATGAGTGCACTGAGCGGTTGTATGCCACTATCGCTCTTGGCATCGCTTCGTTTGGTTCCAGTCCTTTTTCCAGATGGAAAATGCGGAGATGATCACTTAGTGTACTGTATAGTCCCTCCACATCTCCTCTACTTTTGGGATGGCGTGTTCTTATGCCAGTCTACATCCATCCGTTTCAGCTCTTCCCGAAGGTTCCCATTATCGAATTCTCGTCCACCGTCCGAGGGGATTCTTTCAGGTACTCCGTAGAACAGGAACCGCGTGCGTATTGCTTGCAGGATTGCTTCCACCGATCGTTCTTGAATCCAGTATGCCATCGCCAACTTACTGTATATGTCCATTATTGTTACCCATTTTTCCCCTCTCCAGGTGAAGGTGTCCATCTGTAGTTCACTCAGTAGTCCCGCAGGTGTCCTCGTCTCTTCGCGCAATCCTGTAGGTGGGCGTCGGCCATACTTTGTGGATTGACAAACTTCGCACTCAGCTAGTACCGCCTCTATTGTTTTCTTCATCTGCTTCCAGAAATACCTTCGCCGGAGTGCCTTGAGTGTCTCATTAACGCCCCTTTGGTTAGTTTTCCCTTGGTGGTATGCGACCGTAACCTCTTTTTGCCTCTCCGGTTCCATGACTGTTTCACCCATCCTGGTGCATCTGATGAAGGATCAATCTACCCCAATTTTTTCCTCCCGCCATATCTGCCGGATTTTATCCCACACTGTATTATTCCCCATGTACAAATGGTAACATTTTCCCGGTTTTGAGGATTTGTTAATTGTCTTTATGATTTGTTTCTCTCGAACCCCTGATTGAGACCAAATGGTGGTAATGGAATCCCTAGCATAAGATGTGAATTCCATTTTAATCAACCCCGTGGTCCTCGTCTTCCAGATTATTTGTCTCCGTTGTCGTTGATGATTAAGTCGTCCTCTTCCATGTCTGTTGGTCTGTCCTCTGATGCTTGTCTCCTCATTGTCCTGTCTTTCGGCCTCATCCGCTGTTGCCTGTTGCCCTTCCCCCTCTGGTGACCACTCCCTAATGAAATCCCGAATACCTCCCGAGTATTCCCCTTCCTCTCTCTCTATCGCGTTCACCTGAATCACTTGCAACAACTAATCTGCAACAACATTTTCCTTTCACGGTTTGTACTCTACCTCCATGGTGTATTGCCGCAGGTATTCCTTCCATCGGGTAACTCGTGCCGAGGTCTCCTTGATCTTCCCTACCCAGAGTAGTGGTCTGTCTGTACTATAAACTTTCGTCCAAATACATATAGACTGAAGTGTTCTACCGCCCATACTACGCCCAGCAATTCATGTTCCACTGCGCTATACCAAGCTTCTGCTTCTGTAAGGCGTCTACTAGCATAAGCCACCAGACACTCACCTTTCTCTCCCTCTTTTTTGCTTCTCAAAGTCGGGGAAGGCTAAAACAGGGTCCGCTTGAAGTCGCTCCCTACATCGCCGGATATTGTTCTCGATCTCAGGCGTAATACAAATCTTCCGCCCCTTCTCTAGTAAATTATTCAGCGGTACCAGGTATTCGGCCATCTCCGGAATGAATCGCCTATAATAATTTAACGTCCCCATCAGTCTCCGGACACCCTTTACATTGGTGGGGATCGCCATTCTTTGTATCGCTTCTACTTTTGTCCTGTTTGGTTGTATACCCTATCACGATATTTTGTGTCCTAGAAAAATGAGCTGTTCCTGTTCTAGAATTGACTTTTCCCGTGACAATTTCAGGCCGAATACCCGGAGTCTATTAAACACCGTCCGTAAGTCTTCTACATGTCGTTTTTCGTCCTTGCTAAATACTAACTACCAGGTATGCAAGTTTAAAATGTCGTTTATTTCTTAAAATATATACACAGTAATTTAAAAAAAAGTATAATATATTTTATTCAAAGTACTGACCCTCGCTTTCTACACATTTTGTCCATCTCTCGGGCAATATATGGATACCATTCCAAAAGAATGCTTCATCTTTATTTGAAATCCATTCATCGAGCCATTTTCGTACGTTTTCGAAATTGTTGAAGTGTTGCTCCGCCAATGAGTGTCCCATCGATGAGAAGAGGTGATAATCAGAAGGCGCCAGGTCAGGTGAATACGGCGGGTGGGGTAGGAGAACTCCAACCAAGCGAAGAAATCGTTTCCTTAGTCAATCTGGCTGAATGTGCAGGAGCGTTATCATGCTGAAGAATGACTGTGGCGTGCCTGTGAGCCCATTCTGGGCGTTTTTCGATCAATGCGTGACTCAAATTAATCATTTGTTGTCGGTAGCGCTCGGTATTGACTGTTTCGCCGGGTTTGAGAAGCTCGTAGTAGACTACTCCCTTCTGATCCCACCACACACACAGCATTGTCTTCTTCCCAAAACGATCCGGCCTTGCACTCGATGTGGATGGTTGTCCTGGCGTTACCCATGATTATTTTTTTCGTTTGGGATTCTGAAAATAAATCCATTTTTCATCGCCAGATACAACTCGATGCAAAAAACCCTTTCTTTCGTGGCGTAAAAGCAGCATTTCGCACACAGTTTTTCGTTTTTTTTCCATCTGTCGTTCGTCCAATTCATGTGGAACCCATTTTCCAACCTTTTGAATCTTTCCCATAGCTCTCAGGCGATCGGAAATGGCTTGCCTAGTGACATTCAACTGTTCTGCCATCATTTGTTGGGTTTGGGTATTGTCTTTGTCTAATAAAGATTGCAATTCGAAGTCCTCAAACTTTTTTGGTCGATTTTCTCGTTTTTGATCAGTAACATCAAAATCACCACGTTTGAAACTTTGAAACCAACGTTCACATGTCCTGACGGTTGGAGCAACATCGCCATAAGTCTCAACAAGAATTCGATGACATTCAGATGCCTTTTTCTTTTGATTAAATAAGAAAATCATGACATGCCGCAAATGCTCTTTATTTGGCTTAAAATTAGACATTTTTAACACCAAAGAAAGGTATGATACGTCCACGTAAACGACTTAAAAACAACTGACTTTTGTAAACAAATGACTAACAAACAAAATAGCTTTTAGAGATAAGCAAATCCTTCAATAGGCTAAGAGCGCATTCTATTGGAATTAAAACGACATTTTAAACTTGCATACCTGGTAAAAGGTCGTCCATATATACTTGACACGCTGTTTCATCCAGTCCTCTTAGAAAACCGTCTATTAGTCTTTGAAACGTCATAGGTGCATTCTTTAACCCAAAAGGCATTCTTCTGAATTCGAAGTGCCCTCTTTCGAATGTAAATGCCGTCTTGTTCCTATCCTTGGGGTGCATCTTAATCTGATGGTATCCCGCCTTGAGGTCCAGCGTCGAGAATATGGTCGCCCCTCCCAGTCTGTCAAGTATGTCATCCAGTCTCAGTATTGGGTATTTCTCATCCACTGTATTTTCGTTCAGGTTCCTGTAGTCGAATACCACTCTGTACTTTTCCTCTCCCATCTCGCTTCTCTTCTCCCTTCGCGACTCTTATGATAGGCAACCTACCGCTCTCACTCTTGACATTGTTTGTTACCATTTGGTTGCCTCTCCATGCGCCCTCCTCTCATTCCTCTTGTACTGTTCTTCTCGCTGCCCTTGGTTCCTCGCCTCTGGTCCTCTGCGCCACTCTTCCTCTTCTTTCCTCTGTGTCTCCGGGTTCACTCCTTTCTTCGTCTGTCTCGGATGCTTCCGCTGCACTCGATGTCTCGGTCTGGGTCCTCCTTTGCCTCCACATCCTCTGTGCGTTGACTTCCATGGGCTCTCTCTGTTCGCCTGCTCATATAGAGACACTGCCTCGCTATATGTCCCTCCAAGCTGCACTCAAAGCATTTTGTTCGTGGGCATCGGGCTACCAGGTGTCCCATCTTCCCGCAACCATTACACCGTCTCTCCTCTCTTCTTCCGGTTCTTCTTTCCGTTTTTCTGGTTTCCATTGCCGTCTTCCGGAATCCACTTCTTTCCTTTCATCTCGCCTGTCGGTCCTCCTCCTCTCTCTTCTTCTATAGCTCACCCGGTTCCAACTGCTCTCTTTCTCTCCCAAACTCTTCGTCTCGGGCACCTGCATCTACTATTTCTTGGGCACACTCCAAAAAAGATTTTTCACGGGGTAACCCTTCTCTTTTTCCTGTTTCTCGGGCCAATTATACCTCTAAGATAGTTGACAAAAATGCCATCTTGGCCTCCACCTGCCCTCTATCTTCGGTCTCCCTCATCTTCTCCGTGATCTTATTGTAATGAATCAGGAGAGTACCTGCGTAGCGGCCCTTCGATTGATGAGGCCGTTTGGTTTCCCGGAACATCTGAAAAATATCTTCTTCTGGCGTCCATCGCCCGCCGCCATAAGCTTTCTTCAGATGCTCCTTCACAACATTCCAGGGTGTGTCTTCGTCTCCTTGTATGTAGTTGAGCACACTCCTCTTCACCCGGCATATTAAGGTGGACTTCAGAGTCGCTGCATCAGCCCGATCTAACAGATTTTCCACCATTTGTCTCAATCCGTGTCATCAGCTGGTCCCCTCCTTTAATATAATGGTTAAGTTCTCCCACTTCTCCATCATAACTTCAAGGTCAGCAACCGCTCTCCTTAAATCTTGAGCCGTTACTGTTTTTATTTTCAAGAGTTTCAACGTGTTTGCGTGAGCAGCCGTGAAGGTCTCAGAAATTGTTGGTGGTATGTCAGTCATAGTTTATACAAATTTTCTAAACCAGAAGAACCAAAAAAAAATAAAAAATAAAATAAATAGATGTCTAACCTGCCTGAACTTGAAGAAAAGTAAAATAAAAATACTGCAAAGTCTTTAAAAAAAAATCTTCTGATGTTCCCGGGTTTCGGAACCACTTACGATCGCCGAGAATAAAATGATAAAAAAAAAAGGAAAAGGGGACGCAATGAACAACGCACAATGTCTAGCTAATAACTGATTTATTGTTCCTTCTAATGCTCTATTTATATCTTTACATTATTTACATGCTTAACTCCAAGGATTAATACATATATTGGTACATGTTATTCTTAACTTTTATATATATATATATATATATATATATATATATATATATATATATATATATATATATATATTATATTAATAATACATGCAATACATAGATGTAATATGAAAATTGAAAATATAATAATGTACAACATTACCTAACAACAAAATATGTACAGACAATAAAATTGTGACTTTTTTTTTAATGAAGAAGTTCTTTATTTTAAAATAGTCATGAAACCTAGTACTATTCAGTTATTAGAAGTATTCACATATACAAAACATTTTCCGTTCCCCCTCACATTCGTATAAGTCTCCATTGTACTCCTCATAGTTGATAAGTTTCACAAGTAAAAAAAAGACATTATGATATATCAATATAATGGATTGATTATCAAAGTGCGTTTGATTCAGTACCGCATGACTGGAAGTGATCACTCCTTAAAGCGATGAAGATCTATAAAGTGGATCAGAACGTATAACGTTCCTCACAATGCCCGGCGATAGAAGACAACATTTCGGGGAAGCAATATCAATTGAAAGAGGAATATTTCAAGGTGACTCTTTGAGTTCTTTATGTATAGCAATCAACCCTCTTAGTACAATGCGCAGTAGTTCAGGTAAAGGCTATCACCTCAACACGGAAACAGTGCTGTCCCATTCAATGTACATGGATGGACATTAAGTTGTATGCCAGAAATGAAAAAGACCTTAGAAGCCTCCTTGAATTAGTGAGAACCTTCAGTAGCGATATACACATGAGCCTTGGCATTGAAAAGTGTGCAGTGCTTCATGTAAAAAGAGGGATGCTTAAAGAAGTTAGAAATATGGAACTATCAAATAATATTGTACTTAATCATCTTGATGAATGGGACTCATATAAGTACCTGGGGATTTATCAACTTCTGGAGCTTAAGAAGGATGTGAAGAGATATTTGTAAGGCATGTCGTGAACAAGAATAACATCTCTGCGATTACTTCAAATCTAAGGATTCCAGAATTGCCTCCACCATTATAGCATTAAATAAAAAGTTTACTGCTCTTAATTTGGCAATAGCTGGCCATACACGGACGGATTTCGTTGAGGGATCTGATTTGGCAGATCTGGTTTGAGGGATCTGATCTCTTGTGCCCCTTAACATTATCTCCGATCCGTCAAAAATGTGCGATGGATCTCCCTGACGGATCTAAACTCTTCTGCTCCTTAACAAACCGTTCTGGTTTGTCGGGTTTGAAACCGTCAAGCCACATCCGTCGATAATCTGCCCGTGTGGACCGAAACAGACCATATCTCACGGATCCAGATTTACGAGCATGTACATCGGTTTTCTGAAATCTATCACGGATCTACTGTGCTAGTTCCCCTGGGTAAGCGATGTGTTCGCTGGTGAATTTGGGTACCTCATGTCAAATTGCTGCCCTTGCCGGTGGTATGTGTGCAGTTTATCATATCTTAATGAAAAGGAGAAATCGCTAGACGTGGGTAAAATCGTGGATAGCTATGAGGCAACAACTGAGTCATATGCCTTTGATTAAACAATTAAAGATGAATGAACCGAAGACTTCAAAAACTACCTGCGGATGAATGAAAGTGACTTTGAATTTTTTTTTAGGCATATAACTAGCAAACGCTATTCGTAACCCTAGCTTACATTCTCTTGTTTATTATTTAAGGGCACATGGTATTTATATTTTACGTAATTAAGTTTTAACCCTAGATATAAACTTGATTCCTCAATTTTCCAATATTCATGCCTACAGGGAAAATCGAGAAAAGGCTAAAGAAGCAGGACATGGTGATGCGGCAGAGTATCCCACCTACAGAAAGATTAATTGCTACCCTGCGCTTCTTAGCCACTGGTCGCTCATTTGAAGATCTCAAATATAGAACAGGGATCGCATCTCAGACTCTGGGCTACATTATACCAGAAACATGTCGATGAATATTTGAGTAGACATTATCGACCAAACTATGGTCCTCATCCGGAACTTCTGATTTGACAGCTTCAACTAGTTCATCGCACGCCTTATTTTTTGCAATTCTGTTCATGTAATCTTTGTGGTTCAGTTGCCACAGACACGGTCTCTCTTTATATGCTTCTATCAAAGCTTCTGCTAAGCCTTGTCACTCCACTTCACTTGCTTTTCTTTGGTAGCTTTTACTTTCCCCATTATTATTGACCAATAAGGAAGTTCATCTTCTGACTTCCAGCTGTTATTATTCTGGATCACAATTCTTGTATTTCAATAGAGTTTACTTAAACTTGAACCATTAATTCTTAAGCCTTTAATTGAACTACATACTGTGGCAAAATGTTAGACACACCCTTGTAAAAAAGAAAAACTTTTTATGATTTCTTTTTTTTGATTGATTTTAATTTGTTAACTAAAATTAAGTTTAAGTTTAAGCGCCGTTTGATTTCTTCACTAATGAGGATGGGATGTGCTCTTGGGAGATCAAAAACCGCCTTTGTATTGATGGTTCCATTTCTATAGATAGGAAATTGATGGTTCCATTTATATAACACATATTAGCTCTAAAATGTTCTCATCTCTTGAAAAAAAATTCTGACTGAAATTCAGTGCATTTTGACTTAATATTATTAAATCTTGACGATTGTCCCATATTTTTATTTTTAAGTAAACATTTTCTTTATGATTATTTTTGTCTTAAAATTATTATTTTTTTTTTTTTTTAGATTTTGAATGAGGTGGCACAGCATCAAATAAAAATTTATGAGTTCCCTGATCCAGTAGATGATGGAAGTGCTAGTTCAACTGGACAAAAGAAATTAAAAGAAAGAGTTCCTATGGCAGTTGTGGGAAGCAATACAATTGTGGAGGTTGATGGAAAAAAGTTACGAGGAAGGAAGTATCCATGGGGTGTTGCAGAAGGTAGAATGTTGTTTTTTTATTCCAGAGCATGCATAGTATTGCTCCTGTATTATTGTTAATTATCTTAATTTATTTATGATTTTTAAAATCTATTTTCTTAGTTGAAAACCTGGAACACTGTGATTTTATTGCATTAAGAAATATGTTGATTCGATCACACCTGCAAGATTTAAAAGATGTTACAGACAATGTTCATTATGAGAATTACAGATGTAGAAAACTTGCTGGTCTTGGGCATGACAGTAAACAAACTCGTACTTCAAACAAGTAAGCTAATTATTTTCTCTCTTTATTATGTCATTGTTATATTAATTTTTTTTTGTTATGGATGCATTGTTGTTTTTTTTGTTTTGTTTTTTTCCTTTTTTTTTTGCACTTTATTCTATACTTGTCTGGTACTTTTCGTTGGTCAAATTGTTAAAATTTGTTCCTTTATGGCTATGGAATCAATACCTTTAAGGCAATTGACTATAAATATAAAAAAAAAAAAAAAAAAAAATGAATTGAAAACAATACTAACAATTGATTATACTAAAAATGATCAAAGTTTTTATTATCTATTCAAATCCATTATTATCAGCACAACTTTATGCAATATTTTGCTAATTCAAAATTCAATTAATCAGTAGCAATGTTAATAAATAATCTTTTATTTGTATTAATTTTCAAAATCATCAATTTATTTGTGTCTAACAAGAGAAAAAGATGTTCTTGGTAAATGCCCAGCATAAACACCTCCGGTTTTTCATAAGAGAGTTACACAAAAAAACAAAGATAAAGAAAAAATTATTTTATTTTTATGAACAACAGATACTGTGCAGGTAACGTCTGTTCAAAGTTTGTTTGGTACTTGTTCACTGGATGCTATTTGTTTAACTATCACTGGATAGAAATTCTCTCAGAAACACCTCATTTTCTAGCATTATTATAGTCCAAGGTGTGCCAGGCCTTGAATTTCTTTTTTTCTTTCTTTTTTTTTTTTTTGTGCTTGAATACCTTGAATTTTTTTTTTGAATTTTTGTGCTTTCCGGTTTGGAACAAAAACTTTTAAGCCAAGTCAGAACCAAATGTGAAATGCTCGCTGAGTTTTAATCACAAGAACTACCGTGTTTACACAAGATCTATCTTTACTCTTATATTATAAACTTTGTTAATTAATTAACTTTGTTCGTGAAATGTTAATCCATATGGCAGGTAAAGAAATAGCAGTTTAAATTTATCTATCTAGAAATTAGTTCAAATTTATTTTAACTTCAATTAAATACTCACTTAAAATTTTAACATAATTATTATAAATTAAATAGTTATGATAATTAATTTTTCTGAAATAAATTTAATTTAAAATTGAAATATTGATGCTTCTTTTTTTTTTTTTTTTTTTTTTTTTTTTTTTTTTCCATGGCGCTACAGACCGATGTGGTCCCTGGCCTCCTCAATGAGCCTTCGCCAGGTGGCTCGATCTTTTGCGACTGCTTTCCAATTCCGTGTATTTAGCAGGGTCAGTGCATCCTTTGCAACAGCATCTTCCCACCTAAGTCTCGGTCTGCCTCTGCCCCTAGAACGCTCCAGTCTCCCCTCCAGCAGCCTCCTCGGAACCTGGTCATCCATCATTCTGGCGACATGTCCAGCCCATCTCAGTTGTGCCAACTTAATAGTTCGCAGTACATTCGCTTCCCTGAAGAGTTCATAGACCTCATTGTTATGTCGTCTTCTCCATTGGTCTCCTTGCTTAATGGGCCCGAAAATCCTTCTCAATACCTTCCTCTCGAAAATGAGGATTTCTTTTTCTTCCTTGGTTGTCAAGGTCCATGTCTCGCATCCATAGGTAAGAACCGGCCTCATTAGGGTTTTATATATTGTACTCTTCGTCTTTCGGGAGATCAAGGGCTTTCTTAGATGTTTCTTTAAGCCAAAGTAGCATTTATTGGCCAACATCAGTCTATGGCTTGTTTCTGCTGATATCTTATTTGTGGCGCAGACGATTGACCCAAGGTACTTGAACTGGTCCACACTTTGGAATCTAAACGGTCCCATTTGCAGGTGCTCTCCTACTGTGTTACCATCACTCATGCCAGTTCTCATGTACTTTGTTTTTTCTTCATTAATTGTTAGACCCATGTCTGCAGCGGCTTCCATGAGTTTCTGGAATGCGCTCTTAAGGGCATCGAGCGAGCAGGCAATTATGTCTACGAAAGCCAGTAACTGGACGAGTTTGTTATAGATAGTCCCAGTCACCTGGATGTCAGAGCTTCTCACTACTTTCTCTAAGGCAAGATTAAACAACATACACGCCAGGGCATCACCCTGTCTCAGTCCTCTTTTCGTTTCAAATTCTGTTGACAGAGTTGACTGTATCTTGACCTTGCACGTAACATCCTTCATCGTCATCTCTATGAGACGTACCAGTTTTGGTGGTATCCCGAACTCTCTCGCAGGGCTTGGTAGAGTTTGGGCCTCTTGATACTATCATATGCACTCCTAAAGTCAACGAAGAGATGGTGTGTGTTCATTTTAAATTCTGTTGATTTCTGGAGTATCATCCTTATACCAAATATTTGTTCTACTGTGGATCTGCCTCTTCTAAATCCCGCCTGGTACTGCCCCTATCTCTCTTTCCGCATAAGGCAGTAATTTGGAGCACAACACTTTTGACAGTACCTTGTATGTGCATTGGAGCAGTGTAATGCCTCGATAATTAGAGCATTCCAAAATATTTCCCTTTTTGTGTAGTGGGCATATCATTCCTTTTTTCCATTGCTCAGGCATTTTTTCCTGTACCCATATATCCAGTATGATATCATATATGGCCTTATGGAGTTGTTCACTTCCAAGTTTTAGGAGCTCTGCTGGGATACCATCTACACCTGGTGCTTTGTTATTTTTGAGCGCCTGGATGGCATCTACGACATCTTCATACTCTGGTATATCTATTTCCTCTTCTTCTTCTTCTTCATTGTTGTCTGTACCAGTCTCTTCTGTTTGATCATCTTCATACAGCAAGCTATTAAAATGGCGGGCCCATCTTGACAATATTTCTGTCTGCTCTGTAATAAGTGAGCCATCCTCTCCCCTACAGGCTTTTATTCTAGGCTTGAATGGTGCCCTGCTGCTATTGAGTTTCCGATAGAAGCTTCTAGCTTCCTTGAGGTTACTGTGTTCCTCGATTTCCTCCAGCTGCCTCCGTTCCCAAACTTTCTTCTTCTTTCGGTGTAGCCTCTTTTCTTGCCTCCTTTTGTTCCCATATTCTTCCGATGCCAATTGTGTATACTTCCTCTGCACCATACTTCTATATGCCTTATTTTTATCCTCCGTTACTCTGGCGCACTCATCGTCAAACCAACATGGTTTTGTTGATCGCTCTTCCACTCCTAATGAATCTTCGGCTGCTTTTCGGATCACTGTTGAACATTTGTTCCATTGCTCTTGGATGGAGTTTCCGTAGTCCCCGCTTTCAATTAATTCATCCAGTTTTTGCTGGTATGTTAAGCTTACATCCGGTTCCTTCAATTTGGATGTGGCGATTTTACTCGGTATCTTGCTTTGCAGTTTCCGTACATTCGAGATTCTTGCTCTAACCTTTGAGACTATCAGGTAGTGATCTGTGTCCATGTTGGCTCCTCTATAGGATCTTGTACTTATAAGGTTGGACCTGTGTCTTCTGCTGATAAGAACATGGTCTATTTGGTTCACGGTCTTTCCATCCGGTGATCTCCAAGTTCCTTTATGGATCCTCTTTCCAGGAAACATCGTGCTACCCACTATCATGTCCTTTGATGTGGCAAAGTTGATAAGGAGTCTGCCATTTTCATTTGTATCTTCATGCATACTGTATTTTCCTATTGTTGGGATAAAGACCGCCTCTCTACCTATCTTCGCATTAAAATCTCCTAATACGATCTTAATGTCGCTTCTGGTTATATTAATTTAATTGATGCTTCTAAGTTATATTAATATTTTTAACTAAACTTAATTTGTGGCTTATTAATGATTAGTTACTCCCTTGTTTTTTTCTTTAAATCTGTTGTTTTTTCTTAAAATCTGCTGAAAATGATAGTAGCAAAGAATATTGATTATTCTATTATTAAAAAAAAAAAAAAAAAAAAACCTGTACCACTTACAACCCATGAAGGGTCTCGGGTTCAGTACTTAGGTAGGGTGTACTGTTTCTGAGCCAACGGTTGTGAAAGGAGGTGATTTGGCCAGAATTCACGCTCAACCGCCAGGTTTTTCCCCCAATTAAGGGTACCCACTTCTTTTTTTAGGAGGCTGGGTGTGCCCCAGGAGGGTCTCCCGACCTCGAATTTGATCCACGGCCGAAATAACAGAAAATAATTTTTCTGCCTTCAGTCAGGCTCAAACTCGGGCCCGGGAGCATGGTAGTCAAGTGCCTTACCCACTGAGCTACCGCGCCCCTGATTATTCTATTATTGGTCAGCCAAAACATTGGTTAACTGGCAGCGTTTTAGTTGACAAATTCAAATTATTAGTAATTATATACATAGTAAGGTCCAAAACACACACACACACACACACACACACACACACACACACACACACACACACACACACACACACACACACACACACACACACACACACACACACACACACACACACACACACAAACAAACACACACACACACACACACACACACACACACACACACACACACACACACACACACACACACACACACACACACACACACACACACACACACACACACACACACACACACAGATGTGCCCCAACATCTTCATAAACCTCAAGATAATCAATATTAATGTAAACTTATACAGAACCGCCTTAAAGTGTAACCTGGTTAAAGGAAAAGGCGCATAATCCCTTTTAGCTTGTATACTTTATATAAATTGCCCACCACTGTATATATATATATATATATATATATATATATATATATATATATATATATATATATATATATATATATAAATATAAAATAGCAACTTCCAAAAATTTAAAAACTATAAATGCATTAACAAACACAGAAAAAATCACCTGGGGTCCCAGCTGTAAAGATCTAAGGGTTATCCACGATGGGGCCATATATCCCAGACTTCTGTATGGAATTCCAGTATGGGAAGCAACTGCTTAAAAACCGATTAATCTTAGAAAATTTCAAAGTGATATCAACAATTTATAAAATTAAAAAACAAGGACGATCTTTTAGAAATATTCAGACTTACAACATTGAACTGGAACTGACACCAAAATATTGGCTACACCCATCCTCTCATGCTAAATTAATACAATACTCAGACAAAATAGAATCAGTCAACATGGCCAGCAAGACATGTACACACATGGCAGCAAAACTGATGAGAATACAGGATATACTATATCCTTAGAGAAATTGGATAAATGACATGACGAACAATATTGTTTAGCACCAAATTGCTCCAACAACCAAGCAGAAAAATTACACATTTTGAAAGCTGCTGAATACATTTAACAAACTAAACACAATACAAAAACTTTGAACATTTTTACAGATAACAAAAAACTGACACTTTAAAAAAAAAAATTCATGACCTATAAATAAATAAAATTAGATTAGATTAATCAATTAGTAAATGAGGAAATCTCAGTTAAACTAACATGGATTAAAGGACATGCTGGGATTTATGGGAATAAATAAAACAAACTAGCTAAATTTACATCGACAAAACTACTCATTACCTTTTAAATACTCTCTAATGCCTATTTCATACATCAAGGAAACTTTAAGAAACGACACAATCAGATCCTGGAACACACACCGGCCACAAACAGACAAAGGACGACCAGTTCACAAATTTATACCAGCCGTTAATCCAGAATCTACAACAAATTTAAAGTATACAATACAAACTGACACAATTTTTGACAGAACATGAACCTCTCAAATACTATTTTAAACGTTTTCACCTTTCAGACAACCAAGCATGCCACTGTGACGGACATACAACTTTTAATCATATATTATATAACTGCCCACTTTTTGACAAGGACCAATTTTTTTTTATGAAACAAGTCTTCTTCTGCGATCTTCTCTTAAATGGCCAGGTTGTGGCCATAATGGAAAGTGAGTGCGTAGAGTCTTATTTTTCATCTGCCTCTGATGAGTGATGAGACTATTTGCACCTTGCGGTTGAACTGTTCTGACTTGTGCGGTCTTTGAAGGGTGCGGTCCCATCACAGTTCTCCAGTCGTATCGTGGACTCCAACTCCACCAGGAGATGTCTGTTCATGGGCCCAACCATCTCTTACTGTTTTCGGCCCCATGTCAGTACTGGTGATGCTGCTGCCTATCACCAGGGATGTTTTTTATGACCTCCCGTTTGAGATCCGCCGTGTTTGGTAAAATCAGAAAAGAAACTCCTCAAAAATTATATTCCTAATTAAAAAAAAATTGTCTTAAGTGTTGAACTTTGAAAGAGGTATTGAAAAAAATATCTTACAGAATTACATTTATTGACATAAACGTTTTTATTTTATTTATATAATTATCATTATTTATTTTTTCTTTTTATTATTTTCCTTTATTTAGTTTTCTTTTGTTGTTTTATTTGTATTTTTGTTTTCTGTTATTAACATAACATAACGTTTTTGTATTAGAAATAACAGCAAAATTCTATTAAGTCAAAATATCATTTGATCATTTGAAATATCACTCAAAACAAAACCCCCAAAATCTTACAGCAAAATATTTTTGAAGAATTTTTAGTTATTCAAATCTATTCCCTTTATTTCGAATCGTAAAGAGTCATTTAAGTATCCTGCCCACTTTGTGTTGTCATGAACCAAGATCAAGTTTTGTTTTAAACCTGTTTTATAAAAAAAATTATATTCTTAGTTAAAACAGTTCATTGTAATTTCTTCAAGTACTATAAATTAAGTGGATGAATTCATATCTTCTCTATCAGAATATTTTTTGTGTTTACTTTATGCTACCGGATTGGGAGGATAAAGAAAACACAAACTCACTTATTTTCTCAAGTCAATAACATCTTTATTTAGTACTTTTTCAATTCATAATCATTGCTGAGCCTAGGAGTTATATATATTATGCAGTACAGCCTATTTTGTATTCTGGAATTCCTGATAATCCAGTTATGAATTTTTTGAAATTTAACTTTTTTTACTTTACTAAGAAATAGTTCTAAAAACTCTTGCCTTCCCTGGTGTATCTTATTTCTGTTTTGAGATATTTATTACTTTGTCTACTGTCCAGAATTTTTATTATCAAGTTGAACCATTTCTCGTTTAATGAGGCACTGTAGGTAAATGAAAGAATGGAGAAAGAATTGTTTTCTGTTCCTTGGTCTGAGGGTGGGTCAGCAATTTTGTTTTATAAAACATCAATTTTATTCTTTGGTCACCTATAACTCCTAAACATTCAAACCCTCATATCCTCAATGTTTTTTTTTATAAAGTGAGGTAAATCTAGGATTTATTCAAAAAAATTTAAATTTTTTGGTTAACGCGATTTTAAAATTATCCACTGATAATAATTATTGTCATTAAATAAACTTCTTTAGTTTATTAAAGAACTATCTCTAATTCTCATGTAAATAGAAAACTATAGTTTAAACTGTATGCTTTCAAAGTTGAGGTATCATTTACCTATTGAGAATATGAGTATTTTAGTTTTTGTTTTTGTTTTAGTGAAGCTTGTTTACTATTTTGAAAGATCTGCTTCAAAAAGTTAATTTCAAAGTGATTGTTAAATGTTATATTGTGACAAATAAAATTATTAATAAATCTCTTGTTGATTTTATGACTATTAGTCCAGTCAATGAAGGCCTGAAAAAGGGTGTAGAGTGTGTTTTCTGTAATCCAATGTTTTTCTTCGGAAACATGTTCAGGGTAGATAGGAAGTAAAAATGAAAGCCTCGAAAGATCCCATTTTTTGGTTTTGTGCTCATATCTCGAAAATGGTGCGTCGTATGCAAAACATGACTATTTACTAAATTAATGCTCATTAAATTCTCTACAATTTTTATGCTATACATATTTTCATATTCTGTACCGTTTCTGAGATATACACTTAGCAAATGTGAAGGATGTTTAGAACGTTTTACTAAGAAAAGTTAAAATTTATGTAACTTTTGACAGGTTGGAGATAAATTGGCATATATATGTGTATTTTGAAGGAAATTTAATTTTCTTCAATATTAATTATGAAGACTTTTGTCAGAGGATGAACATTTTAGAAGATATGGAGGCAAGTTTAATAGAAAACGTGAGTTGAAATCGTTTTTTTGAAAATTTTCACATTTTCCAAGTGCATGTCTTAGAAGCGGTACAAAATATGAAAAATATGTAAAGTTGTAGAAAATGTAATTAATATTAATTTAGTAAATAGTCATGTTTTGCATATGATGCACTGTTTTCGAGATATGAGCGCAAAACCAAAAAAAGGGATCTTTCGCACCCCCCCTTTCTGTTCCGAGGCCCAAAAACTCTCGGACTTTTAGTATCTTTACTTTCTGACTACCCTGAACATGCTTCCGAAGAAAAACCTTGGATTACAGATAACACACTCTATAATCTTTTATTGACTGGACTATATTGGAAACTGATTTTAATAATTCTTATATTGATCTAAGTCAAGTAATTTATTAAAGCTTTTTCTTTCATTATCCTCATTTCACGCTTTACAATCCATTAGTGGATCTTGGCTGCCTTAAGAATCGTCTTCAACTTTTCTCTGTATTGGGCGGTCGTCCACCAGTTCCTGATTCCAAGAGTTCAGGCAGCGGGAACCACTACGTCTATCTATTTTGACTTTGTCTCCTCACTTTCCTTCCTGCTACTATTTGTACCTTCCTTAATGACACTAAATTTGTAGTTTGTGATCAATAAAAGGCATAGCCAGGCCATACCTTATTATTAGTGATGGAGGGGAATATTACTATGAAAACATATTACTTTTACAAAACTCAACGTTATTTACAACACAAAAATCAAATTGAACTACTATTGTAGGTAATTAAACAAAATAAATTCAAAAGTAATGATTTGAATGTAGAGTCAGCTTGATCTTAATCAAAGGGAAGAATTAGGTTGTTTTAGTTGGCACAATATAGAAATATCTGGTTTAATTTTGATAGCCCGTGTCAGATGTTGGGATCAGCATTAAGACTGTTTCGCTTTTAAGTTTGGGTGACTGCATTGATAAAAAATCTTGATTCACATAATTAAGTTATGGCATAAGGAAGAAGAACCCATTTCAATTTTTAACCCTTGGGAAGGTGCAATGAAAATGTAGCAGCGGAACGCGCAACCCCTGAGAGGCCCAGCTATCATTTGGGTGATTCATATAAAGAACAAAAGGTTTTATATATATATATATATATATATATATATATATATATATATATATATATATATATATATATGTTATGTTTATATCTTTGTTGTAGGTTAGTTTACTTTAATTTCTATTATTTTGAAGTTAATTTAATTTGTTAAATAAAATTTTGAGGGAATACAAGGGTTCAGCTTTTCAAAGATAATGATTTTGACTCAAGAATATATTTTTTAAAATAAAAGAAATAAAAAAAACATTTTTACAATATATTACATTTTTTAATTTACGTAGTTATAATTAAAATACCTTCTTTCTTCTAAATGACTGTAGGTTCTCACAAACCAAATGTTCCCCAATTTGTCCTTCTTGCATGAAACTTCCTTCTTTTTCTTCCTTCGCCAGTTTATTCAAACAATCCTATCATCCAGACTGCTAGTATAATTTATTATTTCTTCACACATGTGGCTTGTTAAATCTCAGAGAGATGTGATGTTTCAAAATGCGAGAGATGAGAGCAAGATGTGTTGTTGCCTCATAGTTCCAAATCAGAGAGAGCACAGTGTAAACTTCTCGGCTTCATAAGCATATCTCAGCTAAAAAGACAGCGGTTTTGATTCATCGGGATCCGTGAGCATAGTGAGCTAAAAAGACGCCATCCCAAGCGTCCTTTCAAAAAAAACGTTAACGGCCAAATCTGCTTCATCACGGCCTTCATATTTATTACGTCTTAACTTACAATAACTATATAAAATTCAAATTATACAATAAAAAACATTTTAAAAATCCTAATCATTTTTAACATATCTCAATTTAAATTGATAAGCAAAAACCACGTAACAATTAGATCGGCGGCGAACTCTCGCTGGCGCCAAATTCAAACTTGAATTGTTTTTAAATTACAATTTATCTCGACTCCGAAATATCATTACATTATATATATATATATATATATATATATATATATATATATATATATATATATATATATATATATATATATAAAAATTTTATTAAAAATATAAATAACTAAAAACTAAAATCGATTTGAGCACTCTTTCTTGCAGCGTTTTTTGAGCTGTAGTGAAGTAGTACTCAAGGGACTTCTTCAAACTGAGAAGATGTTCAATCATTTCTTCAAAGTGATTTTCTTAAGATCAAGTTTGTTTTCGTGTAAAAAATCATTTAAAATAGGAAAACACTCAATCTCATCTCAATTATTTTAATGAAAATATTTGATAAGTACGAAAGTATACTCTGCTGTTTCTCGTAATTAAAAAAAGTTGACCAATTTGATATTGTGGCCCATCAACAGATATAAGACTTCAGAACTTAATTCCTATAATGGTGTTAGTGATTTCCCATGAGACCATTACCCTTTATAATTACTCCACTTCCATTAGCTGTCTGAACTGCAGCTGTTTGGAGACTTTTTGAACCTGTGAATGCTGAAACTTGCTGCAGTGCATTATCTGAAGGTTCATTAGGCTTGTCATCTGTAATGTTCTTGATGGAAATGTTGTGCTGGTGATGGAGAAACTGATTCCAGTTTGGGAACCTCTGCAGTAGAGGTCTCCTCTACTGAAACAACATTGCTTGGCCTCCTGAATCTAGCTATCTGAATATGCTTTATCACATCCGGCTCCTTATATAAGTTGGTTAGTTCGTTTTTATGCCTTTTTCTCCTTTTCTGGGCCATATATCATTCTTAATACTTTCGTCTCAAAAACTAATGGTTTCCTCTCGCTGTCCTTTGTCATTGTCCATGTTTCTTACCCATATATCGAAATTGGTTTTATGTGTACTTTTTACTGGAGTAGCATTGAAGATTCTGTTAGCGAATGGCTTTTTATCTGCTCTGGAGACCATAACATCTGTTTGTGGTGACAAGCCTTTTTATCACCTCCTAGTTCATGTCATTATCCGCTACGACCTCTGATCCTAGATACTTAGATCTTTTGACTTTTTCAAAGTTGTATTTATCAATATGGATGAATGTTACAATTTGGTGTGAGTGAGTACTTTGTCTTGTGTCTTGTCTTGGTTGACTTTAAGTCTCATCTGCTACTACTTCTAGCGAGATGAAGAATCTTCCTATTGTACATAAATCATCATTGTTATGCCTTGTATTCACATGCTTTTTTGAATATAAAGTTCCTATTGTTTATTATAGCATCTCTTAATATACTTTCTACAGTTGGATTAAGAGATGCATTAAACAGTGCATATGCTAGGTTCTCCCTTCATCTTAGACATTTATTTTCAGTATGGCTCACCCTAGGCTTGTACGCTTTCCTTCTTTCGTTGACACTTGTGGAAGTTTCTGAAGTCCTTTTGCCCCTTCAATCTTTCCAGATCTTCGACTTTCTGTCTCTCCCATAACCTCCTTCCTATGGGTCATTTTCTCATCTCATTTTTTCCTATATTCCTCTGTCAGATTTTTGGTCCCTCTGCTACTTATCATCTGACAGTAGGCTTCATTCTTATTAAAGTGGCCTTCTTACAGTCTTTATCATACCAGCTAGGTCTTCACTGTTGTTCTTTTTTGCCCAAAATATCATTAGCTACAGATTCTATTTCCTTTTTACAGATTTTCCACATTTGGTCGACAATATTTTATGGAAAGCTTGTTGATTTTTACTCATGTTCTTTAAGGAGTTTACCAAAAGCTTCTAGAAATATGGATTATTTAAGTTTAGAAATATTGTGCTTGGTTACCCTTTCTGCCCTAACTTTTCTTACATTCGATGTGCGTGTGCAAAAAACTAACCACTACTAAATAGTGATCCAAGTCGTTTGCACCCCTAAAGGTTCTCACATTAAGGAGACTTCTTTTATGTTTAGAGCTTATCACTACATGATCAATCCGATTTGCAGTCCTGCCATCTAGGGAGGCCTAACTAGCCTTCTGAATATGCTTGCTACTGGCTCCAGTGATCGCTCTGTCAATTTATGTATTAAAGACTCCAAGGAGGAGCTTAATATCATGTCGAGAGCACTTTATATGGCTTTCTTCAGTTTATCGTAGAAGGCATCTTTTTAATTCTATTTGGCAGCTTCCATTAGAGCAGATGTACTAAAAATGCTGTTATTAAAGAATCAACTTCTAGCTTGGATATAGCATATTCTAGAACCACGAGGCTTAAAATCAATTTTGTGCTTCTTAAGTCTTTTTTACAACTATTCCAGCACCAAGAGTGATGTTTTTCGTCACAGTTGTTGCAGACAGTTTGTTTCTTTCTTTCTATGATGCATGATCCCAGTCTTCTTACTTCATGAATAGCTGTGATTTCAGTTATGTATATCCTGATTTGTTCTAGGAGCATGATTTAAGCTCAAGGCCTGAACAGGAATAATACATTTCATGTCATAATTCTTAAATCTTTAGCCAGTAGGCATTTTCCAAGTCATAACCTTCATCTTGAGGTTTCTTAGTCCGGTTATTTAAGGCGAGTGGGTAATTGGCTCCCTGCACAAATTCTGGTGGTAGGGCTGCTATCTTTTAACTTCCGGAGTTTTTACCCTATCTGAGGCGATTTCCTAGGGGCTATAACCCTAGGGTGTTTACTGTTGATGTGCTAATGTCATGATGTAATAGCATCATGAAATAATTTAATATTAAAATCACTCATTAAACGTTATATTTGGGTGAACAAATAATTTTCAATTATTATACAGTATATTGTAATTCATATTTGTATTTGTAATCATCACCTTTCTGGAAGGGCATTAGTTTTATCATTACTATGATCAATAAGTGGTGGATTTATTGGAACTTAAAATATTTAATGTAGCTGTTATATTTTAATGTGTAAGGCAAAATTGTTAATTTCTCCTAATGATTTCTTTTATCATTTTTTCTTTTTTTGCTTTTTCTTTGTTTTTTTAAATTTAATTTATTCTGATTTTACTTAATTGATATTATTTACATTTTATCTCAACATTAGTGGCTTGTCAATAACTAAGTAGCTTGTTATGAAATATTGTTTTAAATTTAATAAAAATTAAGTGATTGCATGAATATTGATGATTCACATTGCTTTTTTGTTTGAAAGCATTAATATTTTATTTACTAGATATTCATTTTATGCTTAATCCATTGTCAACTTTCAATATGTTCTCAAGTGTTTGTGCATTGTGTGTGTGTTTACATGTTTGTAGACAAATGTGCGCACATGTGATATTTGTATGATTGTGTGAGTGTGAAAGTATTTAGTTTAGTAAATAGCTTCCAGGTAATTAATGATGAGAGTACATTCATTTCCATATTTATTTAATTATTATTTCAGGTATTTAAATTATTATATCAATGTATTTTTATAAGGTTCTTGGTTCCACAAAGTTTGAGAAACATATTTTAATTTACCATTTAAAATTTTCTACAGTGTATTCACTGTTTTAAATTTAGTGGATTTTTGTTGAATGTAATCTCCTTTTTTCAATATTCTTTTTCTTATAATGAAAAAAAATAAATAAATAAAAAAGTATATGTATTTTATTATAATTTCAACTTGTTAAAGCATTATTGTTATTTTTGCTTTAAATTTTCTTTTTTCCTTGATAGTTCTCAAACTGTGATCAACAACACATTTATGACTGTATGGTAAGTAAATATGGTATGAATGTTTCATGTTGTCTTGTGATATTATTTTATATTATTTTTTATTTTTATTTTTTTCACTCTCACAGTTTTTCATCATGATCTATTTGTACAATCGTGTATAGTCTCTAACAAAAAACATACTCATTTATACATAATTGATGGTAGTTTGTTTGTTTATTTTGTTTAATGTCACTTTATGCAGCTATGGCTAATCAGACGATGCTATGGTGGGATTCCTAAATTTTGCCTATCCAGGTATAATTAGGATAGGGATCTTTAACGAGTTCCTGACATTGCACAGGCTCGGGACCCCCATTTTACGTCCCTTCCGAAGGACGGCATAGCTAAGGATTTTTTTACTCCCTTTAAAAAATCCTAAGGTCATCTGCCGGGCTATGAACCCGTGATCTTGGGTTTAGTAGGTTGCTATGCTAACCACTACACCACAGGTGACCCCTACTTGATGGTAGTTTTTAGCATAGTTGGCAATACTTTAGCGAAAATGGTATTTTTAATTTTGTAATACAGTAGGACCTTAGAGGAATTGGGTAACTGTCTTGTTTTCGAGGGACTCTTCTAATTGAGGTTCATTTTAGTCAGGTTGTGTGGACTAAAATTCATGTTGTGAATGTCACTGGTTTCTCTTGAACCCCTTTAACCACGTTTTAGTTAAAAAGTTAATTTGTTATTGTATCAAAGTAACTAGTTATGCCATAAAAATTTGGGAGTTAATAATATACCTGTTATCAAAGCAATTGATAACACTGTCCTGGATCTTAGTATTAAATAATTTACTAGCAATTATATTGTTTCAGTGCTAAAAATTAAATATAAATAAAGAAAATTCTGAATGTTACATAGTTTTCATTTTACATAACCTTAGGTATGAAAATGTATGTTTCATATTCATTGACCCAATAGCTTATAAATAATGAGATTGAGTTTAGAGGGTTGATAAAATTATACCTAAATTGCCAGTTAAACGGGAAAATACAGTTTAATAAAAAAATTATTTGATACTATCAAAGTTAAATAATCTTAGAATTTTAGTTTCAGCACTTGATCAATGATTGTCCACAGCTGATTTCCTCTATATTCACCCCTTAACTTCGAAACTATATTCTTTCTTGCCCTATTGTATCATTTAGAAATTCTTTCAGTTATAAGCTCTCTGTTAACACTGCAATCTCAAGTTTGCTAAAACAAATCTCAAATGGCAAAAATGATTGTTACAAAAGATGTGTGGAAGAAAGAGATGGAAACAACATGGGAGGGAGGAATGGAGTTTCAAGATAGGTAATTTGGAATGACTTTGGATTGGGAATGATATTAAGAAATCTTCAGATATGTTAAATTTAATTCAGAAATCTTCAGTTATGTTAACTTTAATTCAGAAAATTGAAACCATTTATAGTCCAGTCAATGAATGCTGAAATGACGAGGGGTGTAGAGAGCATGAAATATGTGATAATTTTTGACTTCACAGCTTTGTAAGGAGTAGTTAGAAGGTAAACATACTAAAAGTCCCCGCCCCTGGGAGGTGAGTTTACTGTGGGGGGAGGGGAGAAGGTCCCATTCCTGGGTTTTTCAGTTATATCTCAAAAATGGTGGACTCAAAGAAAAATATGCTATAGATCAAAATTAAAGATAATTAAATTTTCTATAAAATTGTTTATATACATATTTGTCGAACTTTTAATGTTTATTGATATCTATCTATCTATCTCGGCACTACAACCCGTTGCCTGGTCCGGGCCTCCGCCAGCAACTTCCGCCATTGTCTTGGGTTACCATCGAACCAAGATATATGAAGTCAGTGACTTGCTCGAATTTGTAGTCACCAAATGTCACTGTTGTATTGCGTCCAGGCGTCTCCTCGGACGCCAAATATTTAGTCTTTGTCTGGTTCACTTCCAGTCCAAGTTTCTTTGCGGGAGCCACCAGTGCCTGAAATGCTTCCCCGACAGTGCGTTGAAACCGGCCAACAATATCAATATCGTCCGCGTAAGCCAAGAGTTGCACACTTCGATTGAAAATTGTGTGCCCAACCTGTATACCCGACTCCCTCACGGCCTTCTCCAGGGCAATATTGAACAACAGGCACGCAAGAGCATCACCCTGCAGTAGCCCTTTCGTCACACGGAATTCTCCTGACAGATCTCCATTGATGCATACTGAGCACAATACCTCGCTCATAGTCATCCTCACCATACGTATGAGCTTCTGAGGGATCTGGAATCCTCCATTGTTTCTTGAGATATAACTTATTAAAAATTGATAATTTTCGAGAGAAAAAAATAATGTTTACCTCACTTTTTGCTTCAAGTGTCAGAAATTTATATTAAAATTATGGCAACTTTAACGCTCTACATCTTAGATTCTGACATTTTTTTTGAGAAACGATAGTGGATTGCACTAGAAGCATATGTTTGACCAAAAGTGAGATAAAAATTATTTTCCCCAAAAATTATCGATTTTCATATAACGTATAACTCAAAAACCATTGGAAGTTCGACAAATATGTTTGGAATCATATTTATAGGGAATTTAATTAGCTTTAATTTTTATTTGAAACATATTTTTCTTGAGTCCACAGTTTTCGAGATATAATTGAAAACCCCAAAATCGGAACTTCTTCCCGCCCTCCACCGTTAGCTAACTTTTAGTAGGGGACTTTGAGTATGTTTATCTTCTAACTACTTCTAATGAAGCCTTGAGTTGAGGTAAAAAGAAATCACATATTTCATATTCTCTACAATATGTTTATTGACTGGACTATCAATAGTGCCACTGAATTTGTGCTCAGCTCTAAACTTGGGGAGAAAGTTGCTATGAGAAAAAAAACTTTTTTCTATGGCACAATGTCCTCAAGGAAAAATGACTATGTTTCAGTTACTGCTTTTATACCAGGCAACAAATATAATCTGGTACATATTTCATGAAAAATATTAAAATTAAAAAAAAAATAACAGAAAGAAAGTATGTAACATTGATAAATGAGAAAGTACATAAATACTGATCAAAAATATAAGAAATAATTTATACATAAAATAAATAAATGAAGACATCAAAATATTAATTAATAGTTCTATTAAAAGTAGTAAAAAATAACTTATATAGAATTAAACCATTTTATAACTAATTACTTAAAATCAATTTAACTGTGTTTGATCAAAATTAAATTTTAACTAAAAGTACTTTTTTTAAAATTTATTAAGTGTGAACAAAAACTGAATTGTGAGCATATGTGTAATGGAATAGGAGAGCTTTAAATATGTCTAGAGAAGGAGCATGTCTAATTTTAGGAGGAAAAGAGTTCCAAAGAGTGATAGGACAGCCTAGTAGTCTAGAGAGAAATTAAATGATATAAAGCAATATAAAATTAAGAAAGATATCTTGTGAGTTGGGACTGGGCTAAAGGCTTAAATTGCAAGTATAGGACATACTATGATTATTATTGATATGGTAATGAAAATATTGTCAATGGATGTGGGGGAAGGAAAGAAGAGCCCATTTTTAAGCTGTATAAAGGTGAGAAACATATGAATGTGTGAGAACCCTAAAACCAAAGCTGTATAATAAATTGCTTTTGTCTGTCCCTGACTGTTAGGCTGATATACTATACAGCCATAACCTTATTAGGGAAAGATAAAACAGGAAATTATATGTTATTTATTTGGGGTAGCAAATGTTAAAAATAATGAAATATTTATTGTGAACCTATTGATTGTTGGGTAATTTGGACATTATGGGGCTTCCAGGAGAGAGTTTGGTCAATGATAATGCCTAATTTTATTACTGGGAAACAAAAAGTGGTAGAATAATTTTTTAGGTTTAAAATAGGAAAGCAGGTGGAACCTATTGCTATGTCCTGATTTTTCCTAGTGTTTAACTTAAAATCATAAATGATCCCTCAGCCACAGATAAGGAGAAAAATTATAAATATATTTAGTAGACAATGAATCCCTTATTTTCTGAAGGTAAAAAAGATGAAATCGTTATTATTGTTTTTTTCATTTATTAAATAGGTGCTTTAGGACAGGAATAGAGATCATATATGTTAAAAAAAAATGTTTGATAGTTTGATTTAAAATTCTGAGTGTTGTAAAAACTCAACGTTCACTGAATAGGGTATACAAGAATTCAACATACGTATTTGTTTAACAAATTTTTTTGATGAATTTTAAAAGTTTATTATATGCATTAATTTAACACGTTCAATCTTAAACTATTTCCAAGAAAAAGTTTAGTAGAAAAATATTTTCCAACTGGGATATAGTAAGACATGGCAGAAATATAAATAAGTGATCACTTATTTTTTTGATGATATTTTTTATATGAATATATATTAAATTTACCACACATGTATGTTGTGCTTTTATTCACTACATCTTTTTCATAGGCTAAAATTATTTTTCTTTACTAGATGCCAATTTTTATCAAACCTGATGCTTTGTTTTGACAGTCGTTCCCCATGTCCCATACCACATTTTCGTAAATTAATTTCAAATTTAATATGATACATTAACTTAAAATTTAGTGAGTACTTTACGACAATCAGTTTCAATTTTAGTTGTGCCATTCCATTTTTTAGATTTGCAATGTATTAATTGCACAATAATTTATATATATATATATTCAATGAGTTAACCAAGAAGGAACAAGGAAGTTTCTAAAAAATGGTCACCATCTATTTTATCATCTGATTTTTATTTGCCAGTTGGCCACGGTTATCGTACATATCAACATCTCATATTTTATTATACTCTGTTAAAGATATTAGATTGAGAAATTAATGATACTACACATGCATGTTCCATCGCCCCCGGGGGAGGGGGAAGCACTGCAACTTTGAGGTTATTTTGCTGCATATCGAGATTTGTAATTAGTATAACTTTTGACTTGGAGAAGCTACGATGTTCGTTTAAGTTTTAATCATCAGCTGTCATTAAAATCTATCGATTGTATATAAAACATTAGTTTAAAGTAGTGGCAGTGAATATAATAAGGTGTTAGAATAAAAAAATATATTTAGTCGGGCTATACTTGTCGAAAAGCCAAAACCAAATACAGGGATCATATACGATTGGAAAGGGCTTCTCAAGAACAATTGAATGGTAATAATAAAACACTATATGACCGAGTCAAGCAGTGGCAGGAATGTAAAAGGTTCTGATCAGCATTGTTGTATACTTATTACTGCCATTAATGCACAAAGCTTGGTCGCACACTCGGAAGACATCTCTACCGATACAATCATCAACCGATCTGATTATTTGGCAATTAGCGAAACTTGAATGGAAAATTCTATGCCAGAGAACGTGCCAGCTTTGATCTGAGATCATATTTTAATACCGATAAGAACACACAAACTGCAACTACATCATCGGTAGCGGTATCATCATCAGTGGGCCTTATGATAAAAAATAATCTTGCCACCCATTCTTATAGATGAATATGTTATTTTTATAAATGTCTGAGGGTGTTTTATTTTTTTTATTTTTTTTTTTAGAAGTTTTACGTAGTATTTAGAGTACCTTCTTCCACTGCTTTCCTACAGTACTAAAAATATGAGAAATAGACTCAAGATGTGCATTAAATGTCTATATAAATAAATTACATCTTGATTTATTTTTGATGATATACTGTGAGTGTGAAATTCAAAAAAGAAAAGCAAAATTGATCACCTGTTTCTGCATGGTTTTGTAGTTTCTGAATTTTAAATATTGATTTTTATATGTTATTTGATATTAGTTAATAACGACTAAACACGTGTTTTTGATGGTGTGTAGATATTATAGATTGATTTTAGAAGTACAAGTTATTTGATAATTGCTTTTTTGATAAATATAATTCTTATTAGTATATTAACTTAGGTTTGTTTTTATTATATGCCTAATAATGTTTATTTTTAGATACTTCTTATTTTAACCTGATATGCTTTTGTTGTAGTTGATAATATGCAAGTTGGTTTTCATTCAATTTTAGCAGTTCTTACATTTACAATTTTTTATTTTATAATATATGTAAATCTAAAATAGGATTGAAATTATGTACTATGCATCAAATTATGAACTTGCTGCTCTGGTGGTGTGCTAGAGGAATGACAGTTGTGAAGACCAGTCAGTGGCTATATTTCATATTGATGTTTGTTGAGGATTAGAAATTTATTATTTACTGAAAAATGCCGTAGATTATAGAAAAAAGAAACAATTTACAATAGTGGTAATGGTATATCAATTACCTAACTAGAAGAGCCTAGAGTTGATGGATCATGGATTTGGTTGAATCTGTTTTGGGGGCAAACTGTATCTCATAATTTTAGACACATTTCTAAGGACTCATAATATAAATATAATTATGTCTATAAAGCTTAGGAAAAATTCTTGTTTCTTTCATCTGAAAAAATATTAAAGTTTATTATCCTCAGATATTCTAGAACATATTTGTATTCTACATAACAATTTGGTTATTTCTTATAAAAATTGCGTTGTACTATGAAATAAAAATGTAGTAAAAACAACCAAGAAAGGTGGTGATTTTGATTTAAGGATCTACAATAAATGTGTGTGTGAGAGAGAGCATGTGTATGTATATATACAATACATCATGACAGCATTAACTTTGTTTTCTTAAGTATGAGGTTTTGGACAAGATTTTAAACACTGCAGTAAGAAGTAACCTGGGAGTAAAATCTGCTGAACAGATTGAGAAATAAATAATTTACAGAGGTTTGTCTTTGTTGAAAGACAGCAGGAAAAAAGTGACAGCTAAAATCACTTTTAAAAAAAAAAGTATAGGGAAGAAGGCTTGGAAACACTTGCTTATAGTGTTTATATACACACACACACACACACACACACACACACACACACACACACACACACACACACACACACACACACACACACACACACACACACACACACACACACACACACACACACCACACACACACACACACACACACACACAGGGTGTTCAGTATAAGACTGCAGTAACTTTGAGAGGTGATTCTAGGCATCATTTGTAACAAAAAATTTCATATAAACTATAGCTCGATTCTCATCCGTTTTATAGATATTTTTAATTTTATGTTTTATCAAGAAATTTCTAATTTTTGACAAATAATTGTCTATATTTCCTGAACTATTAAACCTAGAGCAATTTCAATATGCTCATTACAAATAAGATTAAATTTCCTTTAAAATAAACTTATTTAAACTTCTAAATAGCAGTGTCCAGTATTTAACTTATTGATCCAAACATATGAAATAGCAAGTTTCTGATTCCGTTCCAAAACTTTGACTGCATTTTTCTCAAAAATATTACATATGTTACAAACGTGCACTACTCGAAAAAAACTTCTACACACAAACACCTTTCGAATAGTATACCATGAATTGTGATAATTTCTAAAATCGATACTGAAATCACTTCTTAATTACAAAAAACAGGGAGATGCAACATCGGCATTTTGGGAAATACTGTGAGAATGCTCAGAAATTTTAAATAGTTTTATTATGTTTCATTAATAGAAAAGTAATTTAATCACAATTACCTATTTATCTTACTCTAATATTTGAATTTTAAGATAGTTTAATTAAAATTTACATACTTAATTTACAATAATTGTTCAAAATGTCCTCCCTCTTCTTTCATACATAGCACCGATCTTCTTTTGACTGCATCTACTGCTAGGCGAACTTCATCATGATTTTGCCACATTGTATTGCAGCACTCATAAATTATGTTTTATTAATAGAAATACACTCAAATATTTGATCTTCAGTGTCGCTACAGAGGAGGGAACTAATGCAATACAATGCAGCATGATGAAGTTCACCTAGCAGTAGATTCAGTCAAAAGAAGATCGGTGCTGTGCATGAGAGAAGAGGGAGGACATTTTGAACAATTATTGTAAATTAAGTATGTAAATTTTAGAAATTATCACTATTCATGGTAAACCATTCGAAAGGTGTTTGTGTGTAGAAGTTTTTTTTGAGTAGTGCACGTTTGTAACGTATGTAATATTTTTGAGAAAAATGCAGTCTAAAGTTTTGGAACGGAATCAGAAACTTGCTATTTAAGAAGAAGAAGAAGAAGAAAATGAACTTTATTCTGGGACTACTTGTCCCCTAAGAATAACATATGATTACAGTACATAGGACAATCGTCTGGCTTTGATAATTAATTATAATTAATAATAACAATAGATAATAATAAAAATTGATAAATAATTAAATTATATGTTACAAGATAACTGTGACATCTTGTAAAATGATACATCTTATGTTTACTATTATAATGTATTTCATTATATTTCATATGTTTGGATCAATAAGTTAAATACTGGACGCTGCTATTTTGAAGTTTAAATAAGTTTATTTTAAAGGAAATTTAATCTTATTTGTAATGAGCATATTGAAATTGCTCTGGGTTTAATAGTTTGGCAAATATAGACAATTATTTGTCAAAAATTAGAAATTTCTTGACAAAACATAAAATTAAAAATATCTATAAAACGGATGAGAATTGAGTTATAGTTAATATGAAATTTTTTCGTTGCAAATGATGCCTAGAATCACCTCTCAAAGTTACTGCAGTCTTATGCTAAACACCCTGTATATGTATATACAGGGTGTCCCGAATTTAAATGGCAAAACTTCAGGAACTTATAGGGGACCGAAAAACTAAAACAAAAAGTCCTTTAGAGATTTGCTCGTTTTTGCTTAGTTTTAGAGAAAATCGCAAAAAAAGAAACAAAACAAGTTTTCATTTTTATACTTATTTATTTACATTTTATTTATGTTATGTTCTTTTTAATGTAAATATTGCTCAAAATATTGTCCTCTTGCACCAATGCAAGCATTACATCTAGCACTCACTTGATAAATTGCAGCTAAACATTGTTCTGATGATATTTGGTGCACTGCATCCATGATTTGGTCTCTTAATTGTTCTCTTGAGTTGATTGACGCCGAATAAACTTTCTACTTCAAGGTGTCATCTCAGGTGATCTGGGTGGCCAAGGTACTACTCCTCCACGTCCAATCCATCGTTGTGGATAATTTATATCCAGCCAAGCTTGAGCAACTCTGCTATGATGAGCTGGACATCCATCGAGTTAGACCCACATTTCAATCCGCTGCTATAAGGGAATGCCATCTAAATAATTAGAAAAGTCGTTCTCCAAAATATGTGTAAATGTGATACCATTCAATCTTCCAGGTAAAAAATATGGTCCCACCAGTAATCCGTTCCAAATTCCAAGCCAAACATTAATAGCAAATTCATGCTGAAACCTATTCTCTCTAATAGCTCTGGGATTTTCAAGAGCCCATACATGATAATTTCTTTGATTAACAATTCCTTCTCTTGTAAAGGCAGCTTCATTGGTCCATATAATTTTTAATGGAAATAAATTTGTCAAGAAACCAGTTACTAAAATCCAATCTCTTGACATAATCTTGAGGTAATAAATTTTGAACTTTTTGAAGATGGTATGGGTAGCGATTATCACCTTTCAAAGTTCGCCATATTGCTTGCCACGATATTGCTAATGCAGCAGATGCTCTTCGGTTGCTAGTCTCAGGATTGTTATCGAAGTGGCGTTGGACACAGTTTCTTCTCCGATAATCTGTTCTTATTGCTGCCTGGAATTGGTCACCTTCATTACGTATTAAGAATGACCCAGTCTCTCGTATTCTATTAAAAGTTAACAAAAAGACTCGTCGATTAGGCACTCATCTATTTGGAAATCGGTGTGCATACTCCCGCACCACTTCTAAAGCATTACCGTTACAGAAACCATACACAAAAATCATATCAGAGTATTCAACATTAGAATATGTATGCGGCATTGTGGCTGATGCTATTCACACAAAAATATCTGAGTAACTGACTGAAGACTGATTTAGGAATTGTAATCCTAGAAGGAAGCCAAAATGTAAACAAATAGAAGAATGTAAAGGGTAACATTAAGTGTTTACATATCTCACTGCCTAGCCTGATGAACTTTAAGAGGTGATAATAGCTACTTGTAACATTTTTGTTTTGTTTCTTTTTTTGCGATTTTCTCTTAAACTAAACAAAAACTACCAAATCTCTAAAGGACTTTTGTCTTAGTTTTTTGGTCCCCTACAAGTTCCTGAAGTTATACCATTTAAATTCGGGACACCCTGTGTATATATTATATATATATATATATATATATATATATATATATATATATATATATATATATATATATATATATATATATATTATTTCGCTTGCCATGAGAGACCTTAGAGATCTTTAGTCATGTAAAATGAAGATTCATTGTATGTATGGTTGAAATATAGCTCAATTTTCATTAGATGCAAATTAGAACATATCACAGATATGAAGTGAGGTATCACTGCAATTATGACCATAAAAGAAATAAAAACAGCTTAGTTATAATAATTATCCTTTACTATTATTGTAATATAACAGATTATATAACAAATTAATAACTTATGAATGTCTTCAATTATTTTAACGGTCTGCCATGTCTTGTCTGTCTTGATATTGTGTATGTTTTTTTTCACAATTAAGATATTGAAAAAATATAGCCGTGGATTAAGGGAAAATCATATAGTACAATCATGATAATCGCCCTTCAATAGTTCGATACCTCAGTGCTCTCCAGCCATCTTGCAAGAAACCACTGCAAATGTTAATTTGATTGAATGGTTTATTCAAGAACAGTGGCGGTACACTCCAATTTCTGAAGAAATGTTTAAAGAAAGGGCTTGAGTGTTTTACACTAAAATCACTGGAAAAAACTATTTTAAGGATAGAGATAGAACACTAGATAAATTTAATTAAAAGTCATTTTGGAATAAGGTTTCTTGCAATCACAGGAGAAAAAATTATGTATAATAAGAGTCTCCTTTACAGCATTATATGCTGAGATGAATACATAATAAAAATACTGAAAGTTGTAACTAAGAGATGTTTTTAATTTGGCTGCTGCTTAGAAAAGTCAAATACTATCAATAAATCCATCGTGGTAAAGCCTATAGCTGATATTTTCATCATATGTTAGGGACATCAGACCAATATAACTAAAACAATTATTGTGAATGGTGAAAAAACAGAAATCTAATTTGTTATTTGTGAACTTTCAAATCACCTTATTCTCAGAAGAAACCTTGTATACATATACCAATATATGTTAACATCAGCCATTTTGCAATATGGCTACATAGCGCAGGGATGTGGCTATTTACCCATTAACTGGTAACAAAATATTATCTTTTATATCTTAGTTCCTTTTCATCATATTATCAGTCATTGTGGGAATATTTATAGGGGTATAGTAAAACTGATATGTAGAACTATCCCTTCTTGACAATTTATTAACAGTTTCACTGTATTTTAAATTGTGCTTATTGAACTTTTATCATTGGGTGGCCCCACAAGAAATATCAGTTTTTGTTGAATGGAAATAATGAAAAAAAATTATTAACAAATCAAATGTGTTTTATTCAAAAAATATACTATCTTCTTCAATACACTTTTTCCCACGACTAACCAAGTTTTCAATGCCAGATTTGAAAAAGTTTGTCACTGAATGAAAAAATTGGAAATTCTTTGAAATAACATTATGGATCATAATGAAACTTAGTTTATTGTCTCTTATAAGATGTTAGATGCACGATAACAATTATTTTCTTAGTAGTTTGGCCTGTATCGGTACTACAAAGGGGTAAAATAACAGTACTTATACAATTTTTATTGGGTGGATAATAATAGATTTATTGTCATATGGTACATGGTGATAAATAAGTTAAAAATTAGGTTTGATGCTTAAGCTGCATACTTTGACCGCAAATTAAGTTCCTTATAGTAGTAAACAAACAAAAATACGTTACTGGCATGTTGAAACCTTATTATATGGTACTTTATGTGAACTCATGGTGGCTGCAGAGGTGTACACCTTACAAGTTTGAGTTGTTTCGTGACGAGATACTATTAGCCTGCTATAGAGAGGAATTTGTGGGGGTTAAAAGACTTATGTTCTCTGGTGATAACATGGAAGGCCAGTTCAAAGTACATATTCCTTACCAGCAACCCACCAATCTTGTTTCACTAGTAGCTTCGTCCCCAATTATTCCACCTTCAGCTTACCAGTCACAAGATAATTGTTCTGAACCTGGCCCTTCTCAAATCGGCTTTTCTCAACCAGGCCCAAGTTGTATTTCTCGAATCTGAACAAATTGTACCTAGCCTTTCTGAATTTGATTAGGATTGATCCTTCTATACCATCATGCATACCTCAAGTGTTTCTGAATTTAATTCCCTGAACCTAGAATCTACCTTTGTTCTCAGTTCAGATGAGTCTATTGCAGCATTGAATTAAACTCATTAATCTAAAAGTAAACAAAGTAAGAAATGATTCACAGATTCCGGTCGCAACAAACAACTAAGGAAATCGGCTGCAAAATATAGTCAAGCACAAGTAGAGGTGAACTGGGAAGCTGTTTAGAAATACAGTACAAATCATCCTGAAATTAGCAGAAAAGCTGTTAACAAGCATAAAGAGAGCAAACCCGAAGTTAAAAGAAATGATGTACACACATATACTGAAAATCACCCAAATATACATAGAAGGGCTGTACAGAAGTATAAGAAAAACCATCCTTTAATCCATAGAAAGTCTTCAAAAAAATATTAGAAAATAATCCTCATGTTAAACATTTAGCAGTAACAAAACACAATGAAAGATGTTCAATGGAAAGGTTACAGCCATGGACAGAGAAGAAACATTCAGGTTATAGGTATGACCCTAAAACTGAATATGCAAAAGACAAAACAGTCGATATTGGAAAACGGTAAACTTGCAATTGGTGTTATGTTGTAAAATGGAAGGACGAGAGCCCTGCCATGTGCTGCAGTAATGGGAAAGTCCAACTTCCTCCCTTTTAAGAATGTCTTGATCTCTTCCACAGCCTTCTTACTTACGTACATCCTTAGGCTGAGTATTTTCTAAATAATATTTGGAAATAGAACGATTGTTTCCAGACGATGTCGTTTAGAGCAAAAGAGATAAAATAGGAACATTACATGCCAAAATTTAAGGTGCGAGGACAGGTATATCACAGAATAGGGAGGGAGTTTTATGCCTGGAATACAACAACAGCCATCTTTTATTCAGATAAATTTTGTTGGTGATGACAACCATGAAAGAGACATTCACTGTGGTTACTTTCAAAATGTCAAACCTGCATTCGTAGGCCAACTCCACAAAATTCTTCATGAACATAACAAGTATTATATCTAGGACTTCAGAGCTGCTGTTGAGTCTGTTTCCAAAGATCTGCAAGATTTCCAGTAGTTATCAATGTTGGTAAAAAGCCTTCCAATGCTCACTGAGGACGTTACAATACTCCTACCACTAACGAAGTTGCTTTCTTGATTTCCAGGCGTTTGAAAAGCGAGACATTGTTCTCCACAGCAGGGACAAGAAACTGATGAGAATCAGTGAGTTCTATCGAGCGTATGATTCTCTTCAGTATCGTCTCAAGTTCTGGAGAAGATGGGTATAGTATCAACATCCGTCAGCGTGACCCAAACACCAATACATCACTTAAGAAAACTGTCTTGAGCTGTTTTGTACACCTATGTGCTGATGGAGCGAGAAGGCGAAGAACCTTATTTACTTTAGTTTCGTAATTTCCTCAACCAATTTATGCTTGATATGTATGCAAAAATAGAAACAGAAAGACTAAACTTTATTCGAAAAAAATAAAAAAAATGAGAAGTGGCGACTTGAAGGATACCATAAGAAAAGCTGATGGTCTGGTATCGGAGCTGGGTAAGATGGTAGTGCTGACTCTAAGCTTCACTGGAGGACTATTAAAATAAAAAAAAATCAACTTTTGCAAATTGCCAAATTTACTTATTTAAATTATTCTTAAAATGAAATTCTTTAGGTTTATTTAAGTAATAGTAATTATCAACGTTAAGCTCAACTTTTACTAGTGAAAGTTGTCTTTAATCATAATTATATTAAACTATAGCGTAGCACGGGTACTTTCAGCTTGTATATTCATATTTGGAATTTTTTCATTCATTCATTCATAAATTATAAGAATATCCCTTTGTAATTCAGTTATTTAATAGTTGATGTGAATGAAATCATAATAAAATTATCTTTATTTTAGGATTATTGCACACTAAGAATAATTATAATTTATAATAATATTAATAATAAACTGTTTAATAATAAAGTAAGTAATTGGAATTACAAATTACAGAATAATAATTCTACAAATTAATTCAATTCTTAAATAAATATTAAAATTTCAATATTTGCAAATAAGAAAGAGGTTTGTTATAAGTTCAAATCTCTTATTTTCTTCAAGTAAGTATGAAGTATGAAATGTTTAATAAAAATATTTTTTAAAAAATTGTTTCCTAAAGTTTCTTTAATTATATTTGTTATTATATAATATACTTTATTTGTTTTAAACAAAAGTCTTATTTTTTGAAATTCATTTACATAGAGTATTGAAAAAAGTTTATTTTTTGAGCCATACTGAAATAATTTATTACTGTTTAATCAATCACTTTAGTTTACCACTGTTATCAGTATTGGTGTCTGTTTGCAAAAAACATCTATAAATGAAAAATACAGTGGACGCCGCTTATAAGACTCACTTTAGGACCAACAAAAAGTGAGTCTTATAGGCGGATGAGTCTTATAGACGAAAAGGAAAATAAATATTAAAAATTTCTTTAATTCACGAAAAAAACTTTCTTTTATCATTTAATATAATATAGTGCGTATCAGTTGAAGATAATGCTCAAACATAATTTACGTTGGTTTTAAAAATTACGTTTGTTTTTTATTATTTTCTAGTATTTCAAGAATGTATCGCTTGTAATCATAATGCTTTTCAAAATTGGTCCCTTGGTGCTGGAGAGCTATCCTCAACACCCCTAGAACCCGTAGAAGCTGAGAGTGTGAAGGTGGAAGTGTCACTTCATCAGTTTCTTGCTTGTCAACTTCGTCACCGTTTGTGACATTCGACGAACTGCTGCTCCCGGCTTATCTCATGACAGACTCACAGATCAGGTCCTCAGAATACGCCTCATTGTCATAAATTCGGACTGAATATTTTAGATAGTTTTGAAATAAAATTGATAATGGCTTAACATCAAGTCTTAATTGTAAACATATTCAAGTATGAGGAAAGGAATGGTTCACGTATGCATTCATATCAATCCATAGTTCTGATGATGATACTTCTTAGTGAAATGTCAACTGCCTAAAATACGAGATTTTCTCCGTAAATGAAGGAGAATAACCTTTTCCGTCGAATAGTAGCGACTAGGGCTAAGGACTAGTGGCTGTCTTTTGGCGAAGGAATGTTCCTGAAACGCGAGCATCCTTACCCTTAACTTTTAGAAACCATTCTGTTAACGAACATTCAACATTAGAGTTCTTTCCAACCCTTTTCCGTTTCCGACTCTGAGATTTATTTTGTAATTCTTCACTTTCAATTTTTGGTCTATTTTTCAAATTCCTGCCCAATACAGTTTCTGAAACTTTACTTTTTTTTTTTATTTTTTTATTTCAGAGAAACTGAGTCTTATATCCGGAGTGGCGAGTCTTATAACCGACTTTTTTGTGTTCATTTGGTTACGTCCGGACCGTTCAAGTCGATTCTGAGTCTTATAGGCGGCTGAACCTTATAACCCATGAGTCTTATAAGCGGCGTCCACTGTATATTGTGTGCTACGATGATAAAGTTATTAGAATTAATGCAATAATGAAATCGGTGACAAGATTTTTAGCTATGATTGTTTACTTAAATATGACAACAGACCAAAAAAAAAGAAACATTATTTCATTTATTTTTGAAATATTAATTTTACTGTTTCTTTTGAGTTACGGTTGAATTCTTATTCCATATATCAGATATGTCAGTTTCTGTTCGAAATAAGATCCTCAATCAACATTTTTCATATATTTTAAAAATTTGTTTTAAAAGCATTAATAAGGTATAATGTATGATTTTTATGTATTGATATTTGAACTATGATTTTTTTATTTTTGCTTTGCAATCATCTCTCATTCTAGTCAAAAGACTACATTTTATTTGTTAGACCTAAAAGGTGCAATAAAAACATTGGAAAAAAAATTAAGTACTTGCTGCAAGAACTCCATAATAAAGCAAAAAATTGTGTTCATTCAGTTTACTAACAAAATTTATTGTTAAAAGACAGATTTGAACTGATCTTTACATAATAAGTTGGCTAATTCCATTTGATTTATAAAATCCTTGTAATATTAATAGTGATTGTTTATTCATTGAATTCAAGTAATTTAAATGTTTGATCCTCTTTATAATAATACCTACATAGGTTTTTGGTTTTGTGAGTGCTTTATACATGAACATCCCTTTATGTACCCTGGAAATTTAGAACCAGCATGTGACCAAGAAAAGAATTTCATCCATTCCATAAATGTATTATTTAATTGTTTGTATCATAAATTTATTACTTGATAAATTTTTCATGAATAATAGTTGTATTTAATAATTTTATGCAATATTAGCTGTTCTGTTAATAAGAAAAAATGCAATTTTGTGTAGTTAAACCCTAAGATACGCACTTTCATGCATTATAAAACTTCTACCAGTTGATCCTTTTTATGATTTGAATAACTGTTAAGATTTCACCAAAGGTGAAAATGCAGTGACCTGGAAATCTGGTTTTCAATATTTACCCATATTACATATATATATATATATATATATATATATATATATATATATATATATATATATATATATATATATATATATATAAAAAATTGTATCTTAATTTTAATACTGGTAATATAATGCCTACAAAACAGCTTTAAAAAAGTTAGATTTGTTGCAATATATCAATTGAAAAGTATTGAAAATTAACTTATTCAGCTGTGTGTGTGATTATATACACATGTGAACATGTATAAACTCATTATAATTATTTTTCTCTAGTCATTAGTTCATTATTAAAATTTTGAGATAATGCTTATACATACAAGAACTTATGATTTTTTTTTCTTTTCACAAAGGAATCCTCTGGCTCAAATGGAAGAAGAAAAGAGGGAACATGATGTTAAAATGAAAAAAATGGAAACTGAAATGGAGCAAGTGTTTGAAATGAAGGTCAAAGAAAAAAAGCAAAAACTGAAAGATTCTGAAGCAGATGTAAGCTAATTTCTTATAAAATGATTTATTTAACCTGATTACTTATGTTTTTAATTTTATTTTTATTTCAGTATATATAATCAAATAGTATTTTTATTATTTTAGTGTAATGGTAACTTTACATTTGATTGGCATATTTTAATACTTATTTTATATAAAATATTATGACTGTTCTATCTCAGTCTAGGTGTTAGTGATGGGTTGTTCTGGGTGGAGCGGAACTTGGAACTGGTTTAGCTTTGAACCGGTTTGGAACGAAACAAACCACTCATGTTTTTCGTTCCCTAGGTGTTGATGGCATCTCTGGTTTTGTTCCACCCAAGGTAGTTCCGACTGCTTTGTTGCGTTGATCCTGCCGCTCATGGTTCCCTCCACCCTCTCTATTGCCCCACCACCATGCGCATGGGGCCTCAAAATAAACTGCTTCTTTGAAATTTTCTTATCTAACGATGGAGCTCGGCTTCTTCTTTTGGATTCAGATCAATGAACCACACAAGGTTTTACTGCATATGTGATTGAATGATTTTTTTGCTATTTGTTCAAAACCTTATGGAGCTGTCAAAAGACGGTTTAAAGATTAAATAATTAGCAAGGGGAAAAATGAATTAAATAGTATTTAATTTTGTAATTTATAGTTGAAAAAAACCTGACGAATTATCCAGTGACGAAATAACGAATTCCCACTGTACCTACTTACCATGCATTTTCGTTCCATTCCTTGTTGTGGTTTTAGACTGTTAATCTCCTCCTTCTATTTTATGATTACAAATTTTAGAGCTATTATAATGTGTATTTTACAAAAAGCAATTTAATCTCCCATCATTATTTATTAAAAATCATATAATATAAACATGATTATCTAAAGTTTGCGACGTTTCATGGCTATTGCCACATTTTCAAGCCCTGAAACATGCAAAAACACACATGCACGACAAATGCGAATAAAGTATATTTATGTGAAACTATATTCATCAATGTACATTATATATAATCAATGAATTACCTTACAGTGGCCAATAATATATTGATCCATCTGATTGAACCAATAAAATCTTTTAACGACTAAAAAAGTCTTGTCACTGGTAAGTATAGTATCATGTCACTTTTCTACATACATTAAAACTTAAATGAATAAACAAATAAAAACAATATGAATATAAAAAATTTAAATAAATAAAAAATATGAAAAATGTATATTGTTCTATTGCACTGCTATGATTTTGCAAAATTTATTATTATTGTTATGGCTATTGTTAAATTACTATAATTACCTTAAATAAAAAAAAAAAACCTCTATTTGAACTTTAATATGGATCCACATTACTACATTACATTACATTTATCACTGTCTCTTACAGCAATAAGGTCTAAAGGTTAACGTTTATATATTCAGTTTGTTTATCAATAGTTCATAGTGGGCTCCTATTTTTTGTGTGTCTGTTTTGAAATTTACAGCTGTGTCCAAATTTTTTGTTATGAAGATGGATTCCAAAATTTTTCTTTTGTAACTGTTTTTTTTCATAAAATAAAATGTTGTTTTTTTATTAAAATTAAATTTGTGATTATTGTTTATTGCATGTTGTGCCAATGCTGTGTTTTATTGATATTTTTTTATGTTTTTGGTGTCTGAATTATGCTGTTTGATTCTATTTTCAAGTTTTTGTTTGGTTGGTTTTTTCCGATATATATATATATATATATATATATATATATATATATATATATATATATATATATATATATATATGTGTATATATATATATAACCAGATTACATGTATTGCACTCAATTTTATAGATTAAATTATTTTTTTGCATAGGGTCTATTATCTTGTTTTTCCTGTTTATGATGTTAATGATTTTGTTTTTATTAATTGGGGCTGTTTTTTTTATTAAAATCAAATTTTATAAGTTTGTTCATTATCTTATTGGTGAGTCCTGGTATATATGTTATTCTATGGAACATATTCGGATTATTTATATTATTTTTATTTTTTAATTTTGATTGTTTTTGCTCATTTTTGGTGTATTATTTATGTTGTCTATTGAATCTGTATTATTCTTTACATGCTCTATTATATTTTTGTTATTATTATTGATGTAAAAATCAGTTATTTTCCTTTGAGTATTTATATCTTTTATTTGTTTGTTATCTTTTATTTTGTTACCGGATGGTGTGGCTAATTGGTTTGTATGTATTTTTCATTTTCGCGGTATATATATATATATATATATATATATATATTACATGTATTGCACTCAATTTTATAGATTAAATTATTTTTTTGCATAGGTCTATTATCTTGTTTTTCCTGTTTATGTTAATGATTTTGTTTTTATTAATTGGGGCTGTTTTTTTTTATTAAAATCAAATTTTATAAGTTTGTTCATTATCTTATTGGTGAGTCCTGGTATATATGTTATTCTATGGAACATATTCGGATTATTTATATTATTTCTCATTTTTGGTGTATTATTTATGTTGTCTATTGAATCTGTATTATTCTTTACATGCTCTATTATATTTTTGTTATTATTATTGATGTAAAAATCAGTTATTTTCCTTTGAGTATTTATATCTTTTATTTGTTTGTTATCTTTTATTTTGTTACCGGATGGTGTGGCTAATTGGTTTGTATGTATTTTATCCTTATTATTATTTTTTGTGTTTAAATTTTTATACTAATATTTGTTTATTATATGTTTCGGTATGAAATTGTCTTCCATGATTTTATAAATATTATTTTTAATTTCTTTGATATATTCTATGTCAGTTATGGCTATTGCTTTGAATATTACATTATTTATAGTGTTTAAAATTTGATGTTTAGGGTGTTTACTGTGATAATTTAGTAATCTATTGGTTTTAGTTGTTTTCTTGAACCTTTTTGTTTTTATATGGTTATTGTCCAAAATAATGGTCATATCTAAAAAGTTAATACTGTTATTTATTGATTTTTTCTACAGTAAATTCCATTTTATTATTGAATTCATTGAATGTTTGTACCAAATTATCGATATGTTCATTTTTAATTATAATTAACAAATCATCAATATATTTATACAATGTCAATGGTTTATTATCTAATTTAATTTATGAATGTTTCAATAAATAAGACATATTTATTAAATTTCATTAAAATCGGACGAGCCGTTCTAAATTTAGAAATATAGCTCCCCTCCCAACCCCCCACGAATTACTAAAACTGTTAAAACCTTAAATATACGCTAATAAGTACGAAAGAAACGTTATTATTAAATTTCAGAACAATCGGACGAGCCGTTCTCGATTTAGAAATATAGCCTCCTCCCCACCCCCCAATAAAATTATAAAACTGTTAAAACCCTAAACATATGCTAATAAGTACGAAAGAAACATAATTATCAAATTTCATTAAAATCGGACGAGCCGTTCTCAATTTAGAAATGCAGCCCCCACTCCTCTCCCTAAGAAAAATATGGCGATAGCTCAAAACCGTTAACAATAAGAGAAAACTTAAAACTTAAATGGTGGAGGTCAAAACTGATATTCCGATATTTATTTGCCTATTTAATGGAAAAAATATTGTAATCGAATTATTCTGAAAATAATAATTCGATATAATGTAATAATATATATATATATATATATATATATATATATATATATATATATATATATATATATATATATATATATATATATATATATATATCGGAAAAAAAAAACAAACAAAAACTTGAAAATAGAATCAAACAGCATAATTCAGACACCAAAAACATAAAAAAAATATCAATAAAACAGCATTGGCACAACATGCAATAAACAATAATCACAAATTTAATTTTAATAAAAAAACAACATTTTATTTTATGAAAAAAACAGTTACAAAAGAAAAATTTTGGAATCCATCTTCATAACAAAAAATTTGGACACAGCTGTAAATTTCAAAACAGACACACAAAAAAATAGGAGCCCACTATGAACTATTGATAAACAAACTGAATATATAAACGTTAACCTTTAGACCTTATTGCTGTAAGAGACAGTGATAAATGTAATGTAATGTAGTAATGTGGATCCATATTAAAGTTCAAATAGAGGTTTTTTTTTTATTTAAGGTAATTATAGTAATTTAACAATAGCCATAACAATAATAATAAATTTTGCAAAATCATAGCAGTGCAATAGAACAATATACATTTTTCATATTTTTTATTTATTTAAATTTTTTATATTCATATTGTTTTTATTTGTTTATTCATTTAAGTTTTAATGTATGTAGAAAAGTGACATGATACTATACTTACCAGTGACAAGACTTTTTTAGTCGTTAAAAGATTTTATTGGTTCAATCAGATGGATCAATATATTATTGGCCACTGTAAGGTAATTCATTGATTATATATAATGTACATTGATGAATATAGTTTCACATAAATATACTTTATTCGCATTTGTCGTGCATGTGTGTTTTTGCATGTTTCAGGGCTTGAAAATGTGGCAATAGCCATGAAACGTCGCAAACTTTAGATAATCATGTTTATATTATATGATTTTTAATAAATAATGATGGGAGATTAAATTGCTTTTTGTAAAATACACATTATAATAGCTCTAAAATTTGTAATCATAAAATAGAAGGAGGAGATTAACAGTCTAAAACCACAACAAGGAATGGAACGAAAATGCATGGTAAGTAGGTACAGTGGGAACTCGTTATTTCGTCACTGGATAATTCGTCAGGTTTTTTTCAACTATAAATTACAAAATTAAATACTATTTAATTCATTTTTCCCCTTGCTAATTATTTAATCTTTAAACCGCCTTATTTGGTTTGTCACTAAAAAATATGTCTATATTTTTACATTTTGTAAATCATTTCATAGGAAAAAAAAAAACAAACAACAAGCCTGGAGTCGATCCCTCCATTGATTGTAGTAATAGATGAAAAGAAGTATGAGTGCAGTTGACGAATTCCCGGAATCAGTTAATACTGGAAAGCTCTTCCTGCTAAAACATCAGCATCTGGCTCAGCAACTTGTGCTCCACGTTATAAAATGAGAAAAGATAAGCAAGAGGTAAGCAGCTGGTTAAACTTGGATAGTACGGATGTAGGAAATTTTAAATGACAATGGAATTATAGAACAAGTGCTGAGTACTCAAAATGAAGCTAGTGATGAAAAAGATGATGACGATGATGTTTATAATTCTTCCACTATTCCATGAAAAAAAGTAGAGGAAATATTAACTAAATGCATTGAGTTGTTTCGATCAGCAGTGTGAATCAGATATTTCACACTTGATGGGATACGGCAAGTGCTTAGCTTTTTTTGTGTTTTTGGTCATTTTCACTCTAGACCAGTGTGTATAATGTTCATCTGTTCATTTTTACATTCAATAATTTGCAAAAAAAATTACAATTATATAGTTAAAAATGCTTTTTTGTTACTTAACCATCAAAATTCTGTAATTCGTCATTTCTGTTATTTTGTCACCCCCCTCTCCCCCACTTATGACGAATTATCGATTTTCTACTGTAGTAGGTTAATCAAACTGATATGGAATGGAACGAAAACTAGAACTGGTTCCAGAAATGAAATGGAACACAAAATCTCATTCCACTTTTAAGTCGGAACGGCCCTTCACTATTAGCTAGTCTTGGTAAAGGTTTGAGTCCAAATATTCTAATAACTGGCTGTATTACTTGGTAGAACCACATTTGCATTGCAGAAATCCTGTGTACTCTTGATGTTATTTTGTATAAGCAATTTCAATATCATTATTTCATGAGGTCTAATGCATTTTATGGAATGAAAAAAAAAATAGAAGAGGATAATTTTATTATATTAAATTGCTCTAAAACCAATATGGATGGGAGTATTACTTATATGTGCTTATGGACTCTTTATATTGCTCATTATAGCTAGTAAGCTATTGCTGCATTAACTGAACATCCTTTGTGTATATGTTTATTTATCAGCCAGATTATTTACATGTATTAAAGTATCCTTTTGTTTTTTTATTTCAATCAAACTGAAACCATCTTTAAATTTGACATTTATTCTAATAAACAGTTCTTCAAGCATGTTATTTAACTGTATACTTCTATTATGTTTAATTGTTTTTGTTTTTTTTCTTTAAAATCTATTTATCTAATAGGCTCTACTGCCCTTAATGTGTCCTGGCCTCTTCAAAATAAGCTTCCCACAGTCATCCCTGTTCTGTGTGGTCCCTTTTCAATTCCTAATCCATGTCTCTTGTGTCAGGTGCCACACTGTCTACCCTTCTTGATTTCGGTCTACCAACTCTTGTTATACTGTGCAATGTCTCTTCAAGAACTCTTATCGGGATCTCAGAAATTCTTCAGAGAATTTTTCTTTCAAAAACAAGCAACTCATTTTCATTGCTTTTGATTAATGTTGCATTGTCAATTCTGTATATCCTTCTTGATCTTCTCCAGTAATCAATGTCTTTAATGTAAAGAGTACAAAGAAAAACAAGAATAGTACATTTTTTAATTCAACTTTTGATTAGTATCTTTATGTAGGTCTTATATTATGTGAGGTGACCTAAAAAAAGTTATAGTTAATGATTTTGATTCATTTTTACTGTCTACTTTAATCTTTCTACATTTCAAAATTATGACATTTCTCATACTCCCCATTTACTATTCATATATTATCTAATCAAAAAAGGTTCAGCATACATGTTATGGTATACCAGAGAGTTTTTAAGGTAAACCAAGAGGTTTTACCTGTACTGGTAAACCCAGAGATTGTGTAGCCAGCCTCTGCAGGTCTAACTTCTCAGGCATGACCAGTGCTGGCGTTTGGTGAAGAATCAAAATTCAATTCTATCTCCCTGCACTGGTAAGTAGACCTGAGCGTGTGTGTGGCCACTCCATCAGGTCTGTACAGTTTTTAGGATAGTTGGGGATAGTTTATTGGATAGAGAACCTTAGTCATATTTGTATTTTACTGTACAATTGTGTTAACTAGTGACCACACGTACTATAGTTCTAGTGACATTTGTGATCATATCAAACCGAAAACTGAATCAAGTAATAAAAGGACTGATGAATTAATTGCCACATCTATTGGGGATTATTTTATCAGAATACTATTTTCGAATGCTACACTTTTATCTTCAGTTCTAAAACATACAAAATTTTCAACACAACAGTACTATGTTACATGGATTATTATGCTAAAGCTTTCTAAAATGTAAGACAAGAAATCAAACATTAGTACTCACCTTAGAAGATCTAAGAGATATCTGAAATATATCCATCGTGGGAAGGGGAAGGGGTCAGGTAGGTTACATTTTTTGGGGTTTTCAATAGGATTTTCCTTATGACTCATTGTATTTTTCCGTTCATATTGGAAACAAATTTAAAATGGGGCTATTGGAAATGTTTATCATGTCATTTAAACAAAAATCTGAATCGGTTTAGACGATTTTATTATTTTTAATGATTCATAAACATTTAATTTTAGGCTATTATCTACTTGATGTATTATTTTTAGTCCCGTGTCTTTAATTAAATTTATGGTTATTTTCATTTTAATGGATAGTGAAATTGGAATTTTAGGTATTATTATTGAAATTGGAATTTTAGGTATTATTATTGAAATTGGAATTTTAGGTATTATTATTATTATTATATGCTCTTATATGTTCTTTTTCTCTTTGATTTACCAATTGTCCAGTTTTCCCCATGTATTTTGCGTCACAGTCACTACATTTTAGGTGTATACGAACTAAAATGTAATGAAAATTCCAATTTCGCTATCCATTTAAATGAAAATAACCATAAATTTAATAAAGACATGGGAGTAAAAATAATACATCAAGTAGATAATAGCCTAAAATTAAATGTTTATGAATCATTAAAAATAATAAAATCGTCTAAAACTGATCCAGATTTTTGTTTAAATGACCAGATAAACTTTTCCAATAGCCCCATTTTAAATTTACTTCCAATAGAAACGGAAAAATCCAATGAGTCATTAGGGAAATCCTATCGTAAACCCCCCAAAAATGTAACCTACTGACCCTTTCTCCTTCCCATGATGGATATATTTCAGATATCTCTTAGATCTCCTAAGGTGAGTACTAATGTTTGATTTCTTGTCTTACATTTTTGAAAACTTCGGTGTATATAATTCATGTAACATAGTACTGATGTATTAAAAATCTTGTATGTTTTAGAACTGAAGATGAATGTGAAGCATTCGAAACAAGTATTCTAATAAAATAATCCCAATAGAAGTGACAATTAATTCATCAATCCTAATTGTATTGATCCTTCTATACCATCATGCGTACCTTAAGTGAAGTAATAAAAGGTTGGAACTTTGTATGTGGGTGAAAAGTAAAGAGTATCACATCCATGCATGGTAAGGGGGTTGCATTTTCGCTTCTTTTTGTTTGCTCGCCATCTCTGGCCTGAGTTAAAATCTTCCAGTTTACTGGGGCATATGTGTGCTCTTGGCTGCAGAGGTAAACCAGAGACAGTTATACCATAACATGTGTGCCAGGCTTGAGTTGTTTTACTTGTATGTTCATAGTATGATTTTAAAGTAAAAGTACTTATTAGTTAAATAACTTAAAAAGACATTTTTACAATTAACATCACAGGTACAACCTGGATGCTATACATTTACTTTTTCTTTTTTTTTTTTTTTTTTAGAAAACTAATTATATTTAATTTACTTTACATTTGAACAAAATCATGACACTGACTTATTTTTCTTTAGAAAACTAATTTTATATAATTTACTTTACATTAGAACAAAATCTTCCTAAGTACATAGGAGTATTTGGGTGCAATATAATATTTTTAATAATATTTTTACAGTTGCAACGCAGACATGAACAAATGAAGAAAAGTTTAGAATTACAAATAAAAGAACTTGAAGAAAAAAGAAAAGCTCTAGAAGCTGAAAAAACTGCTTGGGAACAAGCAAATGGAATTACTATTGAAGAATTAAGAAGAAGAAGTCTGGAAAGAGAGTAAGTGTATAAAGAAATTCATTAAATAATAAATTATTTTATTTTTGCTGTAACATTTATTATAGCAACAAACCATAATTACAAAAAAATTCCTTTATTCAATTTAATTTAATTGCATGCTTTGTAAATATAATATAATTAACTTTATTTTTTTCTTTAACCTTTCTAATCAGGCAGTTAAAATTACATGAAAATTTATCCGATCTTTTCTTAAATTTTATTTACATTTTGTTTTCATTTAATATTTTTTTTTTTTATCTTTAAGTTCTATTTTAATTTCTTTTGATGTGTATCAATTTTCCCTTTATTGAATTCCTGTTACTTGATTTTTATGGTATCTTGGAATAATCTTTTATTTTGCATCATTATTAACTTTTTCTTTCTTGTCTTCTTTCTCCTTTAGTGCTATGCCTTTCAATGTGCAGGTGCCTCAGTCCAGTGCAGTCATGCATCCTGGTCCTAAGCCAGTGTTTTCATGGCATTCAGACTATTTCCTCTTTGTTGTTCTAGGCTGTAGATGTGGTCTGTCCATGTTACTCTAGATCTGACCTTGAGATGTCTTCCTGTCAGCCTAGCTTTGAAGAACTTCTTTGGGGCTCGTTCCTCCTCCTTACGGCAAATGTGGTCACTCAAACCATCTCTGTTACCTCTGTTTAACTTTTTCTCTTACTGCTTGCCTTTTCATTTGACAAAAATTTCTGTCCTCTGAGTACAATTTTTAGATGAGGGAACAAAAAGAAGTCACTTGGGGCTAGATCTGGTAAGTAAGGCAGATGGTCAAGCAGTTCAAACTGTAATTCGTGGATTTTTGCCATGGAAACTGCTGAGGTGTGAGACGGTGCTTTGTCTTGGTGAAAGAGGATTTTCTTTTTCTGCAAATGTCGACTTTTTTCCACAAGTTCTGCCTTCAGCTTGTCAAGTAATGATGCGTAGTATGCTCCCGTAATGGTTTTTCCTTTTTGAAGATAATTGATTTAAATAACTCCATGACTATCCCAAAAAACAGTCGCCATCACTTTCCCAGCCAAAAAAACAGTTTTCGCTTTTTTTTGGCCAGTTCCTTTTTTGCAGTCCACTGTTTAGACTGTATTTTTATTTCAGGGGTATAATGGTGTATCCAAGTTTCATCTACAGTAATTAATCAGTGCCAAAACTCGTATTTATTGCGCTAACAGAGCGTTGGAAATATTCATTCGAGCAACCACGGCACCCAATGCGAGAACAGCTTTCTCATGCCTAAATGTTGATTTAATATGTGACACACATGTTCATAACATCTGCTATCTCTCTCACTTTAATTCGGTGGTCGTCTGGCACCATTTGGTGAACTTTGGCGATGTTTTTATCGATAGTTGCAGTTTTTGGACATCCCAAACGTTCATCATCTCCCAAGCTCTTACAGCCACGTTTAAATTCAGCTGCTCAACATTTCACTGTGGTAAATGATGGTGCAGAGTCTCCATACACAGAATCCAAATCATCTTTGATTTGCGTAGGCATATAGCCTTTCAAAAACAAATTTTTAATGACAGATTTTGTCCATTTTCACAAAAACACTCAAATGACTGTTACATAACAAATGCGCGTCCAAAATGGCTGAAACTTTGGTGAGTGACTGTCAACAGATAAACAATGAATTCACTAGAATTTTATTTACGAGTGCTGCCATCTTCATGTTGAGGTCGGAAACTTATCAGACCCACCCTTCCATATTCCTCTATCATCTCTTAGGTTTCTCCTCTTCATCAGATCTCAAAATTTCGTCTAAAGTTTTTTTATGTTAAGATGGATAAAACTATAATATCGATTTTTAATTTTTCAGTTATTAATATATATATTTATATATATATATTTTCTTTCATGTATTTTAAAGGATTTAACTAAACAAATAGTTTGATTCTTTTTATATTTTTACTTATGCTCATGACAATCTCCCTTAAAATCAATGATCTTAAATTATAGTATTCTCTATTATTTTATTTTATTTATCTATGTCAGCATGCAATGGGTTTCAGTGCAACAATAAATATGGTATCAGATGCTTTAAACGAACAATAAAATATGTCATTCAACTTATTATGGATGTTCGATCGCAATGTTTATTTTAGTAGTTCATATCAATTTTTGATTTGTCATCTTACTTAAGTAGCTTCAAATCTTACTTAAGTTCTGTCTTTTCTAGGAGAGCATTTTACTATTTAACCTTAATTGAAAAAGTTTGTAGGGAATGTATTTGTCTTTTCTTCTTTTTTATAACTTGTCATTTTTATGAACTTCTCTTCTTTATCTCTGTTTTTATTTATTTTCTAAAAATGCAAGTTATTCCACATGAATATATTTAATCATTTCATATATATATATATATATATATATATATATATATATATATATATATATATATATATATATAGACACACACACACACACAGGGTTTTCAATATTCGATGGCCACCTCCTTTTTTTCCACAGTTTTTGAAATTTTGAAACGAAACTGTCAGGGTCTTAAACTGTGTCAAATAAAGTTTCTTTTTAGGTTATTGTCTGCGCTCCAACCTTCTCCAGTTCTTCTCCAGCGACCCTAACTTTGGAATTCCCAATTGGATGTGGTATTTTTTATGACGGATTTCGATAAGAAATCAAATTTTGAATCGATTTTATACCAGTGAATTTTTTTATTCGGGGGCACTGTTTCACTGCGAATCGCGAAAAATCATTTTAAGAAAATAAGCAGTCTAAAACTGGAATTTCCAAAAAAAAATAAACTTTGAACAAAAATATGAAATTAAGACCTTCCCGCGACTGGTAAGATGAACGGTGAGAACAGGTTGACTTGGAAGGTTTCCCTGTAAGGCTCAAATCGTCGACGAGCCCGTGATGAAACTAATATAATTTATGTACTGGCTAAGGTGGAAGCATATCCTCATCGGAGCATTCGAGATGTAACCAGGGATACCCACTTAATGACTGAACCTTAGTCTCAATCTCTCAGCATCTTGGGGAGTTAGAGGCTGATTAAGTGAAATGCGGTACGGTCTCATACAGTGTTGTTTTAGTATGGCCCACACCGTTCCAATGCTTAAGTGGGTATCCTTGGTTATGTCTTGAATGCTCCAATGAAGATACGCCTCCACCGTAGCCAGTACATAAATTACATTAGTTTCATCACGGGCTTGTCGACTATTTGAGCCTCTCCGGGACAACCTTCCAAGTCCAAAGTTTATTTTATTTTAGCAATTCGAGTTTTAGACTGCTTATTTTCTTAAAATGATTTTTCACGATTTTCAGCAAAACGTTGCCCCAGATAAAAAAAATTCACTAGTATAAAATCGATTCAAAATTTGATTTTCTATCAAAATCCGTCATTAAAAATACCACATCTCATTGGGAATTCCAAAGTTAGGGTTACTGGAGAAGGTTGGAGTGCAGACTCTAACCTGAAAAGATACTTTATTTGACACAGTTAAGACGCTGAGAGTTTCGTTTCAAAATTTCAAAAACTGTGGGAAAAAAAAGGGGGTGGCCATTGAATATTGAACACACACACACAAAATTATATATAATTTCCAAATTTTTTTTCCGCGACCTGGTTACTAGTCTTTGTCACAGTCTTGTACTAATGCCATCCACTTCCTGACTCCCAGGATGTTTCTCTTATCTTCCACCATACTCTCTGACCACCTCAGATTTGGTCTTCCTCTCCTCCTTGCTCTATAAATCTGCTGTGTCAGATGTATCTTGAGTATATTTCCATCAGCCATCCTGGCTGTATGTCCTGCATACCTCAAATGTCATAACTTCTCATCCACAATGTATAGTGCCTGATTGGTGCTTCACTTTTTTAATTATATTAGATGTCCAATATTCCGATCCATACTTAAGTATGGAATGTTTCCAGAGATGGAGCTTGGTCATCTTAGAGAGTAGAGTCTTTTAATCCCCACATTATAGTTATCCTGGGTGACAACAGATCCTAAATATATGAATTTAGAAACTTTTTCAAAGTTTTTATAGTCACTATTTTACCTCACTTAGGAATATCTTGTATTACCATGTACTTGGTTTTGGACTTGTTAGCATGAACTAGTTCACAGGTTGTTCCCTCTAATGCATATAAAGCCTCAGTTATGGTCACAAAGGAGCTTCCTACGTTGTTAATATTGTCTGCATAAGCCAGTATAGTATAAGCATCTTTAAAAAAGATAGACAATTTTGTTTTTTTGAATTATTTTTTTTTTTGCTGTTTAATATTTCTCATTCATTCTTTTTAAGTCACAAATTTGTTTCCTAATTAACTAGTGGCCATAAAGATTCCTAATTGTTTACCTTTTTGTTATTGAGATACAGTGAAACTCCGATTATCCGTATTAATTGGGGCCGACATTGATACCCGAAAATCTGGATAATCATATTTAGTTTATAAAATTATATTTATATAACAACAAAGTTTAGTTAACATGTTGGAAATTTTGGATGTTCCGCCACAGAACTCATCTGCCAAATTTTCCCAGATTCACCTTTCCCAAGACGTTCTTTCAAGGACAGTTTTTCGTATACAGTTAGTACAACACGTTTTCTTTTAGGTGCCATAACTCTTTACATTTACACAGAGACCACTCCCGACAGTAATAGAGCCCAGGCTGGGCAAAACGTGTGTAGGATGGAAACATGTGGGACATATTATGGATATTTATGCTTCTAGAAATTCACTAACAAGGGGAGGACACTCTCAGTCTCTCACGGATCTTGTTGGCAATTTTTTTGGAGGTTCCTGGTCAAAAAATATTAGACTCGTCTTTTGCCGTTCCGACCAATGGGCCCTAGAAGCCGAGAAAAAAAATAAAATAGCATTAAACTAATTTATTTTTTATCTCGAGTTGAAAAATGATATCGACATGATTCTTGCACCAAGATTTTTATTTTGGTTGCAGATTCAAAGGAAAATACAGTCGTTCCATAGATTTTGGTTTAGGTTAATTAAATTCTAAAAAAATGATTAGATTTTCAAGCAAACTACCTCTATAGATTTTTTCACACAAAAATGGATGTCAGATTCTAATTCAGCACCCTAAAAAACATTAAAATACGCATATTCAACAAAATCAAAAAATATTTTTTTCACCCTCTTCAAGGAAAATGAAATTTTTAAACCGATTACTGGTGACATACCTTTAAATCACCATTACTTTGTCACTCAATTCACTGATTGGTATCACTCGAAAGAGGAGAGTCACATTTCTTTTGATGTATATAAATGTAAAATTCAATGAACCAAAAATCTATTCAAAAAATTGGAAAATCCGAAAAATATTTTGATTTTTAACTTGAGTTTGAAACCAGATAGGATGATGAAACCAAATACATTTCAGGCGTATTACCAGCCTATATTTTTTGTAAAAAAATAAAGTTGATAAGTTTAACCGTCTAAGCGTAATTCACATGTTTTTATCAATTGAAACAAAAGTTGCCTACCATTTGGTCAGGTAAATTTTGAAGCTTATGAAGTTTTATTTTTCTATTTGGATGAAATTTCGTATTTAAGGGTTCTTTTGAATGCTGAATTCGAATCCGATGTTGGTTTTTTGAAAAAAATATATTGAACACACTTCACTTAAAAAATTTTAGCTTTCACTCAGTAAAATGTGATGGACAATTTTTTTAGCCCTAGAATTCCATTTCAGCACCCTCCCCTCTTTGTGTGAAAAAATCTATAGAGGTAGTTTGCTTGAAAATCTAATCATTTTTTTAGAATTTAATTAACCTAAACAAAAATCTATTGGAACGACTGTATTTTCCCTTGAATCTGCAACCAAAATAAAAACCTTGGTGCAAGAATCATGTCTATATCATTTTTTAACTCGAGATAAAAAATAAATTAGTTTGATGCTATTTTATTTTTTTTCTCGGATTCTAGGGCCCATTGGTCGGAACGGCAAAAGATGTGTCTAATATTTTTTGACCAGGAACCTCCAAAAAAATTGCCAACAAGATCCGTGAGAGACTGAGTGTGCCCTCCCCTTGTAAGGGAGTTTACGTTTACTCTGAACTTGATTGTTATGAGGTGTGGGCTCTGCCCCTAATTCTGAGATGCAGTTCCGGTAGCTGCCGCTTATTTAGTTTTATATCTTTTATTGTGTCATGAAAGCTAATAAGACGAGACCTATTGTATTTTACATGAACTCTGAATCATGGCCTACAATGTCTGTTAATAAACTATTAGAAAAAAATTTATGTAATAAAAAAAAAAAAATATACATATATTTTTTCTTCATATCAATTAGGATAATCAGATACCCGTATAATTGGAGTTTCACTGTATTTTTGGTAATTTAAAATACAAACACTAGTCAAAATGTAATGTTGGACTTTATTAGTAATTGAATTGAAGTCTATCTAAAGGTTCTTTTAAATATTTCATGTTTTCATAAGTCATAGTTGTTGAACTAATTTTTTTTTTTTTTTAATTTATTTAAATGAAGCAATCTGTTCATATTTCGAATTTATTTTTTCTGACCAAACTAGATTTCTTTATTAAATTTTATTTGTTTTAACACTTGTTGTCAAGAAATACATCAATTTTTTTCTTCTTTGTAACATGTTAAATTATTACAAGATAACTATCTATGTTATATTTCTCTCATTCTTTCTTGTTTGGATATATTAACCACATTTTTCAATATTTTTTCTATTTTATTATTCATTCTTATTTTACTTCTCTTAAACATTAGTTGTTCCACTTCATTATTTTTCTTTTTCTTTTTTCCTGTCTTACCATTACTTCTTAATTTGTATTTTTTGTTTAGTATTGTTATCACCTTAACAATTATAAAGAATAGGTAGTATAACTTTTCATTATATTTAAAAATTAAAAAAAAAAATTGTTTCTTTCCTTTTTTTATTTTTTTTTTTATTTAATGATTAATTTATATTAATTGTTTTTCATCAACTCTCTCTGGTTATGGCTATGGTGTTCTTAAGATGCTTTCTTTATGTCTTAACTAAAAAATTGCAGCTGTAATATTGTTCAATTTTAGCTGTGACTGATCTCGAGTTGTAAACTAAGGAAACTATTGAAGAAATTTTAATGACTTTTATTGAAAATATTTAAAAATCTTTTGCTCTTATGATACAGATTAAGATTCCGAGAAATCTTCTGTCTCAGATATAATTTTTTATTTTATTTTATTTTTTTATTTTACTGATTTGCTACATTTCAATTTTGATTCATTGGCGATAGATTTAGAAATATTGTAAATATGGATATTTCTTAATAAGTAATTCAATCTACTGCTGATTTTAGAATTTAAAAATCTTTTTATTGTCGTTTAGCAGAAACAAAATACATATTTGTATTCAATTATAAAGTTTCTAAATTAATGAAAATAAGGAATATATATATATTGTTTTTATATATCATATATATATATATATATATATATATATATATATATATATATATATATATATATATATTTTTATTATTTTTTTTTAACAAATTACATTACATTATACTGTTAGTTTCATTCTAAAAAGTGTAAATTTATATTTTTATCATACTTCATGGACATTAATACGGAAACTATATTATGCCAAAATATGTGTTGTAGTTTGATTAAACCATGTATTTTTTTATTTATGATAGCATCACAGTGACCTTCTTTTTTTTTCTTAAGTTAGAATTTATTACTGTTTTTGCATGATTTAAATTTTAAATGGGTTGTGCATGAGTGTGTTGTATTTAGGTGTCCTGTGATAAGGCGTGCGAGTTCAGCAAGCTTAGCTAGGCGTCACTCCTTCCAACACCGTAGTGAATGCAAACAACAATAAGCTTTACCATTGAATACGTTAATTTTGTTAACATTTATGTGCTAATATATTGCAATAGTTAAGCTTTACTGATCTTAATCTTAGTGTTTATGTGAGTGAATTGAGTGTGTTTGTGTGGGTCTCTCTCTCTCTTTCTCTTTCTTATATTTACATATAATTGTATGTATTTACATATATACTGAGTTACAAAATAAGTGCGCACCTAGAAATTATGGATTCGTTGGCATTTAACTGAAACAAAAAATTAATTTTGCATTTTTTATAACAACCATTTAAATTAATTTTTAAAGAAACATCAAGCAAAACAATTTTAAACAATAAATAAATGAATTAATGGTCTTATTGAGGAAATGAACAACTTTCAAATATTTAGAATACTAAAATTTCATTTTTTTTTGTTTTGTTTTGTTTAAAATGTTATCAATGGCGTGTATTTCCTTCACTTGCAGCCAGTAAAGCGTCTATCCACCTGGGTATGCTCTAAGATTAAATTTCTGATGGCATCGTCGATATTCTCTAATTCTTCTCTTAAAGCGATTATGAGCTAATTGATTCTCAGGAACAGAACTAATATGACTTCCTAGTTCATCCTAGGCAAACTCAATTGGATTCATGTCAGGGCTACTAGCAGGCCGGTCTATGACTTTGATTCTAACATCCTGTAGGTATTCCATAACACACCTGACCACATGAGATCATGCATTATCGGGCATCAAAATGAAGTTACCCCCAAAAATGGTGCAACAAAGTCCTGGAGTATATCTGTTATGTATGTTCTAGCGTTCGAATTGCATCCCTCTAAAATTTACAGCTCTGTTTTTACATTATACAGTTCTGTTTAAATGAAATGCCATCTTATACCATAACTGAGCCATTGCAAAAATTTTGTAAAGTGACTGTGGCTTGAGCATATCTCTCACCTTGCATTCTCTAGACTTTAATGCATTCATCTAGTGAGCTAAGACAAAGTCTGTAAACAGGAACCTCCTCTAGTCATCCTCAGCCCAATTCTAGATTCCTGGCAAATTCTAAATGATGTTTTTAATGCTGTTAAATTGAATGCTAATCTTCTGGTTCTCAACCTTCACCTCATAGTTTGTGGATATACCTCTTTCCCACGAACACTCCTGAGCCACTGAGCCAGCTGAACTGAAGTAAAGTTCTCAGAGGCTATGTTGCTCTTGGTCATCCCGAGCCATGACGTCATCTGGAGTATGAATTAGTCTCCATTAATCTTTTGATTGCTCTATAGAGTACAGTGTCTGGTTAACCAATATAATAAGCTGCATAGCAGACACTGCAGCCATTTTTATGCTATTTCCTTGGCAACTTCTTCCTCTGTAATTTGCGTTTTTTTTTAATCCAAAAGTTTAGTAATGGAATAAGCGCTGGTAGGAATTGCAGAAAGAACAAAACAAGTATGAAATACTACTGATAACGAGAAAACTTGGTAACAATAAAGCATTAAAATGGTCTTTAGTACCCTGAATAGATAAAAAGCCTTGTCCCAATGTTGTTATGCAATATTTGCTCTCATTGTTATAGTTAAATCAAGACCATATTTTCTGGGTGTGGCACTTTTGTTCATAACTTAGTGAATATATATATATATATATACATACTTACACTTAATCACTCCTCGAAAAAAATAAAATAACACTTACATAAAGTTTGATTTGGGTTTATAACTTAGACTGACATTCTCTATCATTTGTCTTCAAGTAGGTGTTCTCTTGCAATTAGATTTCTGGCTATGTTCTTAAATTTTCAATTTCCTCTGTCCCTATCCAATATGTCTATTGAGGAGTCCAGTCACTAACTATTGTTACCGCACCTTTCATTTCACAACCAATGAACCCCCAGATGGATTTCAACATGACAATGAGTGTATCTTTCCTTTAACAGAATAATAGAGTGGCATTTAGATGTCTTTGCTAAACTCTTTCGTCCATAATGTGATATAAATTAACTTATTTGTTTTGGCTTTATTATAGTACTTCATAGAAGTCAGCATTATTAATTTTATTAAAATGGTATTATTTAAGTAAATAATTAAAATTTTGAATCATTGGGCAGTAGTGTTGTTTTGATACATTATCAATAATATTTAAAAATTAAATTATTAGCTGAATATGTGTCTCTAATTTTTTTGAGGAGTGTCTGTTTCCCCTTTATTGACTTTAGAGTTTAGATCTATTTTAACTATGGTAAATCTGGCGTGTCAGCATTATTCACCTGAATAAAGCTTGTGTGATATTGAAAATTATAATGTAGTACATAACACTTACTGAATGTTATCATTATTTTTTTATTAACTTAAAATCTAATGTATATGAACTAAATACAGACCTATCAAGTTCTTGGCAGAGGTCTTTTTAGGAATTTATTTTTTTAACTTTTGTGTGTAAAGCTTGTGCAAGCATGCTTTGCTTACATTTGTAGGTTTTTTTTTTGTTTTTTTTTTCTCATATTTCATGTACCCTTATTTTATATTTTATGAACTTTTATTTTGCTAGTTCCTGAACTAAAAAATATATCAGGTTTCTTACTATTATTTTTTAACAATTTATATCACCACTTCTTTGGTTTTGTGTGTATGTCATAGGATCCAATAACTAAACAATATCTTACTTGGGTGTAAAGAAAGACTGAGTATTTACCACCAGTACCTATAATATAATACCAACTGCGAAATCAGTCAGTACAAATTTTGCTTTAGAAAATTAAGTAAAATGAAATGAACCTCAAAAGTTAAGTTTATTTAAGGTGCACTGAAAATTTGGAAAGGGCATAAAATTGTTGGTGCAGACTTAGTTCAATTGATAGAAAATGATGACCTATATTTTGAGGAAAAATCCTAATAGTTTTGTAAACCATAAATGTTTTAATGGAAGTTGAAAATGCACAGACCTTGTTTACACCCATGTTGCTGCTGATATATATATATATATATATATATATATATATATATATATATATATATATATATATATATATATATATATATATATATTCATTCGTGTACATATTTACAGTTGAGTCCCTCTAATCTGGACCCTGCTTATTATAATTAAAATTTCACTTTAATTAACTTAAATTAACTTAGTAAATAAGTCTTAATTTTATACTTCAAGATCATACGGCAAAACATTGTCACTATTCTTTAAATTAAAGAACATAACTGACATTTTTAATTATTCTAAAAATATTATTCTTATTTTAATTTATCGTTTTTAAAATTCTTTGAATTTATATTTTATAACATTATTGTATAGTGGTTTCTTTTGTTGTACCTATTGTATAATAAATAAATTTTTCATATTAATCAAAAGATGTTTTTGTATATCCCAATAGATCGTAAATTGAAAACTTACATATATGTATACATTATGTATTAAAAAAAAAACAAAAAAAAAAACAGTAAAGGCAAAGTCCGTTGGTTAATACAGATTAGGTTTCCTCCCTTCTATTCCGGATTAGCAGAACTCTGCTGTGTATTCTTGCATGTGCACACGCACCTGCGTGTGCATGTGTAATCTTTTTCTTTGGTCCCCAGCATTTATCAAATTAAATTGAATTTTTTTTATTGTCTAATAATTTTATATTTGTAGTTTTTGTATAAGTTACTATATGTCTTATTAGTGGTTTAATTAATATTGAAATTGATGTTTGTGACTTAGTTTTGAATACTTTTTTCTATGGTTTTTTTGTCCTTTACCGGAACGGTTTTCTAATAATTTGTTTTATTTTATTATTCATAAACTATCAATAGTATAAATAAGAATAGATTTGGTTATGAAGTTGGGATTGCTGTATTTAATTAGAATGTGTAATTGTTTAATGTATGGATTAGTGATGAGTTAACTTTTTTTTGTTTTGTTACTTATTTAATTATGAATAAAAACACTCAAATTTGCTTTTGTTTTCTTGCTCATATTTATCCTGATTTGTGTTGGAAAAGAACAATATAGTAAGTAGTACATGTAATAAATTTTTTACTATTGACAATAAGAAAGCTTGATGCATCTTTCTGCATATGTTTAAAAACTATTGTAGTTAAAAATGAATTCTTCATGATGATTTTTTCAGAATGTTTCAAATTACATGTGTATTATTGAGTCATCTACTTTTTAAATTAAATTTCTCTTAAAATGGCCTACTTTGAACAAACACTGTTACACAGCCCTCTTACCGAGAATTCATCCAGTTTTGAATGTCAAGTTTCAATGATATTATGTTACTGTTTTTTGTTTTGTTTTTAATATAAATATTCGTTGAGCCTATTTACACTGATTTTTGCTCTAAATAATTGAACATTAGAATACAGGAATGTAGATACTATTATTTGTATACATAAATATTTTTATCTGTTTGGTAGACCTAAATCTAATCTGTTTGCTTAATTTGTAGTAGTTTTGTTTATTTTTCGTGCCATCTTAATCTGTAATTAAATGGTGAAGGTAATTTTTATTAATTTATTTGAAGTGAATTTTATGACTGTTAAGCTTACTATGAATTTAGTTTGGAAGCCAACAAAAAAAAAAAAAAATGTTTTTTCTTTACCAGCGTTTGTATATTGATGTGTAATACCTTGCCCTACTAGATCTTTGTTGTCCCTTCTGTATATATTTTATTTCCGGTACATATTAAATTTTGATATAGTGAGCTAACCTTGCCTTGTATGTAAATGAGTGTATATTTTTGAGGTGATGATGATTAGGCTGCATTCAGGAAATAAATTGCACTGTTATATGTGTCTATGCACTAATCTTTCGGCCTTCTTTGTTGGCTATTTTCATGGCTTTAATAAATTATGAGCCAGGGTTGCCACCAGACCAGAATTCCTTGAAAACCTGAAATTATGCTTGAATTTTATATCATTGGAAAAATCAGGGAATTATGCTAGAATTTTATGTGTTCACCTGGAATTTCGTGAGATCATAAGATAATTAAAAAAAATCGGATTTATTTACTCATCTTTAATTTAAATGATAATGAAAATAATATATTAAAACATTAAATGCACCAGACGTTTAATAAATTCAATTTAATTTAAAATTTACGAACTGTTAAAACAAATGATGGCCAATAGCGGGATATCAGAGTGTTTACTGATCAGAAGTAACAAATAGTTTCCAAGTCTGTCACTGGTATAATTCCTACCTATTCTATCAGTGTCGGCTTTATAGTTTACAGCATTATGGGTTTTATTCTCAAAATTTAGTATTTGTGTGTTATTGAAATCAAAACTTTCTCCATATATATGGTCAACTAATACTGTTTTTTATGTTGGTTGTTTCGTTAAATTTTGCTTTGTTTCACCTTCATAATGTTAATCACAATCTAGACAGTTTATTTTATAAATCAAGTCTTTTTTCCGTACAATCTATTTTTTTATTGTTATGTGTTATTGTCATTATACTCTTTATTTTATTGGTATTATGTAATGCCATCTTGGTGTGGAAATTTTCATTATTTAATTGTTTTTTTTTTATTAATTTTGTTATACCTGGAATATATATAACTTTACCATAATGACTATTATTTTGATTATTTGATTTTGTTTTATTATTTGTTCGTTATTTCTTTGATTATCATTTAATTTATTTGTTCATCTGACTTCTGCTTATTATGAAGAAAAAAATCTGTTATTTCCTTTGTTCGTGATCTATTATAACAGAGTTATTTGTGTTTATATTTGTAGAATTTTTCTTTTTGTGATCATTTATATTATCATTCATAATTTTATTTATAATGTTATTCTAACATTTATTTATTATATTACTAGGCACCATATTATATTTTGAATTGTTTTCAATTTCCTGATTTTTGTCATTACATATAGGAGGAAATTGTCTACAGTTTAAATGATAATATGGTGCCTGACAAAATAAGATATACATATTAGATTAACAATATAAATAAAATAAACACAATATTTAATAAAACCAATGGAAATGATATAAAAATCTTATAATTAATGGTTATATAAATAATTGCCGAACAAAATAATCTAGAAATATAAATCAAATAATTTTGTTCAAATAGACACTAAACAAAGGTAAGTAACAATTTTTTTCCTTCATAATAAGCAGAACTCTGATGAAACAAATAAGTTGAATAACAATCTAAAAACTAACTAAGAAATGACTAAACAAAAATCAAGTATTCAAAATAATAAACATTATGGTAAAGCTAAACTTATTTCTGTTAGGACAAAGTTAATAATCAAGAAAACTAAATAATGAAAATTTCCATGCCAATATAATATTACATAATACCAATAAAATAAAAGGTATAGTAACAGATTATGTATATATATATATATATATATATATATATATATATATATATATATATATATATATAAATTTATTTATAAAAATAAACTATCTAGATTGCAATAAACATTGTATAGGTGAAACAAAAGTTTAACAAAAAAAATCGACCAACCTAAAAATGACTTAAAATATTGATAATAATAAATATAAAAATAAAATAAAAAATATTTCTGTAATCAACTTTCATAAAAAAATTTTCTCATTTAAAAAATCTTTGAAAAAAAGAATTTGATCAAAGCCATCTTTGGTTACGAAGTAACATATAATATTATTAAAATTGAGCAGTTACAAAATAAAAAATTAAATACTAAGAATAAAAAAGCGATAAAAATCAACAAAGAAAAAAATATATGATAGGCATATTACATTTGTTTTAAATGTTATCTTAATTTGTGAAATTTGTAATTATTTAATACAAAATCATTGAGCAAGAAAAAATTTTCCATAAAAAAATATTCAAATAATTAAAACAATAAAGGTTTTAAAAATTTGTATTCAAGAAAATATTGTACTAATACTTCTATCAATCACACAAAATTTACTTAATAAAATCAATGAAAAATCATGCTAGAGAAAAACAGAACACCTGCTTTATAATTGATTTCACCTGGAATTTTATGAAAATTAACCTGGAAAACCTGGAATTATGCTTGAATTTTTATTTCTTGACTTGGTGGCCACCCTGATGAGGTTTGCCTGTTATAGTAATAAGGTAATAATAATTTATCCTCATAACAGTAGAGGAAAACATAAATTATGTAAATTAGTATATGACAAAACCTATATATGTATATATATATATATATATAGGTTTTTTATATAGGTATCTACTGAGAGGAAAACATAAATTATGTAAATTAGTATATGACAAAACCTATATTTGTATATATATATAGGTTTTTTCATATACTAGTTTACATAATTTATGTTCTCCTGTACTGTTATAAGGATAAATTATTATATATCTATACATATACTTGACTGTTACTATTAAACACATGCACACACACACGCGCGCGCGCGCGCCTGTGTGTGTGTGTGTGTGTGTGGGTGCGTGCGTGCCTGTTTTTTTAAGTAAACAATATGAGATAGATACTGTATCATAGGTTGAGTACAATACTGGTACAAATTGAAAAAGGTTTTTTCGATAAAATTGAGTTCAAAGTTTGGCAGTTCTAAGTGAAATATTTAATCTTCTGAATGATTTTTCCTCCAAAATTTCAACTGCTATTTTAGCTGAAAGATATTTTTAAGCTGACATGTATGTTTTTCCACAAACTTTTTTTGAACAAAAAAGCAACAAAAATTATATGCTTAACAAATACATTAAAAAAAAAATTTGATTTGTCACAGCGTTACCTGAAAGTATTAATAAAATTTTATTGTGATTTTTTTTGTTTTTTACTGTTTATTACGTTTAAGCATTTTAAACTTCTTTGAAAAATGTATTCAATACCTGTATTTGTTATACCTTCTTCTGTATGATAAATGTGTAAATAAAAATAAGAAAAATGGTTAATAAACATTGATTTTATTAAATTTTATAAGTTGATTTATTATAAAATTTAGAAAAAACTTAAAACTTTTTAAAAGTAATATTATGACACAATATTTTATTCAAACCTCGTTGAAGATTAACTTATTTTGTTTAACTTGACAAAGAACAATAAGTTAAGGCTAGGAACATAACATGGGTACACCCTTTTAATTAAGAAAAACATTAAATTAAGGACTTTCTCAGAAGATATAAAACGTAAAAATATATTGCATAATTAGTCTTCTTCATCACTAAAAGCGGTTGCAGCTGATCCTCTTTATAGTTAATTATATTTGTTTTTCATAACCATTATGTACTTATGATTGAAATGAATATGGTAATGGGTACCAATGTGAAATTGGTAAATGATTTGCCACTTTCATGTTATTTCGTTTATGAGAAAAGTTGTTCCGAATATTACACATTCTTCTTCCAAATATTGCTCATATCAGCAGTTTGAATCAAGAGTAAATTATATTACCTTTACCTCTGTGCCCTTACTATTCATGATGGGCCTTAGGATCAGTGCTTTGGTTAGGATACTCTGTTGCAAGCCTAGTGGTAGAGAAAGGAGGAAATTTGGCTAAAATAACATTGAACCATTTTTTATTCATATTATTTTATTTTTATTTTTTAAATTAAGGGTACCCACTTTAAGAGACTGGGTGTGCCTCAGGGGGGTCTCCAACCTCAAATTTGATCCATGGTTGACCCCTTGCCTCCTTACTCTACTGTGTTAATGAGCCTCCTGTATTACATTCAACAATAAATTTAAGATATGATATTAAATACAAGTTAGTACTCACTAAGTGGACAGGAGGCCAACTAGCTCTGTCTTGTTAAATCACTGGGTAAGATCTGAAATGATAAAATGTAGCAGGTAAATGGGAACACCTAATGGTTTCCCCTGTAAGTTCCATGCCTAATTAATGGCTCACTGGGGTTTCCTGTTCTGAATTGAAATAAATTTAAAATAGAACTATTGGAATCATTTATTTGATCATTTAAACAAAAATTCATCTTTAAACAACAATTAATTTTATTTTTTCTAATCTACTATATATTTGTCAAATACCACTCACTCATTTAACACGAAATCTCAGAAACCACCAAACGGATTGGAATGAAATTCAATATGTAGCTTTCTCTAGGGTTGCACGTGCTCGCTAAGAAAGGAATTTTAAAAAATCGGCTAAGCTAAGTTAAAAATTGGTTAGATGTTTAAGCCGCACACTTAGACCGCAAATTAAGTTCCTTATGGTTGTAAACAAACAAAAATACGATTGATGTCGAAACCTTATAATATAGTAATTTCTGTGAACTCATGGTGGCTGCAGAGATGGACCCTTACAAGTTTGAGTTGTTTCGTGACGAGAAGCTATTAAAAGACTTATTTTAAAGAGGTTCGCAACAAACAACTAAGGAACTCGGCTGCAAAATATATTCAAGCACATGTAGAGTTCAACAGGGAAGCTGTTAAGAAACACATGACAAATCATCTTTAAATTAGCAGAAAAGTGGTTAACAAGTATAAAGAAAGCCAACCCGAAGTTAAAGGATATGCTGTATACACATATTCTGAGAATCACCGAACTGTACTTAAAGGGACTGTACAGAAGTTTAAGAAAACCTGTCCTGAAATCCATAGAAAGTCTTTAAAAAAATTTATCAGAAAATAATCCTCATGTTGAACGTGTAGCTATAACGAAACACGATGAAAGATGTTCAATGAAAAGGTTACAGCCTGTATGACCCAAAAACTGAATATGCAAAAGACAAAACCGTCAATATTGGGTCACGGCTACTTGAAATTGGTGTTACGCTGTAAAATGGAAGGACAAGAGCCCTGCCATGTGCTGCAGTAACGGGAAAGTCCAACTTCCTCCCTTTCAATAATATCCTGAACACTTGCACAGCCTCCTTACTTACGAACATCCTGAGACTGAGCATTTTCTAAATAATATTTGGAATTAGAACGGTTGTTTCCAAATGACGTCAGCAAAAGAGATAGAAAGAGATAAATGCCAACATTTAAGGTGCGAGGACAGGTATATATCACAGAAAAGGGAGTTTGATGCCTGGAACACAACAGCAACCCTCTTTTATTCAGGTAAATTTTGTTGGTGATGACAACCATGAAAGAGGCATTCGCAGTGGTAACTTTCAAAATGTCAAACCTGCATTCGTAGGCCAACTCCACAAAATTCTTCATGAACATAACAAGTATTATATCTAGGACTTCAGAGCTGCTGTTGAGTCTGTTTCCAAAGATCTGCAAGATTTTCAGTAGTTATCAATGCTGGCAAAAAGCCTTCCAATGCTCACTGAGGACGTTACAATACTCCTACCACTAACGAAGTTGCTTTCTTGATTTCCAGGCGTTTGAAAAGCGAGACATTGTTCTCCACAGCAGGGACAAGAAAATGATAAGAATCAGTGAGTTCTATCGAGCGTATGATTCTCTTCAGTATCGTCTCAAGTTCTGGAGAAGATGGGTATAGTATCAACATCCGTCAGCGTGACCCAAACACCAATACATCACTTAAGAAAACTGTCTTGAGCTGTTTTGTACGCCTATGTGCTGATGGAGCGAGAAGGCGAAGAACCTTATTTACTTTAGTTTCGTAATTTCCTCAACCAATTTATGCTTGATATGTATGCAAAAATAGAAACAGAAAGACTAATCTTTATTCGAAAAAAATAAAAAAAGTTAAGCGACTTGAAGGATACCATAAGAAAAGCTGATGGTCTGGTATCGGAGCTGGGTAAGATGGTAGTGCTGACTCTAAGCTTCACTGGAGGATTATTAAAATAAAAAAAATCAACTTTTGCAAATTTACTTATTTAAATTATTCTTAGAATGAAATTCTTTAGGTTTATTTAAGTAATAATAATTATCAATGTTAAGCTATATTTTCACTAATTTAAGTTGTCCTTAATCCTAGTGATATTAAACTGTAGCGGAGCAGGGTACTTTCAGCTAGTTATTCATAAATATTTAATTTTAGTAAAGAAGAAGATAATCAGGGATGCTGTCAAAGAGGAAAAAATGTCAAGGTAGAAATACTTCAAGGCGTGGCAACATTTCGATCTGCCTTGCAGGTCTTCTTCAGGGCCACTAAACCATTCCAGAGAGGAGACGAACGATGACTGATGAACGTGAAACATTGGCATGCAGTATTTCTACTTAGACATTGTGTTCCTCTTTGTCTGCATCCCTGATTATCTTCTCCATTCATCTTCTCACTCAACTATACTTTTATATTTAATTTTAGATTGTTTTCTGTTTATATATTCTTTTCACTCTCAAGTATTTGTTAAATTTTATTTTCAGACAAAATTTAATGCAGATTCTTTGATTCATTTTCTTTTTAGTTATAAAAAAAAAGTAAAAAACCACCAAGCTCACGAAAACACACCGAACATTTATATCTGTTAAAAACAAATTAGATGTGGAAAATGGCTGCTATAGTCAACATATGTTGGGGACTTTCGTACCAACTTAAAAAAAAAATAAATTTAATGTACGTAGCTCATGAAATTTAAAAAGTCACCTAATTTTTTTACAAGCCTCGTACATGACAATCAGTAATAATGGGTACAGTAAGAAAACATTTTATATTATCTACCTAATACTCTCAAAGGACCTACCTACCAAAATAATAATAAAAAAAAATTAATAGACATTCCTCTTCTATAGAGAAAGCAACGGTTAAATGATGCCGAACAGAACTTTCTAAACCTTAATTTGGCTTCTGCAAAATTTAAAAACTAATCTCTCTAATAACATCTTTCTCCGTATCTTTATATAACTTTTCTTGTTTATATTTTTTTCATACCAAGCTGATAGTTGGGGATTTGCTTTATTTTACCCATATTTTTTTACTGTTCTGATGCTTACACTTATTATCAGTTCAGAAACTATTATTTATTGCCCTCATTCTTGGTATTGTTTTATTTAAATTTTCTTTAAAACAGTTAAAGAATGACGATCTATGTAAAGTGATGAATTTGATTTATACTCTGGTATTTGTGGTTTGTTTGTTTATTTCGTTTAACGTCACTTTATGCTGCTATGGCTAATCGGACGATGCTACGGTGGGAGTCCTAAATTTTGCCTATCCAGGTATAATTAGGATAGGGATCTTTAACGAGTACCTGACATCGCACAGGCTCGGGACCCCCATTTTACGTCCCTTCCGAAGGACGGCATAGCTAAGGATTTTTTACTCCCTTTAAAAAATCCTAAGGTCATCTGCCGGGCTGTGAACCCGCGATCTTGGGTTTAGTAGGTTGCTATGCTAACCACTATACCACAGCTGACCCCTTTGAACTAGAAGCATTCCTTGCCACACGGTTTTCACACTGTCAACAAATGCACCAATTGGGGGAAGTAAGGTTTCACTGATAGCTCGAATACTGAAAATTTTATCAATAATAACTATATACATGTGTATTTTAGTTAATATTGCTTTTCATTATTCATTGAATTTTGTTTTAATCTTATTATTCAAGAGATTTTATTTAGTACCAATAATCCCATTGAATTTTTACTTTTTTTTTAGCCCTTTGTATATTTAATCCTGCTCTTTGGGAAATCTCATTAGTTCCTAATTAAACCTTGCCTCCTTGATATTACAAATAATTGGGATTGCACTATATGTTGGTTGCTCCTCTGTTTGTTGGTTGAGACTTAACTTCCTCATGTACGAGTATACTAACTAGAAAGATGTGGTGAACCATGAAATTATTTGTAGATGATTTTTTCGTTTTAGTTTAATTAATTCTTATCTTAGTGAAATTTGGTTGGCTAGTATCTTAAATAACTGATGCTGATGCAGGGGTATTTATTAAAATTGAATTTTCATTTTGAAAACTGCATTTCTTCCTGTGTTACCTTTCCTCCTTAGTTCCTTTTTATTCTCTCAACCAATACCATACTTGTAACTCATCACTGCTAATATGGTAAGTATATTTTTTTTATTATTTCAAGGTATTTTATTATGATTGGTTATGTCAAGGATATATATATATATATATGTTTAGTAAGGTTCTTGAGGTTCAGTCAATAACCTTTTACCTCACCTTCAATAAACATTTTCTCAAGAACCTTACTAAACATCTAATAGTAACAGTCAAGAAAATTTATCTATCCATTTATATATATATATATATATATATATATATATATATATATATATATATATATATATATATATATATATATATATATTTATATATATATACATGTGCGTGCGTAAAAATATTTAGAAGTCAGTGTGTTCATATTTTTCCCAGTAAATGATTAAAAATTTGAATAGTAATTAAAGAATACAAGGGGTATTGATAAAAAAATATATATACCTGCTTAAGCTCTTGTTAAATTAATAAATTTAATCTAAGGAAACTTATTTTATACTCATACTCTGCACAATTATTTTTCCTACAGCTTGAATAATTATGTTTTTATTATTTTAATATAACAGAGGACCTCATTTCTCTTTGTTTTGTTTTACTGATCTGATATCTAGAAGTCCATAAAATAGAAGAAAAACAAACAACTATATTTTAATTGAATCTATTTTGTTTCAGGACTGTTGATGGAAAGGAGAAGAAAAACAAAAAGAAAGGTCTGTTTTAATTTAATCGGTAATATGTGTGCCAACTTTTACTTATGAATATTTGTAATTTTGGCAAAGTACTAGTCTTTAAAGTTAATGTTAACAAAAATCAGAGTTTGGTTTTATTGAAAATAATAAAACAACTTATGTGTATAATTTAAAATTATCGTGAATTAAGAATAGACTTGTATAAAACCTTCTTATAAAAGTAGGATGCAGGTGGTCCCCATGCTTAAGTACGTTATTGTGGGAAAGTGACCATAAAATTTGACGTTTGACGTTGAGTTCTGGCTCAAGGTAAGCTTGAAAAGTAGTAATTTAATTTTTGTTTCAAAATAATTAACACATATATAAATTTTGTTGCTTTTACTGTTTAATATAGTAGCTTTATTTTTTATTTAATTTATTTTTTTTTTATGGTTCCGTTAAAAATTTAAGCTGGATTTAGCAATGTGTATTAATTCACTTTGACATGAAATGATTCCTGACTAAATGGTTGAATTGTGTAGTTTTGAAACAGGAAGGGACCGCCTGTCAATAATTTGTTTTTTTGTAGATTACAGTTATTGTTTTGTCTTGGTTTTCAGTAATCTACCTTCAATATTTAAATGTTGTTTGCTTCTCTTGCGAATCATTGACTTAATATTGATTTACTTTTAATTATTACATAGGGCTTGATGAATATGAATAGGAATAATGAATAGTTGCTACATTTAATAAACATGATTAAATTCCAACATCAAGAGTACAAATAATGCAATGATAAAATTAAGGATTCACTATTATTTTGTAATTTGTTACCATTATTTAAGTATTTTACTAAACTTTATCATCAATGATCTAGACTACTGGAAGATAAATAGAAAATAACTTGAAATATATGCAACTAAATGCTGAAGGTATTATTATTGTTTTGCTAATTAATTATTTTTATTTATTTATTTATTTTTTTGTAGTATACTTCAGTGACATTAACTTTCAGCAGTTATATGCCTATATATGGGTACCATTTAACTCTAATTCAATATATTTATGCCACTTCTTGTGCTCTTATTTATTTTTATTTTTATTTTATTTTTTTTTTTTTTTTTTCAGTTTCATATTAAAAAATTACTTTTAGTATTTTCATGTAATTTTTTACTTTGATTTCTACCCCAACATAGTTTTAAAAAATGGTCTAGTATGACAATATTTCATTTGTTTCAACTTGTTTTTTTATGCTTCAATATTCTGGGTCTCTATAAACATAAAAAAAAAATATAATTAAAAAAAATTTTTTGCTTATTTACTTATTGAATTTGACTGACTAATTTAAATGCATATTAAATTGTCAAGTTTTATCTGCTGCTAAAATGGGGTTTATATGGTATTTTCCAGTTTTCTTGATCTTCTCATTTGTATATATTAATACAAAACATATACATAATGTATCTTACAATATTTTTGTTTTGTATTTTTTAATGTTTGCTTTAAATACTACTTTGAAGCTCATTTAATTTATTCTTTACCAAATTGCAGTAGTAATCCTTTAGTGGATGTAAGTGTTAAATATTTATGTTTTTACAGACTGAATATGGCATTCCTATATTTTACCAAAGTAACTTTTTTTTTTTTTTTGAAAACATTCTTTTTTTAAAAACTTTTTTATATTTTTAAAATTTAAAAAGAAAACAAATTTTAATTAAAACACCATATTTTATTTGTTTTTTATATTTTAAAAATTATGCTTTTGCAGATTATTAATAAGACTAACAGAATATTTTATTTATTTGTGCACACAGTTGTTTTCCAACCTAACATTGAAATGTGTGGATGATGCGAACATGTGTTTTTGTGAACTTAACTGACTGTTATCCAAGAATTTAATAAAGTTTTTCATGATTTGTTTTATTCTTTTACTTTTAAAGATACATAGTAGATATGAAACAGCTGTTTAAACATTTAAATTTAAATTACCATTGACATGTAAATGAAACACTTATTGAAGCTATGAAATACCAAAAATAGTTTGAAAACCTTTATTTAATGATGTTTCTCAATATTTTGAATCTTCTTATAATCCAGGGAATTCCTTTCTTTAGACTATACTTGTATGATATAGAAAAAAAGTTGGTGTTAATCATATTAGTTATATTTAATTTTTATAATTAACTTTATGCAGTAGTATAACATCTTACTTCATTTACCAGGATGTATATACAGTTTACAGCTGTGATACTAATTTTTCTTTGAAGTATCTTTAGCCCTGTTATTTGAATATATCATTAACAATAATTACATTAATATGTTTGTCATTTTTATCTATATTATTATAAAATAAAAAAGATCATTTAATAAGTTTTTTATTTATTTGTTAAGGCTAGCATTGTCCAAGCTGATAAACCAAAATCATATTTTTATAATGTGTTAATATTGTAGTCCCAAATAGTCAAAATTAAATTAGTTTGAATGATAGTAGTTTTATTAAATGGCATGTTTCATCTATATTTTAAAGAATATGGTTATGTAAAAGGTTTTCAATTAAATTAATATTTAAACTAACAGATTTTTTTTTTCACAATTACTAAGGGTAAATAAAAGAAAAATGTATTTTATATTGCATTAGATGCTATACTGATTTTTACACATTGATTCAATATGACATTAATTTTGGGGAAGTTCTCATTCAGTCCTTAATTGGAAGGATTTTTTTTTTTTTTTTTTTTTTTTTTTTTAATATGTATTTTGTTAATTGTATGTGTTCAACTCTCTTAAGTAGTATTATCATGGTCTAAATATTTTTCAGAAAAAATTATCAACATGTTACTTTTTCACAATCATATAATTATTAAAATGATTAAGTAATTCCTAAAATCTCATTAATATTTGTAGGACTTTTCACTTTTATTCTCTTGTGATGATTTTTGTGCTATATAGAAATAAATTATATAAAAATAGTGTAATGGTTTATTTATAGATAATATGAATTTCATTATAGATACTGCTAATGTGTTACTATAAATAAGCTTTAAAGATTCCTCCAAGCTATGTTTCTCTCTACTACTCAAAAGTTTACCTGTTTATTTATCTATTCATTATCTAGTCCAACAACTTAAATGGCTATTTCAACAATCGCCATATTTTTGCTTTAATTACATTTTCTGGCATAAGACTTTTTTGGTCAAACATTTTATGAAATACTTAATTTAAAGATTTTAATGCATTGTTCTTCCTTTTACCTATATGGTAACTTTTGGCAACCTCAGTAGTAAGCTAGTTGGTAGGATACCTTAAAATCATTTTTTTCATATTTATATTTGTTTAAACATAAATTAGTAAATACTAAATCCAATTTTAGTCTATTAACACTATTAGTTTCTATTTAATCTATTAGTCCCTTAACCATAATAAGTTGGTTTTATAAGTTAGTATTAAGCATCTTTTTTTATTTTTAAAAGTACTTCATTTTACAAAAAATCAATAAATATTAATGAGATCCGAAACATTAGCATTACCCATTGATAATTAAAGTTGAACTTATTTGTTTATCATTTTGTATTAGTTTAGAGATAATTTATTATGAACTTATGGAAGACGTATTATATTTTAAAGAGTACTCAATGAAATATTTCATTATATAGCTAAGTATGTTTATGTTCTTTAATGTATAAAACAGATCCATATTTTAAAACTTATTTTTTAAATTTACTTTTTATTTCTGATCGGAAAACATTCTATCTATTAACAAAATCTTAGTGTAGTTCTAGTAGAACTATTTATTTAAAAAATTGTTAATAGTTGGATTTGCTTGGACAATGCAAAACTCTCTTTGTTTTAAATATCTATGTGTTTTCATTAGGATTCATCTCTACAATCTCATAATCGTGAAGTGATGTGATTTTTGATTGGTTGGTAACTAATATTTCAGATGACAATTACTTTTGCAATTCATGAAACCATTTTGCTTTAAAATGTACAGTTGAAATAAAGTACTTATCTGTAAATTAGGCATAACATATAGTTACTTATATTACAAAGAAGCTGGCTTTCAAGAAATTAATTGTTTCTCTTTTTTTTTTATTTATCAAAACAAGTATTTGAAATTTATTTACCTGATATGTATATTCGTAGTTTAATAATTAAAATATCGCTTTTTGTTAAGCATTTATTTCCCTTTGAATATTGGATGGACCACATGTGTATTTTTACCACCTCATCGATTAATAAGACAATGTAGTTAAATTGTATTTTTAACAACTTCACATGTAACTCTATACTCTCGACTTCTTTAATAATAAGTAATTGTATTGTTTATTATTTGCTCAGTTTGTAGCAAAATACATTTTTTGAGCAGAAGTGATATGTGTAAAAATATGAATCTAGTTTTAAGCTATAAATATTGTTCTACAATTGAATTATTTCTTGATTATGATTATTTGAATTTTTTTTCTAATTAAATTTTATACTTTTCTAGTGATTTTTACCTGTTTTGGCATTTTGCTTATTTTTGTAATTCTACTGTAAAACTTTATTTTATTTGTCAATTTATTGTAAATACGTTTAGTGTGATCTGTTTTTGTGGCCTCATGTTGCTACATTTTTTAGATTTATGTCTATAATTTTTTTTAACTTATTAATGAATTTTACCTTTAATATTGATAATGCATATTATGTATGTATTAATGCCTTAATTTTCTCAGATAAAAATATGGTTTTAATGACTCAATCATATTGTGTTGATCCAAAGAAATAGGGTATATCATTTAAAAGTAAATTAAATGAAATCATTTTGAAGCAGAATTACTTCTATTGAAGCATATAAACTGCGCAAAAATGAATAGGGATATAGGTAATTTTGTGATACTTACTTTTCCAAGAACTTATATGTATTTTTTTTTATTATGAAAGGCTTGTATCTATTATATCATTGCTTTTAATAGAATATATATGAGTGTTAGGCAAAGTAAATATTACAAAAGTAGCAATATCCCTATTCATTTTTGCTCAGTATATATGGAATATTATATAAAAAAGATTGGAATATGGATCGATGCATTTTAATTATAATTCATTTATATATTTTTTTGTTACTATTTATTTTACTTGAAAATGAACAAATAATGTGAATTTTGTTTGTCCTATTAAAGCAAAATTGTTTTTATTTATTTTTATTGTGCTGTCCAGAAAATAATGCAGCCTTTCTTATTTTTTTTAAATTACCCCTCTGTGTAATAAACTGTTTATATATAACGGATTGTTTTTTTACCTCTAGCATTTCACTACTTAGGAATAATTCAGTCTTTACTTATGAATTTTAACATGATTTTCGCATGATTTCGTTTGATGTGTTCAAACTCGTTAGGAACAGGGCCATAAAAGCAAGAAAAATTAATAAAGTGTAGGGCGTTGATGGTGAGAGTGTTTACTCCGTTCAACAATGGTTTAAACTTTTTTAAGAGGGAGACTTCAACCTTGAAGACCAGGGGGTTTGTGGCATGACTTAGATGATGATATTCTGTGTGTTTTGGTTGATAAAAATTTCAGAACTGTTAAAAAACTCGCAGAGAATAACATTTAGAAAATCAAATGGTATTGAACAGCTCAAGGCAATTGAAAGAGCTCATGCATAAAACAGCAACAAAAAAAAAATAAAATAAAAACAATAATAATTCATTACGAAAGGTTATTTTGGTTATGGCGTTGTTGGAGCCTAGTTATGAATCTCTACCTCTACCACTCTTCTCTTGAAACCTTTAGCCAAGCTTATTTTTAAGGATTTGGACCACTTTATAAATGATAAAATATTAATTTATCAAAAGTCGATAGAAATCATAAATGTTCAATTATAAGGATTCTAAATTCTATTCAGAGGAACCAATGCATTATAAGAAATGTATTCGGAGTAATGAGGTGTATTTTGATTTGTAAAAATGTTTTATAATCATTCATTTCATAGTTTTAAACATAAATTTGCATTCATTTCCTTATTACCCTCTATTACTGACACTTCCACATTTTTTTTTTTTTTTTTTCAATACAATAAAAAAGAAAATATCAGAGATGGTTAAATGCTAATAAATAGAATATTGGAATAAATAAACAAAATGTCACAATATATTTTTATTTAATTTACATATATTTGATTTGTCCTGTTTAATGGAAATTGGTTTTAACGTTGTTGTTTTTTTAAGGCCCATTGCCGAATTGATTTGGAAGTGATGCTGCTTTATTCATAATTAAAAGAAAATATTAAAGGTGGTGAAATCTTGGAATAAATAAACACAATTTATATTATACATTTATTCAATTTTAATTTTAAATAAAATAATATATATATATATATATATATATATATATATATATATATATATATATATATATATATATATATATATATATATATATATTTTAAAACTTCCCTTCAATATTTCCACCATTTATATTCTAGGTATTTCAATCTTAATTTATTCTTATAAATCTTAACTATGAAAATGATTAAACAATAGAACAAAGTTAAGGTACATCTGCAAGTTCAGTATTTACTTTTAGCAGTTCTTTCTAAGTTGATGTGAAGTTTTTATGAGCTTCGCTTAGTCTATGTGTGTATTCACAAAACTCAGTAGGAACATTGCAGGAAACAATTTTTTCCAATAGTGGGCAAGGTTTTCCTTTATTTTGGGCTGGTTTCTGAAAAACAAAATTTTAATTTACAATATTGTTTCGTGTGAAGACGATCCTCACCAAAGAGTTGATATGGCCCAAGTAGGTCCAAATGAAATTAAATTATTTATTGAAATTTATGACTGTACATACAATATAAAATTTAATACACCAAGTAAATGTGATGAATTAGATAAAAATGACAAGTCATTTGTTTTTAAAGCAACTACCCATTGGTAGCACTTATAAAGGTTATATATGATGAAGCACTATATTAGAAGGTACCGAGGCCATCTTCTTTTCAGGCACCTCAGAGGGTTATCTGGAATGGAATGAGAAGCAAGTTGTGATACTAATGAATTTGAATGGTTGTGGAGTTTGCTATGAAAGGATTGATATCTGGTTTGAGCTAAGTCAGAAATGTAAGGTATATTAAGATCTTTGTGGATAAGTTTGTTTGTGACGAAGTAAGGAGCATTTAGGATTTTTCTAAGGATTTTGGATTGTAAGGATTGGATACAAGATGAATAGGATGGTTTAGTGGAGGCCCAAAGCTCAACTCCATATGTCCAAATTGGTCTAATTATTGTTATGTAAATGAGACTTTTGTAAATAATTGGAAGGTTGGAGCGTGTCAAGTAAATGTTGAAGTAGTCGATAGCGACGGGCAGTATCTTGTTGTTTTAGTCTTGTATGTGGATTCCAAGTAAGACGTTTGTCCAGATGGAGTCCTAGGTAGCGGATCTGTAGGACTGAAAGTCGTAGGTTTACGACGAAGGGTGAAGGTTATTTGATGGGATTTATTTTGATTCTCCATTTTTGACGCCATTCTTGAAGTTTTATGATATGGGATTGGAGTTTCTGGGGGGAAATGATCGGATTATATTTTTTAAAAATATTGTTTCTTGTTACAATAGTGGAAGGCTAGCTGTTAACTTATAGAAAGACCTGCCATGTTTTTATAATAGCTGAGAGTTACTTGTCATAAATGCAACATAAAAAAAAAAACAATAAAATAAAATAACCGGAAGTTCTTTTAACATAAGCTGATGCTTCGGCCAAAATTTGTAGGCCATTTTAAGTGTCAGAGAAACTTATTTAAAACCTTTTTATACTTACTTATAGCCTTAACAATACACCGTATTATAGTGCATTAATAACTGTTAAAATAATAATATTTACCAGTATAGTCCTTGTCTTCCGTTTTGTACCATTCGTACAAGGATAACATTCAGACCATGAACTCCATTTGCTGACAACACAATCAACCGAGTCTGTTCTGATTTCCGGAACTATTCCAACTTGAAAAAAATAAAATAAATTTAAACTAATAATGTTAGAATGTAATTATTTTATTTTTTTTTAGGTAAGACTATTACTGCAAAAAATACTGCACAAACTTAACACATCTAGCAGAAAGAAAGTAAAAAATATAAGTTTGTAAAAATTTAGTCCATTATCAATGCAGAAACTTTAAAATATACAGTAATTTGTTATAATACTATATAACAGTGTATTCATAAAGCATATTCTCTTTATTGTCCAGTAAAATAAAATAAGGGTTTGCCGAAGAAAAACCTGCCGAACTTTTATTCTCAACGGATCTATATGTTCTTTGGGATGCTGAATCCGAATCTGAAGGTTGCTACCACGGAATACGTCGCACACTGGAGCTATTTCCTCACTAACACCGCTCAAAACTCGTGTTTTTGATTTTTGGGTATTTTTACTATTTTTTGTGACTAATGTAATCTACATAATATGGCAAATCAACTAGTAAACAACACGCGCTTCTGATTGTTTCCTTTCAATGTTTTAATCCGTTTTATGTCGCCGATTAATAGAGAGCATAATTCAGTCGATTGTAAAGTGCAAAGCATTTCAATACGATAATTTTTTTTTCTTTTAAAGTTTTATATTTCAAGTCATACTATTTGGTGTTCAAGTGAAGGTATACAATATAAAATATTAGGGATGAAATTCAAAATTTACATTCTTAAAACTTAAATTAGATTAATTTAATTTTGTGCAAGGGAATTGCAAAACTGCCATTATGATATGATAATAGAAGCCTTTGTAAATATAGATGTGAAGGCAAAAGTGCAATTCCCTTGCGCAAAATTAAGATATTGAAAATTTTGAATTTAATGAAAGGCCCACAACAAAGATTTTAAGGCTTACAGGGAAAATTTTAGTAGAAAAACTTCTAGAATTAAATAGGTATGTAATATAAAACTCTAATAAATAAAATCTTAAGGACGAAATTGAAAATAAATTTTTAAATTTTAAAAGTTGAAGCCTTAATCTTTGTATTTGATTAATTAAATTTAGCACTAGGGAATTGCAAAACTGTCGTAATATGATAATAGAAGCTCTTGTATAAATAAATGTGAAGGCGAATGGGTAATTCTTTCGCGCAAAATCAAGATATTGAAAATTTTGAATTTAGTGAAAGGCCCGCAACAAAGTTTTTAAAGCTTTTAAGGTGAACAATTTAATAGGAAGACTTTTAGATTTCATAAATTAAAGAAGTTTTTGATCGGCTGTTAATATCTAATAACTAGCCTGATCTGATATCTGCTAATTGATAACTAACCTCAGAAAAATGCCAGCAAAAAAAACAAAATTATTCGACCCCAATGTTTGTGACATGTTAACAATTGGACCATCTAGCTTAGACAACATTACATGTCACAATATATATATTTATATATATATATATATGTTCGCGCCAATCGGCGCTTTTGTGAGGGGGGGAAAGGAGAAAAAATCTAGTATATCGTTTATATAGACGCACCCTATGAATTTCCGGTGCAACTAGCCCTTATCTGCCTTAATCCCTACTAGAATATTCCTTTTTCTTCTAGCATCTGTGCTCCAGTACGCACCTATTAAAATTGCCCAAGACCTCATGGTCTTCCATCGCTTTTATGACCAAGGTGAAATTGCCTTCCAGGACCCTATTCCTCTTTTAAAAGTGATCTTATTTCCTGTGACGTTCATTAAAGATTTAGTTCTTCCCCTAATGAGTGGTGACATAAGAGGAGGAGAGCCTAGACAAATATTGCAGCTTAGGAGAAGCATTTGCCAGACCGTAAGGATTCCGGGGGCCCCCGGACAGACCGTCGGCGGCAGTAATAAGGTAAGAAGTTTCTTATGTACTATTTGTTTATGCTACCTTCTAAATAAAATCTCCCCACAGGTGCAAAACCTCGTTTTCATATTTTCCCATACAGTCCATTTTCTGGAGGCCGAGGCGGGTTTTTCGTTTCGGACATTATCATTTTTTTTTTCCTATACATTTTTGGTCCGATCCGGGCCGTATATATCATTGTGCAACTTTGAAACGAGTGTTTTTGCAGCTCTGGGGCGAGTAATCACCCACTCATTTCTGTGCTTTATTAATATTAAAGATTTTTACATTAAAATTTGTATAAATTGCAAGGTTTGGCCTATTTTTTGTCTAAGTTTCATAACTTCCAATAATTACATATATAAAACCGACGCTATAGTCGGCCATCTTCAACCAGTCAGCTGTGATCTGACGTCACCATCTCCCACTCTAGTGACGTACTCTCGTAACTATCCCCGCCATCTTACTATACTCTGGCGTCAGTTACAATTACGTAATAATTAGTGTAATCAATTTTGCAACCTTTTCACCTTTCCTTTTCTCTGCCTTATATATTATAATTTCCTTTTATTTCTGTATTTATTTATTCTGTATTTTTCACAATGCCTGTAGAAGACAAAAATATCATTATTCAAGCACAACTATTGGCAAAGAGGGAAACGGTGTTTGCTGATATAACTAGCGCTTGGTCCCAAATCAAAGCCTCTACTGTTAAGGATATTTTTGCTGTTCAGGCTCTTTACGAAGATTTACCATCCCTTCAAGGCAAGTTTGAAACGGTAAATGAAAAAATCAGTAACCTGAATGTTCTCCTATCTAAGCAAAATCAAGTAGATACCCAAGCCCCAGTTGTAGCCTTCAATGATATAGCGCGTAAAATAAAGGCTAAATTATTTCAGTTAAAAAAAGAACAACCCAGTATAACCTCAATACCGGTTGCCAGCCCTATTCATTTGGCTCAAAGTGCTTTCTCCTTACCACCAATCAATTTACCAACCTTTTCAGGCGACATACAACAGTGGCCTGAATTTTTCTCGTTGTTCACGGCCCTTGTTCACGACAACCCGACTCTAACCTCCATACAACGCTTTCATTATCTAAGATCCAATTTAAAGGGGAGTGCTCTTTCCGTAATTTCTAACTTTCAACTCACAGCCGAAAATTACGACCTTGCCTTTTCAGCTGTAGTACACAGGTTCCAAAACCCCAGGAGGATAGCCCAGGCATATTTAAACCAAATCTTACTCTTTAAGCCCGTCAATTCAAATTCATTAACTAACTTAAAAACTTTTCTTGAGGTACATCAAAATTCGGTGGAGGCTATCAAGGCGCTACCAATCGACGATTTAGCAAATTTTATCTTGTTAACCCTCGCATTAAATAATCTAGACCCCCGCACATCTAAGGCTTTCGAGGAGCAAAATTCTGCTAAATCAGTTCCGCTTTTCGATGACTTGCTAAATTTCATTATCAAACAAATTAAAACGCTGGAGATTATTTCTCCCCCCAGCAATCTACATAGAAACACTAAAGTTAATTCGCTAATTGCTAGCACTAGTCCTGATACTTCACCGCAATCAGATTGTGCTCGGGCCGCACCTTATAATTCTTCTGAACTAAGATGCATTCTTTGTCGTAAGCCACATTCCTTATCTTCCTGTTTCGAATTTTCTCATCTCACTCGAGATCACAAAATTGATATCATTAAAAGGCATAAACGGTGCTTTAATTGCTTGTGTCCGCACCTTTAGGGTAATTGCAATTCCAAATTTTCGTGTCGTAAGTGTAATTCACCAGAGCATCACACACTTTTGCATCCCGTCAAAGCAGTAAATTCAAATCTCCTTTTGAATTCCGCGTCTAGTCGCGCATCAGCTTATGCTGATCACATCTCAAGTGAACCAGCATCCGTTTCCACTGGTCAAGCACCAGTTGACTCCTCCTTGTCTCTGAGTTGTAGTACTTCCGGCAGTCACGGGACTTCACTCCTAAGAACCTTTCGTGCACGAATCTTTAATTCTCACTTAGGTTACGTTCCAGTCCGTGGGGTCATCGATCCGGGGTCGTAGCTATAATTTATTTCCAAGCGCCTCCTTGACCAATTGGGTCAAAAAATCTAGGATATGCCCATTACCGTTTCAGGTATAGGTGGGCGTGTTTCCAATTCTCCTGGCACAGTTTCGTGCCACATCTTCTCTACATTTTCTCAGAGGCACATTTTTGCCAACCCGTCCGTAGTTCCTCACATCGCTAACCATTTGCCTCTCAATAACCTTACTCCAGAAATCGCTCGCGCCTTTGAACATTTGCATTTGGCAGATCCTGACTTTTATCAATCTGACAAGATTGACCTTCTCTTAGGTGCCGATGTATACCCGCAAATATTATTGCCTCACCCGTTTATTCCAAGCTCTATTGGTCCAATTGCTGTCAGTACTATTTTTGGTTGGGCAATCATAGGCCCTATCCAGACCCTATCGCAAAATCAATCAGCCACTTCGCTAATTTCTGTTTGCCAGATTTCCCAAGATTTCCATGATTCTTCGAAAACTGAAAATATTGAAAATATTCCATTTGAACAACCCCTGAGTACAGACCATAAACACTCAAATGTTTCTGACATTTCAGAAAACAGTGACCCGTTTATTATAACCAGGGCGACGTTGTTGTGAGCAAGGGACTGAACAGCTCCTCACTCTCCCGGCCTTTAGCTCTTATTTCCGAGCTCAAGCCTGATGCTGTTTCACGAGCAGCCACCTTTGAGACCTCTACCAGCACTCTCACTAGACCCGTGAACAAGCTCATTCCGCTCCCGGAATGACGTCCTTTTGCATTGTATAACCTTTCTACAGTTGTGCTATTTTTGTTTCTTATTTTGTATAATTGATTACCCAGGAGTACTGTTTTATTTTCTTTACATTATATAATTGTTGCCCAGTTGGGCTGTTTCCATTAGTTATCTTTTTAGTATCTAACTAAAAAGTAAATTAGTATCTACGAGATGAAAAAAACTACTCCGAAATCGAACCATTTTTCGCGAAGATATGGTTTTGGGAAAAAGTGTAGAAATTTGCCAACTAGCGATCAGTCCCACTTCACCGCGAAAACATGTTTGTCTTGTTCTTTTGGCTATAACTCCGAAACTATTTGTCCGATTCAAAATTATTTTATTTTTATCTTAAAGCTGATTAAATTTACTAGTAGACTATTACACATGATGTTTTAATAATGTCCCTTAAAATATACGTGACAGCACGCTAAAAAAAAAACCCATCCTGTTGTGAAATCCACGTTTTTTTGCACATTTTTCACTATAACTCTGAAATTAAAGGAAGTAAGAGTGGAGCTTTTTGGAATTGTGATGGGCAATGAATTCCATAAAGAGGAAGCACGGATAATAAAGGATTTCTCGAAGGATGTAGTTCGATGCGCCGGAGTGTATAGGTTGATGGGTTGGGTTCTAGTATTTAAGAGGTGAATGTAGGAGTGCAGAGTAAGGAGGTCATGGATATAGGCGGGTTTTTTGGTTTTTAAGGTTTGAAATATGAGAGCACCCAGGAAGTATTGACGTCGAAAACTGGGGTAAAGCCAACCAATTTCAGAATACTTATGAGATATGTGAGAACGTCTGGAGATCCTGAAAATAAATCTAATAAAACAGTTCATTACTCTTTTACATCTTATCCCGAGCTCATCAGACAGTCCTCCATATACTATGCATCCGTAGTCGAAGTTAGGGAAAATGAGTGATGATACTAAAAGATTTCGAGTACTTAATGGTAATAAATCACGGTAATGTGAGAGTTGCTTAAGAATAAAAATAGATTTCCTCGCGATTTGAGAGATATGGTTATTCCAAGCAAGATGTTGATCGAAAGTTATTCCCAGATTTTTAATGGAATTTTGGAAATGAATTGGACGGTTTTTGAGGAAAAGCAGTGGATAGTAGAGAAGAGCTTTTAGGTGAGGTTTTGACCCAATGAGGATAGCCTTTGTTTTTTCTGGATTCAGACTTAATTTATTCTCTACTGCCCAATGGTTAATGCTATCTATATCTTTCTGTAGCTTACAAATCGCCTCTAACATATTTAAAGGATGAAATGATAAATATATTTGCAAGTCATCAGCATTCAGATGATATTGGGAGTAGTGGATGCGATTCGGTAAGTCATTAACATAAACAGAAAATAGGGTAGGTGAAAGAGAAGATCCCTTGGGGACTCCTCGCGAGAGTGGTAGTGATGATGAGTGAGGTTTTCCAGGTATAATTACTGTTTGGGAACGGTTGGATAAAAAGGAATAAAGCCAGCTTAACGCACTATTAGATATTGAGAGGTTATGGAGTTTGGAAAGGAGGATTGTATGGTCAACAGAATCAAAAGCTTTTGAAAAATCAAATAGAATCAGGATCGTAATATTCTGTTGGTCTAAGGAGAAATAAAGGTCTTGGGTAATTTTTACCAAAGCAGATTGCGTGAAGTATCCGGAACGGAAGCCTGACTGGAAAGGATTAAGGAGGGCTTTACATTCAAGAAAGGAGGTGAGTTGGTAATGTGCTAATCTTTCAAATAGTTTGGATAAATTTGATAGGATTGATATAGATCTGAAGTGGGAAACTGAAGAAGGAGAAGGTACTTTGTTCAATGGACGGACAAGGACTTTTTTCTAAGTTGTAGGAAAAATGGAGCTTTGTAAGGAGAAATTATATATGTGGAGCAGGGCAGGTAAGATAACAGGAAGGCAGAGTTTTATTATTTTTAAAGGTATTTGTTCCAAGCCGCAGTCGTTGGTATGAGATTTAAAGACTGAATCGATTATGTCATTAGGTGAAATATTAAGAAAACAAAAGTTATTAGAATTGAATGGGGTTTGAGGAATAGAATAGGATAAGGTGTTTACAGGGATTTCATAAGGGTGGGGGTCAGCAAAATAGGAATTAAGTTCATCTGGATTGACTGGATAATTGTCATCAGATTTGGAACTGGATACTGAAAATTTTCACAAAATTTTCCATTTAGATTTAGGATCAGGAGCTTGGGATAGGATACTATGAAAATAATGCGCTTTAGCACGGCGTAAAAAGGACTGGGTGAGGTTTCGAAGAAGTTTAAACGATGAATAATCTTCTGAATGTCTAGTTCGCCTGAAGCGTATCCTGGCAGCATCTCTTCGCTTCATCAGATTTCTAATGTCGGGGTTTATCCATGGAGCTGGCAGTCGTCGGATAATTGAGGTTTTAGAGGGGCAAGATGATTAAGAACAGTATAAAGGTTCGATGTGAGGCATTCCACCATTTCGTCAATTGAGGATAGGGAATAGATGGGTTCAATGGAATGGGATAGAGAGTCAAGTAGAGGTTCTATTCTATCTGGGGTTATGAGTTCAAGATTTCGCCAAGATATTTTCTTGGGAATAAGAGTAGGAATGGATATGTCATAAGAGATTTGGATTAGATCGTGGCATGAAAGGAAAGGTACTGGATTTTGAGAGAAGGATAATAGGTTTTTAGGAGAGTCAACAATCATGAGGTCAATTAATTTATCTGTGAACTGGGTATGATGAGTTGGTTGGAAAGGTACTGTAAAAAGATGAAGGGAATACACCAAGTCCACTAGATAAATCTTATCAGGCGAATCTGAGAGAAGGTTAGTATTGAAGTCACCAGCTATGATGACATTATTATATTAAGGAACATAAGAAACAAACATTCTCAAGCAGGTATGTATAACTATGGTAAACTTTTCGAAAATTTTAAATTTTTCTTTTAAAATTTATGGAATCCTTAATTTCAAGTTTTTTTTTTAATGCAATGTCATAAATAAATTAATTCATATCTTTTATGTTGAACGTAGTTGAATCGCGGCTCTGTGTGGTACTTTAGAGAAACCATCTGGTAAACTTAATGTGAAGGAAAAATTTGCCCCTTTTTGAAATAATGATATTTTACTGATCACTTTCTCAGACTTTTATTTTTTACAATTTTTTTTGGTTATTTTTGTGATTCTATTATAACTATATTAAGACTCGCTGAGAAGCATTAAGACACACGGTTTATGACGTGGAGACCTCAGACGTAGTAAACCTTACCCAAATCCAACATGAAATGTGTACAATGATCGATGGGAAAATTTATAACTCTCTAACGGATAACAAATCAACTCGAAGGTGCTATTTATGTGTCCTCACATCTGAAGATTTTAATGATCTGAAAAAAATGTATGCAGCTCCAGTCGATGTTTTACGGTTTAATTTTGGATTGTCTGTACTTCATTGATAAATACGATGTTTTGATTAAAATTTGCTCATCGAAAAATGACAGGCTCGAGGAGAGGAGGACCAGCTTGTTATAGCTAAACGAAAAAAAGAAATTCAACATCATCATCATCAGAAACTTGGAATTATTGTTGACAAACCTAAGCCAGGATTTGGAAGCTCAAACGGTGGCAATACAGCCCAGCATTTTCTGTGAAATACAAACATAAGCGCAGATGACTGTAGTTGATATATATCCAACACTATCCTTATCAATGACTCTTGGCACAAAATTAACGCTGAAGCATTTTCAGAATTCACGAAGAAAACAGCAGACCTCTTCCTACAGTTATACCCATGCATGAATCTTTGCTTCGTGGTGCAAACATTATTTCTAGCTTTTTGGTTCCTTTTGGCTTTCTGAGTGAGGAAGCGAGAAACAAAGATTTGAAGCCGTACAGTAGAAATTTCTCCAGAAAAACTTATCGAATAAACACGAAAAAGAATAAGATAAATAATATGCTTCGGAACCGGTAATTTCATGAACGCGAAAACTACTGAAGAAAACGATACTGTTGTTTTAAATATGCCCGAAACCCCTAAGTTGGGAGAAGGACCCATATCTGTATGTGAGCTGGATTCTAATTATAAAGACTTTGATTGCAGCTCCGCCTACAAATAGTTCCATACAATTGTTTTATATTTCGTTTTCGTTCATTATTATGTGTGTTAATTGTTACAAAAAAAAAAAAAAAGGTTCTTAAAGGTTTATTGTAAATTTTATAATATAAAATGTTAGTTTCAATTTTTTTTATTCTTTCAACATACTTCTCTTTTTCTCTTCTTTCTCGTGGACAAGGAATTTCAAATCATATTTTATGTTGAATCCGAATAACAGCGAAACATGTATGTCGTGCAAAATACGTAAAAAAACATATGTATATATAAAAAAACATATTTTCACTATTATTATTTACTTAAAAGATTGGACCCAAATTACTGCGAGAGGTTTTGACCGCAAATACTAGTCATTGACCCCACTGTGCAACGTCTGCGGTGGTAGCAAATTTCATGTTCGGATTCCAAAAAAAAAAAAGATCCATTGAGAATAAATGTTCGGAGGTTTTTCCATGAAAATGGACTTTTGTAGTCTTGTTTTACTAGACTATTACTAGCAAATGAGAATAAAGAGAGAAAAGCTTTATCAGGCTAATGATAAGGCAAAAAGAAAAGAAACAAAATATTAATAATAATATCTGTGGAGAGTAAGAATACAGTCGAACCAATGTTGAACATTTAACATGGAGTGTCGTGAAGAGAATATAAATATATGTAAACGTATAAGCTGCTATTTGGAACAGTGTAATCGGATCTGTTAAACCTGTGGTCGGCAAAGTGCGGCCTTAAAAAACTGGCCGAATTAAATTTTAAAAAATTCAAAAATTCTTAAAAAACTGGGGATTGAGGACCGTGACTGCCTTGATAGAGAAGAATATAGAAGGAAACTACAAGGAATAGCAGTTCTTGTGGACAGGAAGGAGACGAAGGAGGGTATGGCCTGGACAGAAGAGAGGAAACAGAGGCAATCAGAAAGAATGAAGGAGATATGGATGATGAGAAGGAACAGAATTAAAAATCCATCTTCGTAATATTCGCGTGGTCTCTATGGCCTTTTCGTGAAAAAAAAAATTAAAATTCTTTTATAAATCGAGAACATGTATAATTTTTTGTTTAAGTAATTAAGCATGTAATTAGATAGGTAATTAAAATTTTATATTGTTGTAAAAATACGTAACGAACATCGAGTTTAATTTTACTAGTTTCAGTAAACGTAAACACAAACCATGTACAAGCTACCTGCTGAAATTGTTCGTTTGCTTTAGGTGTACTTCTGTGTGATACAAAGGTACCATTTTTTCTAAAGTAGTAGGGGTACAAATTGGCATTACTTGTAGTATGCACAGTTTTGTCTTATCTACCCGGTCTGCCGTTGTCCTGTCTTATTAAAAAGTTGTATTTTTCAATATAGCTGCACATCTTGCAGGTATTTTTTCAATATTGCAATCATCCAGCAATATTAATATGGCAAGTTTTGTTTTTAGCCAAGAGATTGCTAAGAGAGGGAAATCGTACACAGACGGCGAATACATAAAAAACTGTTTTATAAATGCATCCGAAGAGCTATTTCTGGATTTTAAAAACAAAGCAAGTGTTTAGGCTTGGTTAAAAAGTATATAATTTTAATTGTTTCAAAAAGAATCAAGTTTAATTTTAATTACTGATTTTTTTCTTCACCTTTCCAATTATGAAAACCAAAAATTAATTTGTAGTTTAGAATATTATTTTGTCAATTTTAGGTGATAAGTTTCATTTATTGTAGTTCATCATTTGTTTAAAAACAAAACACATGTTTTTAAGACGTCCAGTCGCTACATTAATAATATAGTACAGTCTGGCATCTGATCGCAAGAAGATCGCATCTCGTTTTAACCGCTTCCATCGACTGTCTGGATTAGATGTTATGAAGATCGCACCTCATATTATTGGCTTGTACAGTCTTGGCTTTTAATGCAAGAAGAGAGCACCTCTTGCGAACAGTTTGCATATTATACAGCTACTAACCATTTACATCAACAGTCTGGTTTTTTGATTGCAGTTCGTATTCACCGCTTACTTACATCGACTGTCTGATTAAGATGGTATTTGGATCCTGAAATTGCAAGGTGTGCACCACCCGCTACAGTTAGAGCAAACGCATTGAAGTGGAATAATCGCATTGAACTTCGGTCTTTTCATCGTTTGATGAAGGTCATCTGGAGATAATTGATCTTCACTTCGTTGGTTGAACTTAATTTTAAACATTTAATTCATTTTAATTTACCATTTTCAATCTGTTAAGGTTAAACGATTTTCTTTATTTACAAAACTTTATTTATCTTATTTTAAACTATTTATAGACGTAAATTCTTTCTCAATTGTAAAATTTGTTTTAATTGAATATTTTCCATCGGATGTCTTTTTTTTTTTGTTTATTTGTAAATACATATATAATTAATCTGTTACATAATTGGGAAGGATTATTTTCTTTTGTTTTATATTTTCCCAATTTCTTGTTGTTTCATATGTTTTAATAATTAAGGACGCAGTAGAACCGGCTGGAAAGGGGACGGCGGTAGGCAGCCAATAGAGGTAAGCCTCTCTTCCCAACAGCAGGTATTCTGAAAAGAATTAATGAGTTACCATTGTCTGCCAAAACCATTAAAGATAGAACAATTAAAATGTGTTCGAATATAACCACTCAGCATATCGAAGATCTGAAATTGGTTTCGGCTTTATCAATAGCAGTTGACAAGTCTTGTGACATAAATGATACAGCGCAAGTTTCCCTTTTTGTAAGATTTATGTCTCATTCAGGCCCTAAAGAAGAACTTTTAGGATTATTGCCACTCAAAGGTCAGACGCGTGGAGAAGATATCGCAAATGCTGTAATTGAGTGTATGGATAAACATCATATTCCCCTCGATAAAATTATGTCGATTTCAACAGATGGGGCCAAAAATATGACCGCCGTAAGAAAAGGGTTTGTCGCTATTTTGAAAGAAAAAATTAATCACGAGATACTTGTTTACCATTGTATCATTCATCAAGAAGCGCTTTGTGCGCTAACATTTCCGTATGAAATTTGTAAAGTTATGGAATTAGTGATTACCATTATCAACTCCATTTTAGCTAAAGCTCCTAATCATCGCCAATTCAAAGATTTTTTATTTGAAATGGAGAATGAGTAATGGTAATCTGCTTTATAACTAGGTACGTTGGTTATCAAGAGGGAACGTTTTAAAACGTTTCGCGTCCCTTTTTCCTGAAATTAAAGCATTTCTCCTTGAGAAGGGCGTTTACTATCCAGAACTGACTGACGATCAGTGGATCCATAACTTTTATTTCATGGTAGACGTTACGTCTCATCTAAATCAGCTTAATCGTAAACTACCAGAGAAAGGAAACTTAATTTTTTCGATGTTAGAAGAAGTAATAACATTCGAAAATAAACTATCCATTTTTCCGCAGGATTTTGAAAGGGAAACATTGTTTCACTTTCCGAGCCTGCTGAAGCATCGCCAAGAAAATAATTCCTCTATTGATAAACCCCACTTTAAAGCAATAATTTTAAATATGAGGGAAGCATTTCTCAGCAGGTTTCAGGAACTTAAAAACAGCAGAGCAACTTTAGCATTTGTCAAAAATCCCCTTAATGCTACGATAACCGAGATGAAATTTTCTCCTTTTGAAATTGGCATTGGTAGCTTTGAACTATAATTGCTGGATTTAGAAAAACAAGGAGATATGGCGCTCTAAATTCGAACGTCTTTGTGTTGAATTGGAAATATTGGAGAAGAAAAAATGTGATCTTAGTTCAAAACACAAGTGGTCTGCTTTGATTGACCTGCAGAAGGAAGACATGATCATCTTCAATGCTTAGAATTGTATTCCTTACTCTTACGATCAGCTGAAAAAGCTCGCGTTTGCTGTTCTTTCCCTTTTCGGTTCTACATATATATGCGAACAATCTTTTTCAAAAATGAACATTATCAAGAGTAAACTGAGAATTCGTCTTATTGATGAGAATTTGGAATCATGCCTAAAATTAAAAACAACAACATACAAACCTGATTTACTCAAACTTTCCAAGGAGATGCAAGCACATTGTTCCCATTAATAAATATTTATTAATTATGAAATTTAGTTCTATTTAGTGTACTACTTATTTTGTGTAATAAAAGTTTACTAAACATGCAGATTTGGCTCCCAATTTTTTTTTAAATTGTTGTAATGTCCGTATTAGGCTCTTATGCCGACTAAGTTTACCGAGCACTGTGTTAAACCATCCATACACCTGAAATTATATAAAAAGTAGCAGAGAGATGTACTGATACAAACTCTCATATTTCCTTTCCAAAATATAATATCTCACAATCAGATTCTTCCATCTTTTCTACTTCCGTTATTGTTTTAGGAGGGATGAGTTATCTTTCAGGTTACCTACCAAGGTAGGTGAAATTAATTCCATGGGTCCGACACGATTTTTTTTTTTCAATTCCCTAATCATATTTCGAATAAATTCAATCCCATATATCTAAATTCTTAAATACATAAATTCTGTTTCAGGTTCCAGTGTCTTGCTTTTTTCATTCAGGATGTCACCTTGTATAAAGACCATGTATATTGTTTTCTCCCTAAATTCCATATGTAATTAATCTATAATGAATCTCTTGATATTGATGCATTGTATGATATTTTTAAAAACTAATACAATGTTTTTCTTCATATGAACATATTAATCAGAATTTTTTTTTCCCTACTAGGGTCCAAAATATTTTTTTAATTTGATATAAGCAATTATATTATAGAGTGACAATTGCAGTTTAAGTTAAAAATTTTATATAGGAAATCAAAAATTAATATTATTCTTTTTTAGAAAATACCTGTTCCACAAGTTTCGTTACAAATGTTAAATGACTCGAAGTTGTTGCGATTTCCTCTGCAACCTCCATAAACAAATTCTTTGCAGGTCCCGATACTTCGGTCAAATCCCCACTTCTTGAAATCTCCACGACACGGTCCAGGTTTTATGTCTAATGTGCAAACACCTGTAAAAGATAATTTAAATGTACATTTGTTAAATATGCGTAAACAATAAAATTATAAATCAGTATAATTTCCAGTTACAAGTTGGATCGGTTGAAACTTTGGAATCGTCGTCTTATAAATTGCATTTACATAAATTTTTCATTGCGGCTGAGAATTTATAAATAAAGAATAAGGTACTGCGATCCTACACCTGCAGTTAATAATTAATGCTGTATATCTATATCACCGTTGATTTACAAATTAGTATCTCTTGGCAGTTGGTATTAATATTATTATTATTATTATTATGCATCAACTTACTAATGGCATCTTCAGGATCTATTTCACACTTGACTGAATTCTTGCATTTAACAGATTCCTTTAGATTCACCGATGAATGGCAAAACTTGGGCACACTTGGGTTCTTAAAGCTGCGAGTTCTCATCCTGACCCCGTCACCACAAGTGCTAGTGCATGGACTCCAAATACTCCATGCCCCGACAGTACATTCTCGAGGGATCTGTGAAATGGCATTCATAAATTATAATATTTAAATCACTAATACAATTAAATTTAATTATTGAAGAATTAAATAAAATGTTGAATAGTAACTATGACTTTTGCTTTATTAATTTTTCATATTAACACCTGCAACTATTGAGTGTATGCTAAATGTCATTGTTTTATCCTTTTTTAGATGAATATTTCGAATAAAGTAAATGTTTATAAACCTCTTTTATGACGCTTGCACAGTTATGTTAACTGTTTCGTTTATAATAATGTGATCGTTAGGTCTTTTTAGTTTAGTTACCCATGAATTTTTAACTTTCATATTAACCAATTACTGCAGACACTAAAATATTTCCAACTTTATACGTCTGCCTTGATTTGTTACTGAATGCCCTCAAACTGAAGTTATCACAACAACACAGTTACAAACTAAATAGTCTGATAATGCTACAGAAATTGACAAGAACTCAATTTCCCCATCTCTTCGTTTGTTGTGAACTGAACAGCTATCTACTGGAAATTCAGAATGCATTATCCTCAGACTTCTTTAGAGGTAATAGTAGAAAGATGCATTTTTCAGGAGGGAAAGTGTAAAGCCGGCAAAAGATGAGGTGTATCGTTCCCCATGCCGTGTATTTAATCTTCAAAATCTCAGCTACTACTTATTGCTTCTACTATAATTGAGTTTTATATTGTTTATTTTTTAATCGTTCAAGAAAACTAAGAAGGAAAAAAAAGGAAATGAATACAAAAGGTTTGGTAATTCTTGTTGTTTTTACCTGGCTGGACTAATAATTAAGGGATGGATTTAAAAAACAAATTACAAATTAATACAAAATTAATATTCAAAATATAGCCCATTGTGGTCTACTCTTGAGCAGGCAATAGGGTAAATCAGCTTGAATAAATGGTACCCTATAGTAGCAAAAGGTAAGGAAGTATTCTACATCTGTTTGAACCTAGTGTGGAAAAGGAAAAAAAGTTGTTAAGTATTGGGAAACGTCAATTATAATCCCACTGCACAACAAGGGACTTTACAGGGATTGCTAAAACGACCGAGCTATCTCATTACTTATTACTCAAAGGATGGTCATAATCGCATATGAAACAACAATATAGGAAAGAAGGTTCAGAAACATATTGAAAAGTCCTTTAAAAGAAGCATTAAAAAGGAAAGGGGTGTACTAGAATAGACATTCTAAAGTGCAATAAGAAAAGTCTGGAAAACCGTCTCAAGGGAATCACATGTTCAAACAAGGGCTTTCAAAGAGAAAAAAAATATGGATCCAGACCACAAAGAAGCACACAAGACAGTATTTACAATGAGACAGCTATCCTAAGTCTTGGTAATGAACAAAGGATGCTACTTTTAGTATTAAGTTTCTTCACAAGTGAAAAATTCTATTTTCTGTTGACGTTTTACATATTACACAAAATATACTTGTTGGCATTTATTACTCAAAGATCCTATTTAAGGTGATTGAAGGGTCAAAATAAAATTGAAAGCAGCATTATTTCGAAAAAAAAAAATGCTCTGTGGGTAATCTGCAATAACTAAGCTGGAAAGAGATAATGGTCCACTGGTAAGAAAAAGGAATTTACTAGAAACGGGTTAAATCTCTCTTTTCATGGACAAGATCAGATTGATTCACTCAGGCAAATATTTTTCGAGAGTCAACGAATCACTTTGGACGAAAGGAGATCAGGATTATCTGAAAAGAGCATTGGGACCATAGAATAATCTAAATACTGCCAAAACTTACCTTAGGTTCTTGAGAATGGCAAACTGGTTCCATGCACTTAATTTTTTCCATTTTGCTGATATGTATGCACTTTCTTTGGTTCTCTTTGTTATTTACAAGAAGATCTCTGCTTCTGAACCTCATACCGATCCCACAAGTTACAGTGCAGTCTGACCAATCTGTCCATGCTGTCACTTCACACGCACTTTCATACTCTAAAGGTTCAATGTCCTCTTCACTTTCTCCCCTGCCGTGTAATAAAAACAGTATTAATACAAAATATTAAGGAAGCTACGTAAAACTTTCGTTTTTTCTGGTGAATTAAAACTTGATGTTTTAGACATACATTAATACACGTTTGATGCAATTAGGATTGATGAATTAATTGCCACTTCTACTGAGATTATTTTATTAGAAAACTAGTTCCGAATGCTAAACATTCACCATCAGTTCTTCGAGGTAACTAAAACAGAAACATTCACTGAAGATGAATGTTTAGCATTCGAAACTAGTTTTCTAATAAAATAATCTCAGTAGAAGTGGCATTTAATTCATCAATCCTAATAGTATTGATCCTTCCATCATGCGTACCTCAAGTGACATGTTTAATGTTTTATACATACATTAATACATATTCAATGTTCTAGACAAACATTAATACATGTTCAATGCTTCAGACATCTATTAACATGTTTAATGTTTTAGTAAATCATCATACGGCTCAAAAAAAAAAAAAGAAAAAAAATGTTTAAAACCCGCTTATGAGAAATCTCACAATTAAAATATTCCGATTGGGAAATTTATTTTAATTGTTAATTATTTCTTTTGATGAATAACCATTTGATATTAACACAGCAATCAATATTTAACATTTATGGTAATTTTTCTTTTTTTATTTAGTCGCTCTTGGTAACAGAGAGGTTCCCAACCCTAGAGTCAAAAACGATTAGTCTATTCTATCCCATAAAAGATAACTATAAGTAAAATAGTACATAGTTTTATTTTTCATAATGGATAGGAGGAAAGGGTTAGACTTACGGGCATTTGGGTTCCAATGCAGCACACATTTCCTTGGAAACGAGTTGCCTGTCACACTTGGATGCCTTCGCTTTGTCCGGATTAAGATAGTTCCTATGCCTTTCCCTGATTCCCTTACCACAACTAACACTACAACTGCTCCATTGGGAATATTCTGTCACCTGACATTCAGCTGTCACAAAAGAGCAGAAAATAGTTTCATGAGTAATTTAAGAAACGTTAGTTTAATCAGCATATAAAACTGCTGAAACTGCAGAATTTCTGAGCTTTTTTTTTGTATCCTTAATGTCCTAAATGTCTCACTACTAACCAATATAAAAATGTGCAAAATCAATTAAGTCATTATTATAATCAGTTCATTTTTTATTTTTTATTTCATTATCATCACGTTAAGTATTAATCATTATCATAATACGAATAGTTAGTCAATTATCTTCCTTAACAATAAAAAAGTTAGCCTTATCTTATTTATTTTATTCAATAAACAAGCTGATTCAAGTTCTAAATCATTTAATCTTACTTCCTTATGATTATAATCAGAACTTGGTATAGAAAAGCTACAAGTGGCCGAACGTTGAAAAAATGAAAATTGAGAAATGGAACTTTCTCATAACTCACCAAAAAAGGTTTTCCAATTACACAAAAATTAATTTTAAATAGAGATAGTTACGTCTTGTTTCATCTTCAGTGTTTTCCGTGTTGGAAACTTCTTCCAGAATTTCATCTTCGGTCATATCAGTGCACTTTTTTTTAAAAACATTTTCTCGAGTGATGATCAACTTTGCGAATGGGTTCATCTTTTGGTTTATTGGGTCGTAAAATGGAGATCGTGCGTCTTCTGGATAGGTGGCGGTTATTTTCTGTATTCTTTCTGGTGGCTCAGTAGGAACGTTAGGGCTCTGAAATAAAAAATATTTGCTACTAGCTGGTGAAATTGCTAAATGCTACCAGGTAAAATATTGATTACCATGTAAGAAATCCCACTGTCAGTTCCGGCGTCGTATGGATAGAGATCCAGTGTCAAGTTCTCGATCCAAGTGCAATTTGGAAGACAAAGGTTCAATCCGCTTATTCCAACAAACCAGTCGGGAGATGGACCTTATATAATAATATTTAATAATTTTTATAAATGGAAATTAGCATATGTCAATAGAATTGCCAGATAATCAAATCTATACGTTCATGTTTCGTCAAATACATATTTCACAAATCTATATATATATATATATATATATATATATATAATATATATATATATATATATATATATATATATTTTTTTTTTTTTTTGTTTCCCTTCCATAGTAACCCTATGGAAAGGTCGTTTATTTTGATATTTTTACAGATTCCATGCGCATTTGCATACTACCTGTAATTCACAGGTGAAATATTATTTTTACTTGTGATATATTACAAATTGTAAAAGTTCTATATAGAAATTAGAACAAACGGGAAAAATAAGAAAAGAAATAAAAAAAAAAAAAAAAAAAAAAAAAAAAAAAAAAAAAAAAAAAAAAAAAAAAAAAAGTATAAAGAGTAGACATGTTGATTTTCTGATGTGTCTTCAATTTTTTTTTTTTCTTAGTTTTTGATGAAGGGTGGTCTTCTTTCTTCACTTGTGTGGTCCAATTGATGTAGCAAATTTCACTAAAGGTTTCTTGAATTTTTTATATAGTTTCGCTTCTGGATATGGCCATGTGTCCCCATTCATCAATACTGTCTTTATCAGTAAGTATCTATTGTGTTCGTAAAGGGGGCAGTCATATAGTAAATAATGAAATGTTTGTGGAGTCTGTCCGTTGCATTCACATGTATCTGTGTTTTTCAAGTGAAATCGTTTCAAGTAGTGATTAGTTTGTCCATGTTCCGTTAGCAGTTGTGTAAATTTGTGATGTGTACTTTTTGGTGTATCGTGATTTTGTAGTGTGATGTTTGGGATGTATTTGTGCAAAGGTCGTCCTTTTGTTGAGTTGTTCCAAAGTTTGTCCCATTCAGTAAGTAAGTCTGTTTTAATATGTTGCTTAATAAATGAGATAGGAATGCGGTTGTAGTCTATAGCTAGTTCTGAATCGTGAGCAGCTGTCTTTGCCAATAAATCTGCTCGCTCGTTCCCTTCGATTCCACTATGGCCTTTGATCCAGATCAAGTTAGTTGGTGTTCCACGGTTCATTAGTTCAATCAAATTTGTCTTGAGTCGATGTGTCAGTGGGTCGTTGGATTTGGGGTTATTAGTTGAGTCTATTAATATCTTGTTGTCCGTGTAAATGGTGTATTTGTGTTGAGGAACGTACGTTTGTCTTAAAATATATTCTGTGGCCTTAACTACAGCTAATTTCTCTGCCTGATTATTAGAGCAGTTTTGGCCTAGTCTGTATTGTTCATCGTAGTAGCAGTTATTGTGATATAGAGTTAGTGCGCATCCTGTGTGCTGTTCGTCTTTGCTTCCATCCGTGTAAATGTCAATACTTCCTGTGTCTATGTCTGCAGCTCCTGTGTCTGTTAGGTACTGTGTTAGTTTAGCGTGTATAGCAGGATGTATCCAGTGTTTGGTGGTTAGTTCGTTTTCAATGTCCCTTGGCTCCATGTCCTTGTATTTTAGTCCTTGTTTTTTTATTTTGTATAATGTCGTTAGTTCTTTAATTTTTAAGCGAGTTGGTTTTATCCCAGCAAGCACACAGGCAGCGTCGTAAGAGACAGTGCGATATGCTTTGCTTATCCTTATTCCCATCAGTCTCTGAACCCACTGAAGCTTTTTCAGATTGATTGGTTTGACTGCTCCCGATTCCCAAACGGGTATGGCGTAAAGCAGTTTTGGGATGATAGCCCCTTCATAGATAATTTTTAGTGCCTCTGTCTTTAGGCCCCATGTGTTTCTTGCAGCGATAGTTAGTCCGTTTACTGTTTTTATTGTTTTGTTAACAACGTAGTCTGTGTGTGCTTTCCAATTTAGTTTCCTGTCGAATATTATCCCTAAATATGTCATGGTTTCAGTTTGTACAAGTGTTTTGGAATAGAGTCTAATGTTTAAATTTGGAACAATTCGTTTCTTGGTAAAAATTATGTATTTTGTCTTGTCAGTATTAAATTCGAGTTTATTATCTGTTGCCCATTTTTCCAAAATAATTAAAGCTTGATTGGTGATTAATTGTAATTGGGGGAAACGTTTACCAGTGACGAGAAGTAAAATGTCGTCTGCGTACGTGGTTATCTCTACATTCTCTGGAAGTACTAAATCGAATAAAGAATTAATCAGAATATTCCAGAGCGTCGGTGAGAGAGAAGAACCTTGGGGAGTGCCAATAGTTAGTTTCTTTGAAATTTGGAAGTTATTGGATCTAATTTCAACAGATCGATCCTGAAAGAAGCTTAGTATCAACTGAAATAAATTTCTTGGGCATTGGTACTTCCTCAGATTAAACATTATGGCAGGAACCCAGGCATTATCAAACGCTCCCGATATGTCGAGTTTCAGCATTAAACAATTTTTTTTATTATTTGTTGCTTATTCTATAAATGAATTAGTATAATAAAGAGCATCGATAGTACTTTTTTGGGGAATGAATCCAAATTGGTTTTTGTTGAGCAAGTCGTTTGTAAGTAAAAAGTGGGTAAGTCGGTTGTTGATTATTTTGTCTAGGACTTTGCTCATGATTAGGAGGATTGTAATTGGACGTAACTTGTTAGAGTCTCTCTTTGGTATTATATGTAACAGTCCTTTTTTCCAAGTTATGGGAATTTGTGTTTTGAGCCAGATCAGTTGATAAATTTTAGTAATTAAGTCTGGATAAATATTTGTGACTTGTTGTATAATGTCTGTATTGAATTTGTCATGTCCAGGTGTTTTTTCTTTTTATTTAAGTTCTCGATACAATGTAGGATTTCATTTCGTTCAAGGAGATGGTCATCGTTTGAAGCAGGGGGTGTATTTGCGTTAGTCCTTTTTGTAACCTGTTCTTGAGTAATGTCAGTCGAATTGTCCTCATGAATCAAGTTATCTAGTAGGTTTGTAATCGTTTCCTTGTAATCTTTCGTGTGTTCGTTATTGTCTGTTTGTACAGTTCGTAGAATGTCTTGGTTTTTCAATTTATTTGCTGCATATTTGTAAGACCAATTCCAGGGGTTAGTTTCTTCAGAGCAGTAATTTTTCCAAGAATCAATTTTTGATGTTTTCATAAATGCCTGGTATCTGTGTTTGCAGTCCAAATATACTTGTTTCTTTAGTGTTCTAATGTCTTTGTTAGTTTTTGTTTTTTGGTAAGATTTCCTAAGTCTGTTAGTTTGTTTCCTCAGTTCAGTTAGTTTGTCGTTCCACCAGGGTACTGTTCTGTGAGGTCTATTTTTTGTAAATTTAGTGTTAGTTAATTTAAACGTCATATTGCAAGTTTTAGTAATCGCTTTGTTAAAAATTTCGATAATTTTGTCCGCTTCATAATTGTTGATAATGTCGACGATTTCTGATTCTGTATCTAGTGTATTAGAGTCCGTTTCGAGTATATATATATATAAATGAATGTGCGTATATCTGTACTCCATAGATTCAAAAACAGTACATCCAATCGCCGTGAAAATTTGGGAAATTATTAGGTATATCCCCGGGAAGGTTTGTGAAAAAAAAATTTTAAAATCAGAGTTGGGGTTCTAGGTGTATGTAAATATCAAAATAACATTTATTTTTTATAAATACTACTTCAGTGCAGGTGTTTGTAAACAATTATCAATAAAACATATGTTCTAAATTAATCTATATCTATACTATTATATAAAAGGAAAAGCCATCTTTTGTTGGTTATAATGGTACAATGTTATATAGAGCTATAAATTGATAATAAAATTGGCTTGATTCAAATAAATTGTTATAAAAAAAGCTATAACAAAAAAAAATTTTTTTTGCTCCCTTGAGAAATTGTTCTTGATTTTTATATTTTCATGTGTGCTGAATTCGAATCTGAAGTCAAAAAAATGCTATCAGGCACCATTTTTGAGAAATTAGACGTTGTTTTTGAAAAAAAAAAAAATCTTTTTTCATAAATTTAATAAACTTTCTTATGTGAAAATCAATAAATTTCCCTTTCTACATCACATATATAAAATAATAAATTATTTAATTCTGTACTCAATTAATGTGTATATTTTTTCCTTTTGTAATCTTCATCACCTGCCTCCCGTTGTAAAGTCCAACAGAAGTCCGCAAGCATCTTCTCATTGCTTTTACCACTGTACCTTTTTTCCATCTGGGCTATGTCTTGATGAAACCGTTCTCCGTGTTCATCTGAAACTGCTCCCAAGTTGGGTGGGAAGAAATCCAAATGGGAATGTAAAAAATGAATTTTTAGGGACATGTTGCAACCCATGGCCTTATATGATGAAAGCAATTCTTCTACAATTTCATTGTAATTAGTTGCTCTTTTGTTCCCCAAAAACTGTTGACAAACTTTTTCGAATGCAGTCCAGGCTCTTCTTTCTGTTGCATTTAATTGTCTTTTAAATTCAACGTCCTTAAGAAAATTACGAATTTGAGGCCCCACAAAAATCCCCTCTTTAATCTTTGATTCGGTTAATCTTGGGAACTTCTTTTTCAAGTAGAAAAAACCTTCTCCTTCCTTGTCCATTGCTTTCACAAAATTCTTCATGAGGCCTAATTTTATATGGAATGGTGGGAGTAAAATTTTGTTCTTTTCAACCAAGGGGGGATTGACAATGTTTTTTTCACCAACTGTATCAGTGCGTTCTCGCCATTTCCTCACTATATAATGATCTTCTTTTTTCCTGCTGTCCCACTCACATAAAAAGCAGCAAAACTTAGTGTAACCACTTTGGAGACCTGTAAGGACTGCTACAACTTTTAGGTCTGCACAAATGCTCTATTTGTACTCGCTGTATTTAATTTTCGATTATAATCGAACGATATGTGGTTAGCGGCATTCTACACCAGTGTTTGCAATGGTAAAATTATTAAACCCCTCTGTACCAAATTTTAACTACAAAATCTTCATAATTCTAGGAAGATTTTAAATAGTATAGTTTACTATAATAATAATATAAATTCACAGTGATAAGTGGCAGAAGTTTGTCACTCTGTCATTAACTTTTATAGTTAGATATAAATTAAAATCCAGCCAAATGAAATCATTAAAATTATTTTTGCCGCACTAAACATTATTGCCTTATCAAAATATCGATTATTTTTTATATTGTGTTAAAAAATGGGGGACCTAACCATAGCTTTTGATGAAGGTTTTAAGAAGACTAATATTTTAATGATTTCAAATTCATTTTAATGTTTCAGGTTTATTTAATAAATTGTACCATTGGTTGTGTGAAAGAGCAGTAATATTACCAACAAATACTATAGCAGAAAATATTAACAACATTATTATTGAAAAAGTAAATTGTGACATAGAGAATATCTCTATTGATAGGGTTGTGAGCACTGATAATGCAGTCCATTATCCGCCAGAGTTTCTTCCTAAAACGTCTCTGTCCATCTAAATGACCAACACATAGATTAGATTTAAGGATTAAATATACAATAATGCTTTTCAGTAAACCACTGCAATAATTCCGGGTTACAGCTTTGAGTGAAAATATCTAGAAATATTGTGAGAAAATAATTCTCAACTGCATTATATTATTGTTAACAAATAAATCTTCAGTTATTAGTTAAACCTATCTAAGTTCGTTACTTATAAGAGCGGTCGAAGCCGTGACTAGGGATGCTAGTTCAATATAAAAATGAAAGATTTAATGTGATTTGATTTCTGAATGTTCGCAGAAGTAAAAAATAATTGATGTTATGTTTTATGATAAGAACTTTATTGCTAAATGCTACTACCCTATTATTAACTTTTTAGAATGATGGCGTTATAACAAATAATAATGTTGTTTATTGGGTTTTAACGTCCTTATTTACTCCAACCAGGGCAGGAAGGACGGGTTATTCTACAGGTTACCAAATTATTCTAGTCACGGTGGGAAGGTTAAGATTTATTTCGTGGGTCCGCCACAAAATAAATTTTAACCTCCCAGGTGGGAATCGAACCCACGATCTTCTATACCGAGCGCGCTGAGACCCTCGCCTCAACTCGCTTGGCTATCTAGCCCCCTTAACGAATAATAATGTATTAATTATTAACTTTCAATGCTAGGCACTTAAAAGTTTCTGAAATATTTTTATAAACAGCTTATTATATTGTAAACTATAATTAAACTAATACTCATTTAATTAAAGCCTTATAGTTGTATACTTGTAACAAATATTACATTATTATTATTATTATAATGATATTACCAAACATAGATGCCAATGATAATAAATGTTTTTTTGGATCAGCTTTGAAAATAGCCGTTGTTTTACTGTTTACATCTGGGTACCACAACCCTGCTGCGATAATAATTGACTTTAGCTGCTTACTCTGTAGACAAATGAAACCATCACTAAACAACTAATGAATATAAATAATTCCATCTTTTAAATTATCAAAATATCACATTTTATCAAATTGTTTCCTACTGTAAAGTGTGAAATACCTGGTTTCTCAATTCAGTTTCAAGTTCGCGGACAATCCCATACTCTGCCATTTGTTGCATTCCATAAGATGAAAGCATTCCTTCATCCCACATAGCAAAATCAGGAGAGTGGGTAGCTCCGATCAAATCAGAGAAGTGAGTCATCCATAGAATCGTAGGATAGTCCTTAGGATGGGTTTTGGAAGACCACAGCCCTTCAAATACAAGCTATAAAAACATCATTTATAACACTGATTACTGTTTGAATTGGAAAAAAAAAATAACATATACTAAAAAACAAAACAAAAAAAAACTGTCGCAATACTAACATTGTTGAAATACTAACCTTATATTTAGCGTGATCACAACTGCAGCATTTTTTTACTTCTTTTGGCGCTTGCTCTATGGAACATATTGTTTTATTTAGGGTCATCCATTTATTATTGACTTTGATAGCTGACCTAAAAACCAAACTATATTCATCATCTCAATTTCTGGAGAAGGATTTGAGTTTGGCGAGCACTTTCAAAGAAATATGGGTATGACTGACCGAAATGATAAAAATAGACACCATGTGTGCCATATCTTGAAGTTCTGCACTACCTGGACTTTTTAAAAAAATCTGTTATTGAGAAAGTATTACAATCTGCCCCAAAGTGGGCAATAAGTAATATGGATGGTTTTATGGATCCATTCCCACAAAAAATACTATGAGAATAATTAAAACGGAAAAAAATAAAATAATAATAATAACCTCATAATACAGAATACAATAAATAAAGTAGAAAAAAATAAATAAAGAATCTCAAACTATACAATGCATAAAGTAAAAAAAATAAATTACAAAAAAATATTTTTAAAAAACACACAATAATAATAGTAAAAATAAAAATAGGATTAAGTTAAAAAAAAAAATACAATTATACTTTATTTATAATTTACACACATCCTTGGTATCCCCTAACCAGACTTGTCCGTCCACTTACGGAGAGACTTATTGCAGCGCTGCTCTCTCAACTGCATTACTGGTGTAAAAAACAAAACAACGGAGTCTGAGTGAGAGCGGTATAGTACAGTCACTCAGGGCATGAGTAGAGAAGCTGACCAATGCCAAGACTCCATATCGAATTTTGTAATAGATTACAAGGCATTTTTAACCTTCGGAGAGGATTATAGGGGTGAGTGGAACTGGATAGGGATTGTGCTAGTGGATTAGGATGATGACAAAGTTTTTTTAATGAAATTTTGAAGGGTATGTATATACGTTTGATGTTCGAATATTTTGCTGTTCTCTAAAGTTCTTGTCTGTCGGTCCAGATGAACTTTAGGATAGTCTTGTAAATTAAAAACTTGTTGTCTATCAAACGTTGTGAGGTCTTGCATAGTATGCGGTATAGTTGGCTGAATCCTCATTTAAGTTCTTGTCTTTTAATTCTTGTATGCGGGTTCCATCTGAGTCTTTTGTCTAATATAAAATCAAGATATCGCCTTGTATCAGATCTGGGTAATGGGATCTTATTGAATAGGACTGTTGGGTAGGAACAACGGTGTAGAGTAGAGAGTAATGTGTGCATTTGGATTCATTACCTTTTATTCTCCATCTATTGCATTATAGTTCGATCTGTGAGAGGTGATTTTGGAGATTGAAAGGGGCTGTTTTAGGATCATGATGTGACGAAGTATAGCTGCATCAACCGCGAAGGCTGCTAGAACGTGTCGGGAGGATTTTTAGGATTTATTAGGTAGAAGTTGACTGAGGATTTGAGGAGTAAGGAGATCATAGCCAGGAGTTTTTCATCGATTTAGCTTTTGAGGTAGGGATTCGACCTCAGATGGGGTAACTGCTCTAGGAGGTTAGGAGAGATCTGTGGGAGAAGTCAAGAACTCTTCAACTGTAGTGAATTGGTTAGGATAAAGTTTAGGATTAGGAGTAGATGTTTGGGAAAGGTATTCGGGTATGTGCTTGGATTTTAGGATTTTTTTTTTTTGTTATGTTCCAGAGGGAATTATAATGAGTTAAAAGGGAAGAGAGGAAGGTCAAGTAATTGTATGTGAAACGATCGGAAGGGTGTCTCTTACGTTGCAATATTGATCCATAGTGGCGCTTGGCATGGATGAGGTCCAAGAGGTTTTGTAGTAAAGGGTTTTGTTCTTTGGGATTTTTGTAATATCGCTCGGTAAGGATGCTACCCAAGCGCCTTGCTAGATTGAGGTAGTGAAAGGGTGAATAGCATCATCCAGGTTTTCAGGGAATCTGTATTCCCTACACATAAAATCCAGGGATCGGTCAGGATTTGAACGAAGAGCTTCCTGTTTATTGTACCCCTGATAAATGAGGGCGAGTGTGATTTAGGAATTGGTGATGTGGATAGGTTTATGGTTAATGGGACATGATCAGATGATAGGCCGTGAAGTCGAGTAATTGAATAATTAACTGGCCCTAGGCCTTTGTGGATAAAAATGATTAGGAGATCGGGATTACGTGTAGAATCGGTAGGCCAATATGAGGGAGAGGATTTTACAAGGACAGGAATTTCGCCATCGGGAATTAGTAATTCGGGTTCCCTATGGTTGGTGTTTAATATTTAGGTCTGCTACTAAAATAAAATGTGGTCCTAGGGAATTTAAAAAGGAAGAGTATTGAGATTCGAAAAAGGGCTTGTTGGGAGGGGAATACGGTGATGCAATAGTTATAGGAAAGAAAAGAGTTAAAATTTTTACGCCTGTGGATTGAACGAAATTATGGACTGATAGGGGGAGTAAGTAGTGGGCGAGTAAATGATTGATCACATCGGATCCAGCATGTGCTGTTCCTTCTGGGTCGTCAGTCCGATAAGTTTCATACTGAGGTATACTGAGTTAAGGACATAAAGACGATAATAAATTGGTGTGGTCAGTGGAATTCGGAGGAGGAGGGATGTATGGAATCTGATGTGGGTTGGGGTTATAAGTATTTAGCTTTAGATGGATGTGGAAGTTGGGGTTCAGATTGATGTGAGGTAGGTTCAGATTGCTGCAGGGTCTATGGATCTTTGTCCGGTTCTGAGGCTCTTAACATTTCAGAATAGGACACGGTTTCGTTAGATATTTTTGATGGTTGTACTTAGGTCTAGATCAACTGCAGGTGTCTGTCTTGTTATTGTTGCATTCATCGGATTCATGCTGTTCGCCACACTTTACACAACGTGGTAATTATGCCAATAGCGTTGTGTGGCATGACAGTTATGTCATTGATTAGTTTAGTAGTGTTTTTCACGTTATAGATTTCTTCTACCCCTAATTTTCGCTCGAGGTCAACGAAGAATAGAGACAAGGCTATTTTGCTGGTTTTACCCCGCTGGTATTTATTGTCTCTGTGCACATTTATAATCTATCGGACCTTAAATCTCATCACAGTCAATTCTTTTTCTATGACATCATCTGGTGTTGAGGAATGTAGGTTTCTAATTACAACCCGGACTGATCTCTCCTGTTGTAATTAGTAGGTGTGAAAATCTGCCACTTTTTCCTGTGGGTTGCTGGCGTATCCGTCATAATCCTAGTATGGTTTGTCCGACTATGTCATACTATGTAATTGAATTTTTTTTATATTTTTTACAAATATGGGTGTGGGCTTTATCTATTTTTGATTGATTTTAGTTTCTATGGTTTCAGTTGTGTATGATAGTATTTGATAAAGGTTGCGTGTGAAGAATGGTGATTCTTCAGTTACTGTTTGGGTTGAAGAGTATGGAAGAGATTCCATATCTGTTGAGCTAGCTGGTGTTGCGGGGGGGGGGGGGGGGGTTCTCTATTAGAACGTTTCTGTTTTTGTTTAGCTGGAGAACATCTCGGGGCATTCCCTAGGCTTTTTGATCTCTTGGGGTTTGTATTTTTATTTGACATTACCATACGGAAATATCGCGTATCATACTAAAATAGCAACGATATAAGAGTTGTGAAGAGAAAAGAAAAAAAATAGAAGAAAAAATAAAATGTTTACCTATGAAAATTTTTTTTTACTGAGGAAAGCGGTCGCACAACGTACGAAATAGGCGTTTGCGCAGAAGTACAATACCTGGACTACAATTGGACAACGGAATGAAGTGGTTAAGCAGGGACCAGGAAGAATGGATTGAGATAGATGTAGGCTCCTCGACGCTTAAAATTGCACCAGAGGAAGGTAAAGAAGAAGAATGTTTCTTGATGTTCCTCTATTCTTCTAACCATTGTATCGATGCCTTCTTCCAACGCTTTACAGTTTACAGTACATGATGTTATTATGCAATCCCAACGTTTATTTAAAAATATATATGAAGTGATACAACAAAACTGTCTCACTTGATATCTGCACAGCCGGAAGAAGGAGCTAACCAGAGCACTGATACCTTCCTTTTAGCTTTTGTATTACTTTCCTTCAAAGTATTTATACATTCTTCAGAAAATGTGGTTTTACCGTCATTCATTACCTGTAATGCTCCTCCTCCATCACTCCCTTTAGTTGTTATAAGGAAGTGAGAAAATGATTTTTTGCTCTTTAATTCAACTACAAAAAAAAAAAAAAAAAAAAAAAAAAAAAAAAAAGATAAGAAAATGGTATTACGGTATGATGATATACATTATACCATGATGATTAAATAATATTATTGATATTATAGTAATTTTATTATCAGTATAAAATTAAGAAACATAACACGGATTTGTAAAATAATGTTTCAAGGGATAATAGTTTTTAGAAAAAAAAAAAAAATCCTTTAAGGTAAAACAGGCTGTATTTCATGGACTGTAGTGTTCTTTTTTTCATTTTTTTTTTCTCAAAGATCCTTTGCAAATAGGTGCTGCTATTCACCGCTTTTGGGCTTTTTGGGCAAATTCCTACGTCAATAAAGTTGCCTAGGCTTTACGCCTATTCGTAGGCAATTGTCAAATATTATATTCGATGGCATTTGTAAAAGAAATACTGAATGAACGAGGTGAATATTGAACTTATACTTCGCTGTACCTGACAAAATAATTTCTTATTTAGTTCTTGATATTTGTAAATAAACTTGAGAAAAATGTTTGATCTGATTAACTCATTAACTGTGCGAATCACAGGAAAACTTGTGTATTCTAAAACACCATATTTAAATTTTGATGTACCAGACATTCTATAATTTTGCACGCTTAAAAAATGCAATCAATCGTTTTATTTAAATTAAAACACTGAAAGATTTTTTTAAAATATATCAATTAGTAATTTTTTCGCGTTTTCCTAAACTTTCTGTATTGACTTTAAATGTTTATATATTTTTTTAATATATTAATGAATTTTCAAGGTTTCTTCTAGAGCGAGAGAGAGTAAACATTTAAACATTCCAGGAAGTGGAAATATGTTTCTCAAACATAAAATGTTGGGCAAATCATTAATTTTATTGATAAACTATTTTCGTTGCTGAATGTAGAAGAATCCAGCGATAAATTCCGAAGATAATAAATAAAAAAGAAAATAAAATGATGGACTAGTTAAATAAGAGGATAACCCCTTAAATCCCAGAGAAAACTTATTTACAGTTTATTGTTGAGTATTAACTATACACGTAAGACTTCACACACAAACGATAACAATAGCTGAAGAGAAAGTAATTTTAATATGAATTCGAAGCAATTATGTGGAAGTGAAAACTAGTAAAATCTTCCTGCAATTAGTGCAATATTGAGTTTTTTTTTCTACGCCAGACTCGTATGATACAATCTAGAAATTAAAAAAAAAAATTAAAGACGCGTTTAATAAATTGTTTCCTTGTTGTGAGTTATATATATTCATACAGTGAAATAAATAGAATTCAGCCTTAAAAGATTCGTTTAAAACCAATTTCGGATCTTTTGTGCCGAAGCAACTTTTTTTGGCCCAAATGTGGTATTTTTTACGTATTATGCAGAGATTTTTGTTGTCTTTATATAATTTCAAAAGGTAATTAACCTTGTACTTTAATAGAAAATTTCATAATTTGAAATTTATATATATATATATATATATATATATATATATATATATATATATATAAGTATAGACTATATATATATATATATATATATATATATATATATATATATATATATATATATATATATATATATATATATATATATATATATATTCATATTTAATTTAATCAAAAGATTAAATGATTAATCGATTAAAGTACTTACTATGTACCGTTTCAAACTGAGATCTTGATCATTCGACCCGACACGCTCGGACACCGCAACTCCCAAGTCCATTCCACAGTTTTAATGAAAATATATTTCAATTAAGAGAATACATGACGATAATAGTAATACCTTTAACTTTAAATTATTAAACACAAATAGAGTGTTATAAAAATAGATCCAGGTATATTGAGACTACCTACCATTATGTATCCAGATGAACTTAATTCCTACTTTGCTGACCCCCACCCTAAAGAACTCCCCGTAAACACGTTATCCTATTCTATTCCCCAAACCCCTTTTAATTCTAATAACTTTTATTTTCCTAATATTTCCCCTAATGACCTAATTGATTCAGTCTTTAAATCTCGTACCAATGACCATGGCTTGGATCAAATACCTTTAAAAATAATCAAACTCTGCCTTCCATAACATATATAATTTCTCCTTACAAAACTCTATTTTCCCTACAGCTTGGAAAAAAGTCCTTGTTCGTCCATTAAATAAAGTTCCTTCTCCTTCCTCAGTTTCCCACTTTAGACCTATATCAATCCTATCAAATTTATCTAAACCATTAGGAGAATAAATTAAGTCTAAATCCAGAAAAAACAAAGGCTATTCTCATTGGGTCAAAACCTCACCTAAAAGCTCTTCCCTACTATCCACTGCTTTTCCTAAAAAAATGTCTAATTCATTTCTAAAATTCCATTAAAAATCTGGGAATAACTTTCGATCAACATCTTGCATGGAATAGCCATATCTCTCAAATCACGAGGAAATCTATTTTTATTCTCAAGCAACTTTCACATTACCGTGATTCATTACCATTAAGTACTCGAAAACTTTTAGTATCATCACTCATTTTCCCTAACTTTGACACGGATGCATAGTATATGGAGGGCTGTCTGATGAGCTCGAGATGAGATGTAAAAGAGTAATGAACTGTTTTATTAGATTTATTTTCGGGATCTCCTGACGTTCTCACATATCTCACAGGTATTCTAAAATTGGGTGGCTGTACCCCGGTTTTCGACGTCAATACTTCCTGGGTGCTCTCATATTTCAAACCTTGAAAATAACAAATCCCACTTATATCCATGACCTCCTTACTCTGCGCTCCTCCATTCACCTCTTAAATACTAGAACCCAACCCATCAACCTATACACTCCGGCGCATCGAACTGCATCCTTCGAGAAATCCTTTATTATCCGTGCTTCCTCGTTATGGAATTCATTACCCATCACAATTCGAAAAAGATCCACTCTTACTTCCTTTAAACATCATTTATTCCTTTACCTCCTTCATTTTCAATCTTCCGAGGTAATGTAAAACATGAATATTTATATAATATACATTATAATAGTATACAGAAGATGTATCCTCTTACAAGATGTCTCAGTTATTTTTTTAACACATAATTTAATTATTTATCAATTTTTATTATCATCTATTGTTATTATTTATTATAATTAATTATCAAAGCCAGATGATTGTCCTATGTACTGTAATCATATGTTATTCTTAGGGGACAAGTAGTCCCAGAATAAAGTTCATTTTCTTCTTTCTTCTTCTTCTTATGTACAATCATAATGGAACTAACATTGAAAAATATCAAGTTATGAACTGATATGCCATTACTAAAAAAGAAGATTTCTTTAACATCAATATTTAAATAATTACGAATGGTTGATTCTTAAAACATTATCAATCGCTGATAATATATCAATGATTGATAAATCATAATAAAAAAAAATTGAAATTTATAAAGTTACTTATATAAGATTTTTTGGAAAAATACAAAACATATTTAGGTTAAGTAAATTTTTTTTGCGATAAAGAAAATTATAAAAAATTAGAATTAGAAGTTTCCCAAAGATTAAAATCACATAACTAGTCATAGTTAATTATTTAAATTAATATTTTAATATAATTATTTCGCTAAGAAAACTAAATAAAATATATGAAAACAGTAAAACGAATGGACTTCAAAATATTATAAAATGAACAAATGAATAAAAAATATTGCGATGAATGTATTAGTAGGTACGTGTACAACTTGCATCGAATATTGGAATTAGGAACACTTTGAATGAAATTACAACCTTAATTGAAAATTTTGGATCAGCCATTTTATATTCAAAAAATGAAGTAAAAATATTTAGTATGTAGTGAACAAATTAATATACTTTAAATAAAAAACCGCAATATTCATGACGTGCAATGTCACAATATAAGTTTAAGAACATAGTAAGAAAGAAAATAATATATCTTTATGAGTCAAAAAATTTAATCAGTTAATTTAGACACTGACGGTGGGGTGAGGAAGTGACCACAGACGGAACAAACTTGAAAACGAATGAGAGTTTACCTTAGAGTGTAAGATCCCTCCCTAGGAGGCTTGGCAATGGCTCAGAGATATGTTAGCTTCTGTTCTCACGACTTCGAAGCAGCAAGGGTAGGAGGGGCGTAAATAAAACGTTTGAGATCATAAGACGATCCCACAATACCATCGGAGGGTTAAGCCACGTAGAACTAAGTCCTCCAAGAATAAGGAAAACATCTGCCTCATTAATTATCAATAATAACTATGTCACAACAAATATTATTGCTACACCGCTTCTTTCGACGGGTAAATCGTCTTATTTTAAAGAACTTATATTTCTTTGAGAGAGTTAAAAATTAGGCTAATACGTAAATGTTAAGGTCGAATAACACAGGTTCACGAATTTAGTTTTCGAGAAATTTTGTCGGACAATTACAAATTAATTCAAATAGATTTTCCCTCGCCTCCTCCAAAAAAGAAAGGTTGATATTATTTAGACCGTCGGTATTTTAAAATTAAAAATGGAAACCTTATCGAAGTAGTGATATTGAGGTACATATTCGAGAAATCTTCTAGTATTGTATGAATTACGTGTGTGATGTCCTTTAAAATTTTTTACCTTGATATCATTAGGTCAAATGTTTCATATGTTTTGGTTCAATTCATGGACTATTCCATTAAAATCATTTTATAGGCTATTCTGTAAGAGGTTGTTTTAAATAAAATTGTATGACTGGTCTCGTTCAGTTATTTGTCATTGTTAATCTAGCATTCCATCCATGGAACCGAATTTTGAAAATAAGTTAATTTCTGAAATCCATTGGAAAACACTATTTTTAGATTCATTGCAATAAACAACTGAAATTTATGATTAATACAAAATCATTCACTTCTTGTATCACTTTATCTCCTAAAAATATTTTTAATCCGAAACAAATTAAACAGTATATAAAGTTAGCAAAATTCTTCGTAACTAACCTGTATATATTGTGGAAGGCACGAAATGTTGCGGGTTACCCCATATATTCAAGTCCAGAAAACTATTCCGGTTCTCTGGTGGGAAAATGTGGCATGCGTTGATTGTCGATAATAGGTAGAAATTAAACAATATCACAAGACGTCTAGGCATATTTGGTCTGAGCTAAGAGCAAAACAATGTTCAATTTATGGAATGTCTGTGGCCGACTGCTTCCGGGGATGAGGCTCCTGCTCAGTGGTTTCTAGAATTATCTGATGACCCCCTCCCCTCTTCCTTATCACTATCTTCAGTTCATTTAAAACTATACTACTTTTTTTTTTTTAACTCAATCAGAATAAACAAACGTTGGTTATTACAAAATATTTATTTCGTGTTTAATTATTAAAAAAAAATAAAAAAATCCAACTGAATAATTGAATACTAAAAATCACAATCTAGTAGAATGGGATAAAACGCCCCCTTCTTAAAAAAAAAAAACTACAAAATCATTTTACAACAATTAAACGTTTCAAATTACATTTAGGATCTAAAGCTCTTGATCATTTTTTCTATGAGAAAATAACACTAGTCAGGATTTAAAGAAAATACCGTTTTATCATGAAGTGTTATTTGATAAACATTACGAATCATAATTAAATCGAAATATAGGTTAAAAAAATTTATATCATTCCATAAAATCGAATACATTTTTAACAAATATTACTACAACAAAATACTGTCTCCAAACAAGAAAGAAGGCAACTCATAACATTGACGAATCAAGCTTTGCTAGAAGCAGTTTTATTTATTGATAGATGAAGAATGTGATTGCGACCAGCTGTACAAGGTTTTGTTCACACATGGCTCCAAGATCTATCTTATTAAAAATATTTCATCAAAGGCTGGACCATATTCACGATTTGAATAATTTAATGTTTTTTTAGTGTTTTCCTTCCAGCAGTAACCCTGTTGAAAGGGATTTTATTGATTTCTATACACACCATACTTAAAAGTATACAATGTACATGTAATTTTTAATTTTTGATTTGATTATTATTTTACATATTCATATACGTATTACATGTGTCGGAAGGTCAATATAAAAAATAAACAAGAAAAATAAAATAAAATAAAGAACAAGAACTTATACAGGGTGAGTACCTCTTAGTGCAAAAGAAAATATTGGGTGAAACTAGATTCAAAATGTAGCAAAATGCCGCAGACCTCACCTTTTTATTCCAATCCGTTGCAGATATACGACAAATCAAAGACGTTTTTGAAGAAACCACGTTTTTTTTTTTTCCATAAAAGCTGTAATATCTCCATTTTGTTTAAATATTTTTCAAATTTTGACCACATTTTTGGATTTAGCATTAAATTTTCTATAATAGCTGAGTACCTGTAACCTTGGATTTTACAAACTTGGTATCTAAAGAAAAGCTTGATCGTCACCTTATTTGGGGAAGTCACAATGTCTTATATTACTTCAACGCTCACCGTTTTTCGAAAATACTATCCACAAAACGTCAAGTCTCACAAAAACTTGCAAATTTAATCAGCTTTCGAATGATATGTTAAACGTAATGATTTTGTTTCAATTTCATGGAGAAATTCACTTTTGAAACCGAAAAAACATGGCGTTCTCATTTGGCATACAAAGCAGTTACTTGTGTAAATGAAAATGTGCTTTTTAAACACAATTAAGTCTTTTATGATTATTATTTAGGATTTATTTTATTAGATTTTCAATGTAATGTTTAAAATCCAATGATAATAAACATAGACCTCAATTTTGCCGATAACTTCTGAATACAGATTGTGTTGAAGAATACTACGTTTTGGGGTGAATTTTATGGGCAGATGAGTCTGTTTTTACAAGGGATTTAAAGAGTTAATTATGTTTAAAATGCACATTTTCATTAAAGCTGAAATCTGATTAAATTTGCAAGTTTTTTTTTAAGATTTGACGTTTTGTGGATAGTTTTTTCGAAAAACGGTAAGCGTTGATGTAATATAAGACATTGTGACTTCCCCAAATAAGGTGACGATCAAGCTGTTCTTTAGATACCAAGTTTGTAAAATTCAAGGTTACAGGTACTCAGCTATTAGAGAAAATTCAATGCTAAATCTAAAAACGTGGTAAAAATTTGAAAAATATTTAAACAAAATGGAGATATTACAGCTTTTATGGAAAAAGACGTGGTTTCCTCAAAAAAAAGTCTTTGATTTATCGTATATCTGCAACGGATTGGAATAGAAAGGTGAGGTCTGCGGCATTTTGCTACATTTTTGAACTATTTTCACAATTTTTTTTTTTTACGCTAAGAGGTACTCACCCTGTATATGAAATGAAATAAAATGAAATGAAAAATAATTTTTATTGTGGGACATATTGTCCCCTAAGAATAACAGACATGTATAATAAGTTGTACAATAGTCAGGCTATCTTAATTTCAAATGAAGATAATAATATGTATAAAAGATATAAAATATATATATATATATATATATATATATATATATATATATATATATATATATATCAATTGAAAATAGAACTTAGTGATAAATATATACATGAAAAAAAGAGAGAAAAAAAAATAGGACAACAAAATAATAATAACTATATGCTAATAATTGCAATGCATTCAGAAAAATAAAGAAATATAAAAATAAAAAAAATCAATAAAATAAAATAAATATAGTGAATAGAAAGGAAAAGATATATAGAGAAAAAAATATTAAGACCTAGTTGAATGGTAATATGGCAAAATATTTACAAATACCTAAAAGGTAATATATATATATATACAATTGATAATAGCACTTTATCAATCAGAAGAAAGTGAAAATAAATAATAATAATAATTTATACGAGAAAAAAAAAAAAAAACAATTGTTGGGGAAACAAATGTCAAAAATGAAAATGAATTTAAATTTATACAATGATATACTTATTGAAGCAAATTCATTGGCATCGGATATGCGGAATTTTATTAACTTGACTATCACTCATATTGGCGGCATCTAACTGGGATTTAAGGAGATATTGGAATAGGAGAGTTTTTAATGAGTTTAAGGAAGAAGCATGTCTAATTCCAGAAGGGATCGAGTTCCAGAGGGTAGTGGATCGAGCTAGGAAGGAGTGTTGGTATAATATGTGTAATGTTCGGTGGAAAGGAGTATATAGGTCAGAGGAACGTGATCTTGTTGTGAGTTGGGAGTGGACGGAAGACTTGAATATCGGTAAGTTATAGATCTAGGGTGGGCAATGGTTATTAATGACATAGTACAGGAAAGTGCCCAGGAAATATTGTCTACGGGACGATGGATAGAGCCACTCCAAGGCAGTGTAGAGTGCGATACATGGGAACGTCTCGGAGTTCCGAAAACAAATCTGATAAAACTGTTCATGATTCGATGTAATGTGTCCCGGAGATCCATCGAGAGGCCCCCATACACCACACACCCATAATCAAACTGAGGAAACTAGGAGTTTTCGTGTGGATTGAGGAAGGGAATGGCGGGAACGATGAAATAATTTGAGGATTCCTATTGATTTACGGACTATTTGGGCGATTTGAGGCTTCCAGGAAAGGTTTTGGTCAATAATGATTCCTAGGTTTTTAGTGGAGGAACAGGAGGTGATAGGTTGATTATTCTGGTTTAGGGTAGACACATCGGTAATGGATCGGAGAAAGGGATTTGAGCCGATTATAGCTTGAGTTTTTACTACATTTAACTTTAAATTATATAGGTTAGCCCAAGCACTGATTCTATCGAGGTCTTCCTGAATCTTGGAAAAAGCTTCAAATAATTCGGCAGGAGGAAAGGATAAAAATATCTGTGGGTCGTCTGCATAAAGGTGGTGGGAACAATGAAAAATTGACTGGGGGAGATCATTAATGAAGGAGTTGAAGAGGAGAGGCGAAATGCTGGAACCTTGGGTTACTCCGGAAGACAGGGCTAGGAAGTCGCTAGGAAGTGGTCAATGGAATCAAAAGCTTTGGAGAAATCTAAGAGTATCAGGACGGTCAGTTTTTTTCATCTATGGCGGCATGAATATCGCTTATGATTTTGATTAGTGCAGATTGTGTGGAATAACCAAGACGGAAACTGGATTGGATAGGGTCCTGGATAGATGGGAACCTTCCAGGAATAAGAAATTTGGGATTGTACCAGTCGTTCTAGGGGTTTTGAGAGGTTTGAAAGGATGGAGATTGGGCGATGATCTGCAGGGCGATAATTAGGAATTTTGTTGATGGGATGGACAATAGATTTTTTCCAGGGAGTAGGAAATATGGCGTTTTGCAAGGAAAAATTATAGATGTGGACAAGGAACGGGAAAATTTTTGGGAGGCATAATCTTATTAGTTTAACCAGGATACTATCTGGGCCTATGGAATTGGTATGAGATTTCATGAAAGAGGAGATAATATCTGTAGGAGTAATGTATGAAAAATAAAAGCCATTATAATTGAAAGGTGCTTCAGAGGAGGAACTGGTATAACGGGAAGGAGAGGTGAGAACAGATGAAACGAAATAGGCGTTTAGGTCGTTAGGTAAAATTGGGAAGTTGGTTGAGGTTGAGGATCCAGAGGGGTTATAGAGGGAGAGTTTTCGAAGGAGTTGCCATTTTGACTTGGAATCGGAAGAGGACAAAAGGGCTTTGTGGAAATAGGAAGATTTCGCATGTCGAATTCTTACTTGCACCAGGTTACGGAGTACTTTAAATGCTTGATAGTCCACGAGTCTCGTTCGTCTAAATCGTCTTCCTGCAGCTTCACGCTTCCTCTGCAGATCTTTAATTTCTTTAGACATCCATGGTGCAGGCCGACGGCGAAAGGTAGAGGTTTTAAGTGGAGCGTAGGTATCGAGGATACTGAGGAGATTGGTTGTGAGTATTTCCACCATGGCGTCAATGGAAGAGGTTGAGTAGACTCCACTCCAATATAAGGTTTCGAGGAGAGGTGGGGGGTAAGAGAGTGATCGGGAAGGGAGTCGGAAGAGGAAGGGATGTGGGGCTTAAGCCACGTTCTGGAAATAGATATAATATGGTAAAAGTTTTGTGAAAAATGTTGATATAATTCTTCAAAATGGGCAGGCAAGGGTTGGGAGTTGACGTGACAGGCAGTTAGGATACTAGATATACTGAGGAGAGGTTAAGGAAAAGACACTTATGGTTTGGGAGAAAAAAAACCTGTGATATGAGTAATAAGTAGAAAAGAGCATTGTATATTGAAAATAGATAAAACTAACAAATTCAGTTTTAAAATTTGTAACCAACAATTATGTAAAATTAGAAAAATAAAATGAAAAAAAAACGATGTAAAACTATTTATGTTGGAAAAATTTGAAAGTCGAATTTATGAGAGATATAAAATTCAAAAGCAAGCATAGGCGATAGCACGAAATAAGCCAATATAGTGACAGAAAATGTGAAATGTGAAAATGTGACAGAAAGCAGATTAGACATGTAAAAGTGGAAATCAGTAAAATACCATAAAATTAAAGAATGAATTAAAAATAATTACGTGGGAATAAATTTGTGAGATATATATAAGGGCTATAAAATTTAAGTGTCAAAGATACCATGAAATTCGTTTCTGTGATGTCAAGGATTACCAGAAATAGTTTCACTAGAGCTATATCAGAAAGTCAAATCAAAACGTCCAGATCCTGTGGCAGGTCGATAATAGTGACAGGGTGGCCATCGTCTTTCCTGCAACGCACTCTACCGCCCGCAAACCAGACATATTTTACTTTTGCTGTGGATTTCTTCTGACGAGCCAGCCAGTAGAGGTGCCTATTGGTCAGTGTCATCTCTTCTTCGAGAGAAATCCTGTGGGAATCATTTTCCTGCCAACCAATGTCGCGAGTGGTGAACTCTCTTTTCAATTTCCTTCTTTGCACTAGATCATTCCGCACTGTTTGCCTCACAAAGCGTACGATAACGGGAGGCGGTCTGGGATCTTCTTTTCGAGATATCTTACGCTCTACAGAGTCTAGGTCCTCTATATTAATCTTCAGGCCAAGGCCTGCTCCCACGCTGGTGACTAGTCTCGCCCGGGCGAACTGGGATACCACTGATCCCCAGAGACTTGTTAAGCAGTACCTGCTCAGCCCTATTCACCCTGACCTCTAAACCCTCCACCTTTAATTTAAGTGTTTTATTTTCTGTTAAAACCTCTTCCAGACGCTTTGCTTGACTTTTGAGATGTTTTTCAATTTTATTAAGTCTATCATTAAGCTGAAAAGTAAGCTCGCCGTACTTCTCGAGGGCCGTTTTGAGGTTGTTGATATTTTCTTTGGTGTGGGCTTCCGATCTATTTCCGCCGCAGGTATTTCTGACACGCTGATGGCTCTATGTTCTGGTCTAGATGTGATTTAGCCGGACTTGTTGGTTTGCTAGTAGACGAAGATTTTTTTTTTCTTTTTCACATTTCGAGCATGACCATTTTTTTAAAAATGATTTTAAATCTTCTGTCTCCTTTTCTTTTAAATTACAACATTTTCCGTGAAATATTATTTTGCATTTATGGCAACTTATATTATATTTATTTTCACAGGTTATTGTCCCTTGACAAATAGAGTACACAGCCATAATAATAATATTTATAATGGAACTCACTGTAATAATGAAAATAAATATGACCAGCTGGCAGCTGGCTTAATACCTTCAGGATTAAGCTTCTTGCCTTCGTGATTGAGTATTTTTCTCTTTTCAATAGATAAAACATTAAAAAAACTTAATGAGCAATTAAAATGTTTAATATAACTGAGTTTAAATAACTATTGACTTTCATGAAACGAGCAACACACAAAAAAACCCGGTGAAAATGGATAAAATAAACAGTAATGACGAACAGGAGTACAACGATGTTAACTAGGCGCGGTCTCTAATCAGACTCTAAATAATTCAAAAATCAAGCAACAAAGTTATATAGAGAAACATTTATAAATATTTAATGGTTTAAAGATATTTCGTATTTATATCCTCTATTTTTAGTATGGAATTTTTAAAAAATATTTTGAAATATCCAAATAAATTGTTCATCAAACATTGACCATCCACTGGCCAGTGTACTAGTTTCTATACTGATTTGTCTGTAATCAGTGAGTATTCTGCATTCATATATGAGGTGGTGTATATTTTGTTCTTGTGTGAAATCATAAGGACATAACGAATCTCTTATTTAAAATTGATAAAAGTAACTGTTTACTGCCGTATGTCCTGTGATTCCTTGTGTAATGTAGAAGTTAGTCCATGAGTCTGATTTAATGTAGGTCTGTAAGTTTGGAATGAAGTTATATAGATGTCTTCCCTTGTGTGTTGTGTTTGAATTCTGTAATTTAATGGATATGAGACATGTTAATGTAATACTCTAAAACTTAAGAACTCATTGTATGTTTTAGAATATCATTGTGTGTAAGTGAGGATTACCTTCCTCAAAACCAATATATTAATGAATTAATGTTTTATTCCAGGTAAAAAAAAAAAAACAAGTTATAACTTCTTAAACAAACAAAGACTTAATATTAACTGATTTCAGGAAAAATAACAAGGCACATTAATACTAGGTAATAGACAACTTATCGTCAAACCTAATAATAATTAACTTACAAACTAAAAACTTATGTCCTGGATCTCATACACCTTAAATTTTTTAAATTCCATCACAAATTTTCCTACCAGCCCTTTGTCTCTATCATTCCAGTGGTTTGGGTATCCCTAGGCTTAGGGTATATACAGTATGATTGAATTTTTAATTTTGTTCATCTTTTTACTATATTATGGTTAATTCATTTAATTTAATTTTATATATTGTAAAAATTTTTGTAGTATCATGGCCGCTATTAACATTACGTAGTTAAGTGCTCTGTGCTTGTGACAATATTATCAGTAGTATTAACTAAAATCCTTCAGCCAAACTTTAAACCAGTGAAAGTTTATACTATGGATTCATTATACAAACATACTGGGTGAGGTGAGTGAGTTAATTATTAATTAAAGACAATTAATAATAAAGACAGTTACTAGAGAATAGTTCCCTAATCAGTCGAGTGGGGCGTTACCTATACTCCCTATCACTCAAGGTGTAGGTCTGTTGATAATTCAGCCGAGGCTAACTCGGATTGTTATTGTTATTATTTTTCTTTTTCTTAAAGGACATATTTTTTTTTTTTTTTCTTTTAGCTTTAGTAATGAGTTTTTATTTTTATTTTATTCAAATATTGTATATAGTTTTGTAAATAGTCTAGTTTATAAGTATTTTTCCTAGTTTATAATATTTTTTTTTCTACTTTCTAATTAATTAAAGTTAGTTTTAAATTGTAAATTTCATTTTTTACAATGGACCTAGATAATTCATCAGGCACAGAATCGGAAGATGAAACTCCCATGTCAGATATAAGTGAGACAGACTCTCAATACCTCAAGCGCAGACAACTACAAAAACGTCAGCGAAATGCTGCACCCGGTTCCGCTGGGACCTCCCCTAATAAAAAGAAACAAAAAAATAAAGGTAAACAAATTATTGTTGGTGAGGCACCAGTAACTCGCAGTAAAGCTACTGCAGCCACAAATAAAACACAAATTGTTGTCAACATTCCAACAAGCAATAAATTTGCCGATCTAGCCAAAATTCCATCAGAGCTACAACCTACGCAAGGATTTTCGGACCCTGTTCCACCACCGATTTTTGTGACCAATATTAAAAAATTTATGAAATTCGGCCAAGAAATCGCCAATTCGATTGGTCAAACCAACTTTAAATGTTATCCGAGGGTTAAGGACATAAAAATTAACACAACGACTAAAGAACACTATAAAAAGTTAGTTAACTATTTGTCGGCCAATAACTATGAATTTCATTGTTATCGATTAAGAGAAGATAAATCATACCGAGTCGTACTGAGAGGTTTACACTGCACAACTCCAACAGACGCTATAAAAAAAGATATTGAAGAAATAGGACATAATGTTAGGAACATTTCAGTCGTGTTCCATCCTACAGATAAGTACCCTCTCCCGCTATTTTTCGTAGACCTCAAGCCTGCAAAAAATAATACAGAAATTTTCCAAATAAACCGACTTGTTTACTCTGTCGTTCATTTTGAGCAGCCAAGACAGCGACCAGTAATAGTACAATGTACTAAGTGCCAAAACCTTGGGCACACAAAGACATATTGTTACCACCCGTCTAGGTGTGTCAAATGTGCAGGCGACCATGCCACAGAAACCTGCTCTAAGACTCGTGGCACACCTGCCAAATGTGTATTATGCAAAGAAGATCACCCCGCAAATTATAAAGGCTGTATAGTATATAAAAATACCCAAAGAATAAGAACACATAATGCGACCATAAAACATCAAACACAAAAGAGTGGTAGAGGTAATAGTCAACATGAATCCTTGAAAACCGTCTGTGAGGAAAACCAAATTTTTCTCACTGAAAATCAACCCTCAACTTCAACGGCCACCAATCTTAGTCCAGTCAATAGGGAAAATTCTCTCCTAAAAATAAGGGCTGGTAGCAACCCGCACAGAGTTGTTGAGGGCGATTAAAGAAGTATTTCTGTCAAAAATGCCCCGAAGATTTGGTGAGTTTTTTAGAGTTAGGGGCACGAGAACATGGCCAAAAGCAGTTTTTTTTTTCAATTTATAAGCAAATATAACGCGGCTTTTCATAAAATGTTGTATATAAAAGTTGTAGATAATAAAAATATCTACAATTTAAGCCATTGATCGTTCGATTCTGATGATTGGTTGTCGTAAAAAGTGCAAAAAAACCCTCTAAAATGTCCCTTTTTTGCATAAGAATTATTATAAACAAAAAGGGCCTTTTCAATACTTTTTATTGATGAAATAGGAAGCTCTTTAAACCCAAAGAAAAATAGGATTTACCCCGTCCTCCTATCTTTATTATTTACTGAGATATACCTTTTGTTTATCTCGATATCGATATTTTCAATGCAAAACGGGCCGTTCGTGATTCACATTTTGAACTTCGGATGACCGGGATATTATTCTTAAGGGCTTATATTTTCATTATGAATTGCTAAAAAATCGATTTCTTTGAAAAAACATGCAATAAAATCGACTTGAAAAAGCGCCCGTTTTACAGCTATAAACAATTGAAGCTAGAGCGTCCGGTATTGAACCGATTTTGTTATAAATATAATAAATTAAAAGATTACCTCTCAACGATTGATTTGAGCTATTCAAAGTGTAGCTACCATAAATAACAGCCGAGTTACGATTTTTTTTTTTTTAAAATCACTACGTCATTGTTGTGGCTAATTAAAAAAAATCAATCTCCAAATAGTACAAAAGGGTGGATGGGCTTTCGGGAAACTTACTCGACAAGTTTTCAGTATCATGTGTCCAAAATTATTCCTTTAAAATTTGCGAATAATCCTCCTAGCCAGTACGATACAATTTTCACAGTGTTGATTGAAGCGTCAACACGAGCCCGAGCTCTTAAACAATCTACTGCTTTCGTGACCTTTGATCAGCCTCTTTACTGGAAAGCACGTGAATTGATAGCGTCCATTGATCCATTGAATGATCCACACTGGCTTCAATCTGTAATTGTACGGTTAGGAGGATTTCACACTTTGATGTCATTTCTTTCTAGTATTTCATATTTGATGGATGGCAGTGGCTTAACAGAAGCTTTCACAACTATATTTGCAGCAAACTCTGTCGAAAAAATTCTTTTGGCCATGCATTTTCACGTGCGATTCGAGAACATATTTTAAATTTTGTTGCTATATGCAAACGAATATTAGAAAAATGTTCTTTTACCGACGATGAACAAAGTTATCTGGATAATTTGATGAACTCCGATGAATTCAATGAAGAAGATATCAGTAACGATGTTAATTTCTTACAAATTTCTTCTAAATTTCAAAGTCAGTTTACAACATTCAAATCGAATGGACCTACTGCTCAGTTGTTTCTCCAGTATCTACATTGCATTTTCATTGTCTTAAATTTCTATCACGCGGAGAGATCTGGAGATTGCAAAAATAAATGACGTAGTGATTTTTAAAAAAAAAAAAATCGTAACTCGGCTGTTATTTATGGTAGCTACACTTTGAATAGCTCAAATCAATCGTTGAGAGGTAATCTTTTAATTTATTATATTTATAACAAAATCGGTTCAATACCGGACGCTCTAGCTTCAATTGTTTATAACTGTAAAACGGGCGCTTTTTCAAGTCGATTTTATTGCATGTTTTTTCAAAGAAATCGATTTTTTAGCAATTCATAATGAAAATATAAGCCCTTAAGAATAATATCCCGGTCATCCGAAGTTCAAAATGTGAATCACGAACGGCCCGTTTTGCATTGAAAATATCGATATCGAGATAAACAAAAGGTATATCTCAGTAAATAATAAAGATAGGAGGACGGGGTAAATCCTATTTTTCTTTGGGTTTAAAGAGCTTCCTTTTTCATCAATAAAAAGTATTGAAAAGGCCCTTTTTGTTTATAATAATTCTTATGCAAAAAAGGGACATTTTAGAGGGTTTTTTTGCACTTTTTACGACAACCAATCATCAGAATCGAACGATCAATGGCTTAAATTGTAGATATTTTTATTATCTACAACTTTTATATACAACATTTTATGAAAAGCCGCGTTATATTTGCTTATAAATTGAAAAAAACTGCTTTTGGCCATGTTCTCGTGCCCCTAACTCTAAAAAACTCACCAAATCTTCGGGGCATTTTTGACAGAAATACTTCTTTAATCGCCCTCAACAACTCTGTGCGGGTTGCTACCAGCCCTTATTTTTAGTAAATTTAACATGGGAGTGATTCCCTATTGACTGGACTATCTACCCCACAATGAACCTCGAGCATCGTACTCAAACGTCACCACAAACCAGCAGCATCGATCACAACAACATCGAACTCAGACGCCTCAAATCTCCCAACCTCAGGCTCTGATTCCCAAACCCCACCCTTCCCGCCAACCTCCAAGTCAACACCAATCTCATAATCAACTACCCTTACGGGTAAAGCTAACACCTGAGACTCAACATCCAGTTCCTTCCCAACATACCCAACCTCCAAAGACCAAACAACCACTAACGTCCCAAGATTCGATCCCTCCCCAGCCAACGCTTCTTCCGGGCCAACAAATCCTCCACATCCTACTCCAACCCAAAATCCAAGTGATATCAACTCCATCCTCTCATCGTTCTTGACAGAACTGAAAGAAACTATAAGACCTCTCATTTCCCTTCTCACAAGAGTCCTTTCTGAAGTCCCATTCAACATCCCAAAATGAGCAAAAAGCCCCCTTCTGTCATTTTATGGAACGCAAATGGACTAAACAATCACCGAGACGAACTCGACATATTTCTCCACAACAATCAAATAGATATTGTCCTACTGACTGAAACTCACTTTACTCAACAGATACATTTTTACATACGAGACTACATCACTTACAGATCTGTTCACCCAGACAACACCTCCCATGGTGGATCCTGCATCTTTATCCATAAATCAATACCACATTCCTTTGTCCCTTCTACTTCAATTGACGCCATTCAATCCACCTCTGTATCCATTTCAATTCGTCCTTTCAATCTAACATTTTCAGCTGTATACTGCCCTCCTGGAAATTCCCTTTCTCATTACCTCCTTGATTCCTTATTCCGATCCCTTGGACCGCGCTTTATTGCAGGAGGAGATTACAACGCCAAGCACCAGCGATGAGGTTGTCGAACATCCAACTCCCGTGGCAGTATCTTATCCCGTATTACAACCTCCAACTGTTATTCAGTCCTCTCACCACTAAACCCTACCTACTGGCCTACATCGCCCAAAAAACATCCCGATATCCTCGATATATTCATTGCTTCCCAAATTTCCACCTCTCATACCTCTGTCAAATCCCTGGATGACCTTTCATCAGACCATAGCCCAGTTCTGCTTCTCTTGCATTCAAATCCTGTCCCTAAACCCTCTCATCCTAGACTGATTACGGGACGAGTAGACTGGAACAAATTTCGTTACGATCTAGAAAACAAATTAGACTTGAAAATTTCACTCAAAACAAAACATGACATCGACACCGCCATAGATAAACTTACCACATCAATATCCAACAGCATTAATGATAACACCTCACACAGAACAAATTTTAATTCTCTTCAGACTAACTTGCCTCGCCATATACGCGACTTACTAAGAGAAAAGCGTAGAGCGCGAGCAAAGTGGCATAGGACTAGATATCCTTCAGATAAAAATAATTACTGTAAACTAACAAACAAACTTAAGTCAGAAATTAAAAAATACAAAATTCAAAAATTACAAGACTATACAGAAAACCTTAATACTACCGACAAATCTTTATGGAATACCACCAAAAAACTTCTGAACTTTAAAAATCACAATCATCCTCTGCTAACCGAATCCCAAACCTGGTCAAAATCTGATGAAGAAAAATCACTCATTTTGGCCAGCACCTTTTCCAAACTTTTAACCCACATCCTGATATTGTTAATCCTACTCACTTAAAATATATAGAAGCAGAACTAAATATTCCACTCCAAATGTCTCCTCCCCCTAAAGCATTCCATCCTTCTGAAATATCAAACATCATTCAAAGACTACCTTCAAACAAAGCCCCTGGACACGACCTAATTACATCCCATATCCTAAAACTCCTTTCTCGGAAAACCATCCTATTCCTAACATACCTATATAATGCTGTGCTCCGTACCACATATTTTCCAGACTCCTGGAAATTATCCATAGTTAAGATGATTCCAAAACCCAAAAAGCCCGTCGTTACAGATTACTTCAACATTTATTAGACAAACGTTCAAAGCTCCCAATTAATTACAAAAGACTAATATACGTGACAGTGATTAGACCTATCTGGACGTACGGAGTTGAGCTTTGGGGCTCCACTAAACCATCCAATTCATCTCGTATCCAATCCATACAATCCAAAATCCTTCGAAAAATCCTCAATGCACCTTACTTTGTCACCAATAAACTTATCCATAAAGATCTTAATGTTCCATATGTTGCAGATTTAGCCCAAACCAGATATCTATCCTTTCATAGTAAGCTCCATAACCACTCAAATCCCCTAATTTCTCAACTTGCTTCCCACACTATTCCTGATAATCTCCGAGGCGTCTGAAAAGAAGATGGCCCAGAGACCTTCTAGTGCAGAATTTTTATTAAAGTGCTACTGATGGGTAGTACTTGTACAGTTGTAAATTTCAATAAATTGTTATTAAAAATATATATATATATATATATATATATATATATATATATATATATATATATATATATATATATATATATATATATTGTAAAGGTAGAAGATTTATTTTACATTAATTAATTTTTTTATTATATTTATTGTATCATTGGATTCATTACCATCCATATTACTTATTGCCCTTAAATGATGCAGATTGTAATATTTATGCAATAAAAGCATTCTCTCTCTCTCTCAAAATACTTTTAAAAAACAATGGCGGAATATCCTTCGGATAACCGTTAAATTCTGGAATATTTCAACATATTATCCTTAAGGATGAAAAACTAATAAAATCGTTAAATCTTGAAAAAAAAAAAAAGAATCCTTAAGGACAAAAACTAATATATATGTGGCGCAAAGATGTCCTTCCGCCATCTTAAAACAGCATCCTTAAGGACGAAAACTAATACTAATTGCGGAAGGAGAGTGGCCAAGGATGTCTTTTGGCCTCAAAAAATCATCAGATCCTGGCAACTCTGAAAAACAATATTATCAAAAACGGAGAGAGAATCAGAATTATAGTCAACCAGTATTGTCTGCAGAATATACTTTTGTGAGTCTGTTCTGTTCAATGCATACAATTACCAATATAGCGTAATTCAAACCTATCCTTCGTTGAAACTCTCCTCTCTCTTTCTCTGATCTTATCAAGCACCTGCACCAACTTTGTTGAGTCTATACATTACTACCTGTACCACTACAATTCATGAACAAGGAGGTGATGGGGTCAGCAAACACCAGGTTTGGCCTCCAATTAAGCATACCCGCTTTAAGAGGCTAGGAGGGTCTCCAGACCCCGAAGTCGATCCACGGCTGAAGGAAATGAAATTTTCTGTCTGCCAGACTCGAACTAAGGACACAGAACTAGGAGTTCAGTGCCTAACCCACTGAGCTACCCTGCTCTTCTATACATAACTACATTAACAATATTAAAATATATTCTAAAATTATAAAAATTTTAAATCATATTTTAACAAAAGTTAAAGTCTCTGGTGTGTATGTCCGTCCATTGGCAATTTCTACAACTCTTTCTCTTTCACCTCTTCAATTAGTCTAGTCTGGTTATCAATTAGTCTGTGATGTCATCGGAAAAAGGCACACCATGAACCCTTCTTCATTTAGCTCCAATATAAGAGATAATACTTCTGAGGATTCAATATCGCAGAATATATGATATAATGATGAATCCACCATTCGTAAAAATGTTAAAGATTAGAGAGCGAAACAACCTGGGTTATCAAATGGGTTGCCACATTTTACACAGCATACTTATCAGTCTAATAGGCAGATATATGGCAATAAATATTAACAAGAACAAATAACATTATATAACTACTATAATGGTGTTCATATTTTTATTTATTTCATTTTTTAATTTTTATTTATTTATTTTCTTCTCCTTTTATTTATAACTAAGCAAAGATTAAGATGGCTAGGCCTGTTCATAGAATGAGCTTCTACAGAATGACAAAAATCATGTTGAATGGGCATCCTGAAGGAGGGAAGAGAGAGAGGGAGGAGGAAGGCCTAGATTGTGCTGGAAGGAAGATGTTGAAGTGGATCTAAAGACCCTTGGGGTGAGGTACTGGAAGAGAGCAGCTGGTGACCAGAATAAATGGAGAGGAATCGTGGGAGATGCCAAGGTTCTGCATGGACCGTAGCGCCATTGTTGTTGTTATTATTTAACACTAATCAGTTAAGTGTATTGTGATAAATACAGGAAACAAAAAGAAAGAAAAGCACACAGTAGTCTTGAATATAAAATCTATAGGTCCTAATGCTAAAAGAACATATCTAAAATAACTGTTTCAATACAACAAATTCAGATTACCAGGCTAGTCATGGATTAATTGGCAGCCATAACCACCAACTCTTCATTTCTGACAGGAAGACAGGACAGCTATTCCTTGTAGACAGAGGAGCTGCTGTTTCGATAATCCCTTTAACGTGTTAACTTATAATATAGTAATTTCAAATCATAAAATGCTTTATTAAGACAAATGGTCAGAAAAAAAATAAGGCCAGGTAATTAAATTCGAAGAATTGTATTTATAAACAATTAACATAATAATAAAAATATCAGAAATAGATGTTTATTTTCAATGTTCAAAATTAATATCACAATATAAAAGGATTTGGAATTTATTATTTTATATGACTTATGATCATAAAATACATACTTATTGAAAAGTTAATAATTTCATTTATTATCATTGACACGCACATTTGGGTTTGCATAAACATCAAAATTTGCATCATCAGATGTAATGTAATGTGCAATAAATTTTAGAAGTAGACAAAAAAGTATGAACAACAATGTGGCTAAAATTAGTTTCTTCCAACAGGGTACTCCTCTACTATAAGCACTCCTGAACCTGAAAAGCCTGAAAATAGAAAATTATATAAATATGTAATTCTGATAGATTAAAGTGAGGGTTATATAAAAATTAAGGTTTCTTATTTTATTACTAATAAAAAAAAAAAATATATATATTTTCAGTAATCTTTATATATTTTTAAATGTTACCTATTATTATGTCACCTATTATTATAATCCCCATTTTTGTAAATGCTGTGGCAGCTTTTGTATGCTCTTTACATACTAGCTAGCAACAGATGATAGTCGCTGAGCACCATGTCCTGACTATAAGATAAGTATTGACATCCTTTCCTTAACGCAAGAGCAAGCATTGTCATGGATAATTCTTACACCTTGGCTCAACATTCCTCTTCTCCGGTTCTAAATTGCCCATCTGAGTATTTTCAGAGTTTTGAAATACCATTCATCGTTAATTGTGGTCCCAGCAGGCAAAAATTTGATTAACTATACTCCATTTCAATTCCAAAACACAGTTTCCATGACTTTACAGGCACATGACAATATAGACTTTTTGGACTCAATTGTCACAGGAGATGAAACCACAGAGTATTGAATAGGATAGAGTGGACAAGTAGGTACCGGGGATGTGTCACAGTCCCTCACTACTGGCTCTCAGATCCCTCTAGGCCTAGTGGTCAAACTTCCTTTGCCTTGAACTGTTTTGTTGTATTAGTTTTTGTGTTAAAAGAGATTTTGTTTGTTTTTCTTTTAGGCTATTTAATTATTGTGTATAATAAAAACCATATTATGTCTATGTGTGTTGTATACAGCTGCCAAAACCGCAATTGCAGCGAATACACCAATCTGCAGACTGCCTATCTGCACTAACATCTGTTGATGAACATGGGTTTTAAAAATTCTATGAATTTAGTTTCAATTAAGAACTGTGGAGGTTTGTTGAAGCCATCTTCAGATGTTACAAGATTATGTGCCATAAGTGAAAGGATATTTTAAGTATCTCTTCAAGAAATAATAAAATTGTCAGTGATATTAATTTATTTGTAAGAAATTTGATGGCTGATTGTTATTAGATGAATTTTTTTATCAACTCATCACATTTTAGTCAAGATATTGAAAATTAACACAAGTTTTGGCTAACTGAATCAAATCGGAAATCATATCCCAGTATAAGAATTAAAAAAGTAATTAAAGAAAAAAAATGAAATGTACAAAAACAAAAATTAAGACAAACATTTATTAAAATGATTCATTTTAAAGGTCAGTAAAATACTGAATTTTAAAATTAATTATTTACTTGTTTTAAAATATATGTGTATATATTATTATTAGGCACAATTTTGACTGAAGAAAGATCACGTGAAGCTCTTGTGGTTCCTTTATCCTTTCGTGCCCAAATGATCCTCATCTTCTCTCCATGTTCTTTCTTCCTATCTTCAGACCAAGTTCTTCCAGTCTTCCTGATTCTGTTACCCGGTTGTACTTTCCACGCATTCACCTTTCCTCTGTAAGCACTTCTGTCCAGAGCTTCATCTGGGTTTGTTTTTGCATTTTCTAGGTCTTTCTTCACTTGTGTGCTCCATGCCATTGTTTAAAGGTCTATTGTTGCATTCAGGATCCAATGGGTCAGCCTGTGTCCATGGAATTTCAGTCTGCGTTTCCTCATGTCCGCTTCAATGTTTGAAAATTTCTCTACAGTTTTGTTATGTTGGAGCCTGTAGCCAACTTCAGTCTTTAATGGACCAATAATTTTCCTAATTATTTTTCTTTCAGTTTTTTGATGTTTTCCAGGGCTTTATATGTGTATATATGTATATTTATTTTTTATGTTTTTTATAGAGATTAATTTTTTATTTTTCCCTATTATGTTATTCCATTTTTACAATTTTAGTATTTTACCATTAATGACAAGATTTTAAAAGCACGTAGGCTTGATATCCTAATCACATGCTGTAAAAATTATAATGTGATTTTGGTCAATTTCCAAACTTCAATCGGGTCCACATGTTGCACCACATATTTAAATCTTTTTTAATAATTTAATTGAATATAAGTAAATTTTATTAACAATTTAAAGCTCTATACAACACTGTACTTTTGTAACCTCTCAAATAGGATGTGCTCGCCACCTATCAGCCATCATTCTAAATTCAGTTATCCACATATTATAGCTTTTTAAATAAAAAATTAATTGAAAATCAGTAGATTATATTATTTCTAAACCTTCCTGGAACTATAAAGATGATGTGGTTAAATTTGGTACAGATTGGTTCTGTAGTTTTCATGGTTAGTGATCACAAATGAAAAATGGCTTGTCCTTTTATATAATATTATAGATATAAAATACAATTTACAAAAATAGAAGATTTTAACAATAAGTTCATAGTGTTAGGATGGAGAGTTAAAGTGGAACAAGTGGTAGGAAAGGTTACACACATCAGAGTTGCCACAATATTTTCAAAATTGATTGAACTTACTTTAGCCAAAAGTTTACTCCATAACCAAATACTGGATCACGTCTTTTATATTTGTTTTCGTCTTCATCAAGCAGAGGAGCCCTTTCACTAGCCAAACCCTGAGGATTACGCCTAGGTATTTGAGCTGTAAAATATTTGGGGAAAAATGAAAATTTAATTTATACTCATATGTATATTCACATAATGCATATAAAATAAAGCAATAAAAAGTGAATGAATGAGAAAGTAATTTATTCCATACATTGAATGAATATTATTTCATCAAATAATTTTGGTACAAGTGTGAATCTATGATATTCTGCATGAAAAATATGATCTAACAAATACCTTCTTTTTTAAATTTAATTACCAAATAAATATATTTGAGATTCTACCAAAGCTTTTGCAAATCTATACTAAAAGCAAAAGCACTAAAAGGAGTGTCCATTAATTACAAGAGGTCTAGTTCATTATAATCATTAAAAGAATAATTATGATCTCTTCTTGATTACATCAGATTTATTTAATAATTTTCAAATAAATAACATTATATTCACGTATTTTGCAACATACCACAAAAAATGCTGAAGTTACAACTGATTTAATGAGAGGAGAATAATAAAAACTAACTTTAAAGTACACTATAAGAATTTATGAAGTGCCTTTTTCATAGTCTGTATTAATAATAAATGTTATTTAAATTATAAACATGATGCGAAATTTTTAATGAAGCCTATTCCACTTAGATGAGATTTTATGATGTTTAGCTGAAGCTTCTGACGTATCTTGAAAGCTTCAGAATAACATTCACCCATCTCAATCACAAAATATTGAATAGACAAAAAGTTACATCATGGGTTGGCAGAGTGGAATAAGATTAGGTAAACATCAAACTACTTCCCCCACTCCAACGACCTCAGGGGCTGTCTCATCAAAAATCTGTTTAAGAGTCACAGCCAAAGACTTAGTTTGATTTCTTTAAATTTACCATGTAAGTTCCCTGACTTGAAGTCATTATATTAGTTTATTTTTTTATAAAAGATTATATTTCTCATACAGAATACCAGATTCACAATTTTTCCAATACCATATTCATTTCAAAAGTGCATAAAACAGTTCTCAAAATTAAGTTGGGTTTATAATGTTGGTTGATTTTTCATAACCGGTAAAAAAAAAAGTTTTCAGAATAAGCCAAAGTTTTACTCATCCATCCCTCTTAACTCGGTCTTCCAGGATTCCTCAATGAAGTATCCTAGGTCTTCTTCATAACAACCTCTACAAGGTGTATATCAGTGATATCTCAACTCATCCTAGTATTACCCCCACCACGAGAGCTGATGACAAATAGGTGTTATCAGTAAATAATGATCCCTTCGTTGCATCCCTAATACTCCAAGATTATACCACAAACCTTCGAGAATGGTATTGAAATTGGAATATTGAAATAAATCCAAACAAATCCCATCAAACAAGCTTTAAACTTTGTCTTAAACCAACGACTTCTTGTACAACAGTATCCTTTAATAGGGGTGATAGAGATGCAATGAAAGGATCATTATTTACTGATAACGCACATGGAGAGGACGGTGGTAGGGTGAGTCGGGATGTCGAGTCGGGGTGTCGGCTGTATACAACGTGTAAAGGATGGGACCTAGTATACTATCTAGATGAAAATTGGCAGATTGGGTAAAGAGAGGAGAATAGGGAAATTTATGGTTTACTTGGAAGGTTCTATCACTGAGATAGGATCGGATTATAACAAAGTAAGTAGAAGGTAGGAAATTATGGAGCTTGTAAAACAGTCCTGGGTTCAAGACTGTCAAAAGCCTATTCTACGTCGAAAAGACTAATGGGGAGGATACCACATTCACCACAGGATGATATTGCTGGATTGTGGAGTGTCATGTTCGGGATCCAAAATGGTGATATGGGATTATATGATGGAAATCTATAATAAAATACAAGCATTTCAAAATGAGTTTTTCTAGGATTCCTTTGTTTGAATCTGAGAGTGTATATTTCTGATATAATATTTCTGAAAGATGGAATTCTTTAGGGAGAGGGGACATGGAGTGGGATATTTAGTTCTGCTTAAATGTATTCTAGGTAGGTAGGATGAAGGATATTAGCATGTGGGTTAAAATTTTGGAAAAGATTTTTCTTTGTCAGGTATTGACCAAGTTTGGGCTTCAGCTAGTAGAGGATGATTACAAATTTTTGTAGTTCAGAAATGTTTTTGTGGTATCTCGTAAAGATTTGTCGGTGGTATTAAGGTTTTCTGTATAGTTAAGTAATATTTTTGTATTTTTCAATTTCTGTTTTAAGTTTGTATGTTGAACCAGATACCTTTCCTTTCTAATAATAAACTCACTGCTCATCTAAATCCACTTGTTGCACAACTTGCTTCCCATTCCATTCCTGGCAATCCTCCGAGGCATTTGAAAAGAAGATGACCCCGTGATCTTCTTTTGTAAATATTCATTAGAGTACTGCCAATGAATGGGTAGTTCCTCTACAAGTTTTATTAATGTCATTATGTCTCATATATACCATTTGTATGTTAATTTGCAGTGATTATTTTTATCTCATTTATACCCAGCTCTGTGTCACTTAGCTCTTCCTCTACATTTTTCTCTTAATAAGAGGCGGATATGTTATGGCAAGTTAGTCAGGATTATAATTTTTTCTGTGAGGTGTTATCATTAATGCTTATGGATACAGATGTACTAAGTTTATCTATGGTGGTGTTGATATCTTGTTTTGTTTTCAATGGAATTTCGAAGTCAAATTTGTTTTCTAAATCATAGCAAAATTTGTCCCAGTCTACTCACCCAGTAATCAGTCCAGGAGGTGAGGGTTTAGGAACAGGATATTATAATGGTTTGAGAGGTGGAAATTTGGGAAGAAACGAATATATCAAGGATATCAAGACATTATTTTGAGAGATGTAGGCCAATAAGTAGGGTTTAAGAGTGAAAGAACAGAATAACAGAAGGTTGAAATAAAGGACAAGATGCTGCCACAGGAGTTGTATGTTCTACAACCTCTTTGCTGGTGTTTGGCATTGTAGTCTCCTCCAGCCATAAAGTGTGGTCCAAGGGATCGGAATAAGGATTCAAGAAGATTATAAGGAAATTGCCTGGAAAGTATACAGCTGAAAGAGTTGAAATGGTTAAGGCGGATTGAATGGTGTCAGTAGGAGTAGAAGGGACATGAAAGGCGTTGATTAATGGATAAGTGATCTGATTGGTAAGTGATGGAGTTACATAAGTAAAAATATGACCACTGAGTAAAGTGAGTTTAATCAGTAGGGTAATACCTATTCAATTGTCATTGAGGAAAATGATGAATTTGTCTCAGTGATTTTGTAGTCCATTCGGATTCCAAAAATGATAGCTAGAGGCATAGCATTCATCTTGCTACATTAAACAGTATTTCCTAATTATATAAGTCAGATGGGTAATAAGCAGTTTGACAGAGTCTTTACGATCTAAAAGAGAATAAAGAAAGGATAATTTAGGGAGTAATGTTGGGGAGAATGGACCCTTTGTGAAATACGAGGTTCGGAATTAAGTAGAAATGGTGTTTGAAGTGAAGGGTTGATCTGAAAAGGAGGATGGATTGGAAATGGATGTTGCTTACGAAGTGGTAGGTTTATTTTAGAGGTAAATTAAGAGCAGGGATGTTCTGTTGTGGGGTGTGACATTAATAATGGACGATCTGGGGCTGGGATTGGGAGATTTGAGGTGTCTAATTTCAGGGTTGATATTTAAACGAGTAATATGTTTGCCTTAGTGGTGGATGATTGGGTGCTGAGGTAGTAGTTCCTACATAAATGATCTTCCAAACTCCATTCATAATTGTTCCTACCACCTCTACACCGATGATTCACAAATTTACTTTTCATTTCTTCCATCCGAGTTATCAACTGCATTTTCCAAAATTCAGGAAGACCTAGACAAAATCTGTGCCTAGGCAATCCAGAATAAATTGACATTAAATGCAGCTAAAACTCTGCAATAGGATCCCATTCCCTCCTTCGATTGAATACCTACTTCCCTACTTTATTTCTAAATGGTCACCCTATAGCTCTCCATATCTTTAACCATTGATCAAACCCGTTCCTGGAAATCCCTAATTGCACAAATCTCCCAACGATTGATAGGCACCCTAAAATTATTCCACCGTTCACGACACTTACTTCCCCTACCCACTCGTGAACTCTTAGTATCCCCCTTATCCTCCCCCAATTTGACTATGGATGTGTGATTTATGGTGGGCTCTTGATAAATCTTGAAGATAGATTAAAGTGCATCATGAATGGCTTTATAAGATTTGTTGTTGGAACCTCAAGATGCTCTAATGATATGTGTCCCATCTTTACACCGAGTTAAAGAGACTCTCTATTTATTCACAATATCCTACATTTGAATTCCTCAATCCAATCATTGCATACAAGATCCTGTGTCTCCAATTTCTACACTCCATCCAACAGAACTACTGCATTCCAACATTCGTTTCTTGCCCGATCCACCATTATTTGGAATCCTCTTCCTCCTTCTATTCGTAATGCACCATCCCTCAGAACTTTTAAAATGCTATCTAATTATATGGATGCTTTAATGAATTCCATCTTAGCATATCAGATCTTCTTAGCCTGTTTCAACAATCTTCTTATGATAATGTTTTCCCTTTTATTCAGATAATTTTCATTTAAATTTTTTTTATTTATCGTTTTTTTTTGTTTCCTCTTAACAAATATCTTCATGATTTATATGTGTAACATCAGAAATCTATCGTTTAACCAACTTGGTATATAATATTTTTTCCTTTACTGATTGTATATATAGTTTATGTATGTATATATTTGTGCATGTGTTTATATATATGTATAGATTTTCCCACCCTTTATATTAACTATTTTATTGTAAACATGTATTTACTTTTAATTATATTATTTTATTATTTTATTTAAAATCTCAAGGCCAGATATAATTTATGTTCTCTAATGTTATTCTTAAGGGACTTTGTCCCAGAATAAAATTTTTGTTCTATTCTATGTCTAGATTATCACTATTTTTTGGATTTGCACAGTTTTCTATATCGAACAGCCTCTGTAACTTGCAGGATAGTCTTTAACACTAAGTGAGCATATATTCATGTTATAGCTCTCATTGTATACAGACGTATTATAACCTAGTAGCTACATAGTAAATCATTTTCTAACTTTAAAACAGTAATTAATACTTTAGAATTCTTTTTCGGTATGTAAATCGAAGTGAATTTTAATATCATTGAACTTAGTCACAAAAAGAATGCCCCATCGCGGAATATAGCAAATATGGAGGACGCTATTCCAAGCACTTCAAAATCAAAAGAAGATACTGCCGCTCCTAAACGCAAAAGAGGTGTACAAAGAGGTATACACTATCTATAACGTACCTATCAAAAATGCGTACTCTATATTGTCGGACGAGGAAGACGAAGAAGAATATATAACAGGTGAAAATGTTTCAAAAATTAAATTTCCTCCAGTGGTAGCCAATACTACATTTGAAGACCACAAACACATTTTGGACGATTTAAAAACTAAATTAACTAAAGTAAATATCAAGTATGCTGGAAACAAAACCATATTTTATGTGCAAAATAATGAAGATTTTTTTGAAAATTAAAAATGAACTGATATCTCTGAAAATAACTTTTCATAGTTACACTCCAAAACACGAAGTTAAGCCAAAAGTTGTACTTAAAGGCATAACCCCCGAATATCCAACCGAGGACATTTTAAATGATCTAAAAAACCAGGGTTTAGAAATCCATAAAATGTTCCAAATGATAAAAAAAACAGACGGAATCGAAATTAAACTCCCTTTATCTATTGTTATATTAGAAAATAAATAACAGCTGTCTAAATTAAAAAATATAAAATACTGTGAAAGCGTCCATATCACATGGGAAAAATACAACAGTAAAAAATCGTTAACTCAATGTTATCTCTGCCAAGAGTTTAATCACGTGGCAAGAAATTGCTTTAAAAAACCAAAATGTTTAAAATATTCAGAAGGACATTTATCAAAAGCTTGTCCAAATATCCTAGCAGACGGATTTAAACCAAAATGCTGTAACAGTCAAGAAGAACATTTTGCCAATTATGAAAAATGCCCCAAACTGATAAGAAACTTACAAATTCAGCAGAGTAAACAGAGGCCAAGGTTAAACCCCTCCGACCGAATAATTTACAAAGCGAAGCCTACTGAATACCCAGCTCTACCAAAATCAGATACAAAATGGTTTGAAAAACGTTTATAAACCAAAATGAACCAAAAAAGAATAATAACAAACCTTCAATTATGGAATGTTTCAAAGAAATCAAGAATATGTTTCTTTATGTTTAATCTTAATAACATATTAACCAAATTTAAAAGTATAGTTACAGATGTAAAAAACCCTGAAGACAGCATGTCAAAAATGTTTATAATAATAGAAGGTCTGTTATCATTCTTTGATTAATGGTTAATTTTAAAATATTCCATAACATTAAGTGTATATCCCAAATCCAATGTTTATTATATTCCAATGTACTATATAACAGATTTAATATTGTATATAATATAGACATCTACCAGGTATGCAAGTTTAAAATGTCGTTTATTTCTTAAAATATATACACAGTAATTTAAAAAAAAAAGTATAATATATTTTATTCAAAGTACTGACCCTCGCTTTCTACACATTTTGTCCATCTCTCGGGCAATATATGGATACCATTCCAAAAGAATGCTTCATCTTTATTTGAAATCCATTCATCGAGCCATTTTCGTACGTTTTCGAAATTGTTGAAGTGTTGCTCCGCCAATGAGTGTCCCATCGATGAGAAGAGGTGATAATCAGAAGGCGCCAGGTCAGGTGAATACGGCGGGTGGGGTAGGAGTTCCCAACCAAGCGAAGAAAACGTTTCCTTAGTCAATCTGGCTGAATGTGCAGGAGCGTTATCATGCTGAAGAATGACTTTGGCGTGCCTGTGAGCCCATTCTGGGCGTTTTTCGATCAATGCGTGACTCAAATTGATCATTTGTTGTCGGTAGCGCTCGGTATTGACTGTTTCGCCGGGTTTGAGAAGCTCGTAGTAGACTACTCCCTTCTGATCCCACCACACACACACCATTGTCTTCTTCCCAAAACGATCCGGTCTTGCACTCGATGTGGATGGTTGTCCTGGCGTTACCCATGATTTTTTTCGTTTGGGATTCTGAAAATAAATCCATTTTTCATCGCCAGTTACAACTCGATGCAAAAAACCCTTTCTTTCGTGGCGTAAAAGCAGCATTTCGCACACAGTTTTTCGTTTTTTCCATCTGTCGTTCGTCCAATTCATGTGGAACCCATTTTCCAACCTTTTGAATCTTTCCCATAGCTCCCAGGCGATCGGAAATGGCTTGCCTAGTGACATTCAACTGTTCTGCCATCATTTGTTGGGTTTGGGTATTGTCTTCGTCTAATAAAGATTGCAATTCGAAGTCCTCAAACTTTTTTGGTCGATTTTCTCGTTTTTGATCAGTAACATCAAAATCACCACGTTTGAAACTTTGAAACCAACGTTCGCATGTCCTGACAGTTGGAGCAACATCGCCATAAGTCTCAACAAGAATTAGATGACATTCAGATGCCTTTTTCTTTTGATTAAATAAGAAAATCATGACATGCCGCAAATGCTCTTTATTTGGCTTAAAATTAGACATTTTTAACACCAAAGAAAGGTATGATACGTCCACGTAAACGACTTAAAAACAACTGACTTTTGTAAACAAATGACTAACAAACAAAATAGCGTTTAGAGATAAGCAAATCCTTCAATAGGCTAAGAGCGCATTCTATTGGAATTAAAACGACATTTTAAACTTGCATACCTGGTAGTGTACTTTAAAATAATAATCTATATGGAATTACCTGTAATAACAATCATAACACCACAATATAAAAGGACAACTCTACAATATCCTGTATACATGTATAATAATAAACCATTTTCTTATATACTAACAACACCAACTGACAAACATCCTGAATTATATAAGCTCATAAAAGTTTTATCAGAGTCCCGTTCTTCAATTTATCTAACAAATAAATTACATTCGTACCAATATCACACGAAAAATATGTTAATCCGGTTAAAAAATATTTATCGCTTATTAATACTTTTTAAAAATTTATTATATCTATTAATAATCTCAATTGTAACAAAAAATGACTGTTAGCAGTTATAAATTATATATAATGATGTGGAATGCCCAAACAAGGTCATGAAATAGAATTCAAACAATTTCTATTCGATAATAATCCCGACATAATATCTGTTTGTGAGACTCGGCTGGCTGCGGGTGATAGATTTTCGATTCCTGGCTACAAAGTGTACCGGAAGGACAGAAACAGGCAGGGCGGTGGTGTCATGATACTCGCCCGCTCGGACCTTAATCACACTCTTCTCCCAGTAGAGGGCCTCCTTCACGCAGAAGCCATCGCCATTCAGTTTACGCTCAATAATAATATTACTACAGCTGTCGCCACCTATATTCCCCCTAATAGATTATATGCACCTGATCTAATTAAATTAATTAATATTAGTCAAAACTTGATTATTTTTGGTGACTTAAACCCTAAAAATAAACAATGGAATTGTCACAATAGCAACAAAAATGGAAAAACTCTTCTAAACATTATTTCAAGATTCAATTTTTTTTTTTTTTTTTTTTTTTTCCTTTATTTCTTATATAATTAGTGTTTACAATTCACAAAATTCTATGCTGTACCAAAAAAATAAACCAGACTCAACTTAAAATATAATACTAATAATCAACTTAAATATATGTGATGTAATCATAATTTATAATTATGAAATAATTAATTGTTGTTGATTAATATATTTTTTATTTTGAAGAGAAAAGATTTGCCCAGTCGGGATCCCGACTGGGCAAATCTTTTCTCTTCAAAATAAAAAATATATTAATCATAATTTATAATGAAAGAAAAATATACGAAAAAAAAACTTTCAACAATTCAAGATTCAATATAGAACTACATAGTCCCATGGAACCAACACATATTGCCTCTCAAAAACGCTATTAACCTAGTATTATAGATCTGGCCCTCACTAAAAATATACGAAATATTTCGCGCCTTGTCTCCCTACCGTGTCTTTCTTCGGACCACAACTATGTGATTTTCAGGGTAAATGCAAAAATTCATAAAAACACATCAGCCCGAAAAATGAACTTTAAAAATGCTAAATGGTTTATTTTTAGACAAATTATCGACAATGAAATAGAAATAAACCCCAAAATTACAACTCCCACCGATTTAGAACAAAACATAAATAAATTTAATTCATTAATCTCTTCAGCAATGTCAATAGCCGTCCCTAATATATTCTATCAAGTTCAAGAAAAATTACCAGCACACTTCAAATTGCTTATCAAAATAAAAAATATAATTAGAAAAAAATATCAATGCTCTTCAAGCCTAACTCATAAAATATTAGTTAAAAGATTGAATTCGTACATTAAAAAGAAATTGAATACCTGGAAAAATCAAAAATCTCTGTGGAAATTTCACCGTACCTTTACAAAGCGCTCTCAATGCATCCCACCTCTTAAAATACCTGATGGGTTCGTCTACTCGGATAAGGACAAGGCAGCACTACTGGCTAAATATTTAAAATCATTGTACTTCAGATTTAATAAATATTATAAAAAATGGAAAATAAAAATAAACGAACAAAAAACATCTGCAATAATTTTTACAAAAAGAAGGCCCAACCAAAACATATCTATCTAAAAAATATACAAATCCTTTGGACTCAAACTGTTACCTACCTTGGTCTGGAACTAGATAAACGATTGACATTCACCCCTCATATAAATAACAAATGGGACCATATTTTTTCTTTATTTTCTGTTATATTTGCTTCTTCAGCTTTTGTTTTATTTGCTTCTTCAGCTTTTGTTAAGTTAGCTTCTTCAGCTTTTGTTAAATTAGCTTCTTCAGCTTTTTGTTTTATTTGCTTCTTCAGCTTTTGTTTTATTTGCTCCTTCATTTTCCTCAGAAGCTGACTTGGTTTCATGTCACCAATGTCCAAGCGACTGATTAATTTGTGGATCTGACGATCTTCACTTTCTCTATAAATAGTTAATAACCTTTCTTTGGCTCTTGTATACTTGTCTTTTTCGTCCGATTTTACTAAGTACCAAATATTTTCTACAGTTTTTAAATCCAACTGAGCCATCAAATAATTAAATTTTGTCTCTTCCCTAGTTACATTCGAAAGCTCAAACTGGGCCTCACTCAGCTTGGCAAAACCATATTTCGGGCCTTTCCACCCAGAACAGGGGCAATTTTATAGCTAACCTGTCTAAATGTAAATTGGTTTAGTTCTCACCTTTTTCGCCATCACCATTTTTACTCCCGTCTTGCGGCATCGTGAACGTCGGGGTCACCAAATTGTTGCTGTCTTAATATCTTCAGAGATTTTAGTACTTATTAGCCAAATAAATATAACTTCACTGTTTATATTTTTTATTTCGCACATTACTTTTTACAATATGTAACCTTCTGATTTTTACATATGACTTAAAATATCAATCGATACTTTAAATAATTATAATTACGATTTGTTACCCTACAGATACATACACAAACGTACAAAACACATACTACTATAACAATATTTTGCTAATAAGACATCCAAAAGTTATTATCTCAGCTCGAAATTAAATTTATTGGAACACAAATAATATATAAGTTAATTATCCAAAATGTTGATTAACTTAACGTACAAAAAATGCATTTTAGTTTTTTTTTAATTATGTATTTGCTTTTATCAATCTCTTTTTTTTTTTTTTTTTTTTTCTTATTTTTGTAGGTTTTTTTTTATTTTTCCTACTATTAAAATAAATGCATTCCAAATTATACCCATTTTAGCTAAGCTCAGCTGACTATGTAGTGTAAATTGTTTTATAACCAAAAAATGTATCAATATTTAATATGTGCAATTGTAAACTGTTTAATCATTTGAATAAAACTTTTATTATTTTTAAAGTGTGCATATGGCTATTGATTTTTGGCTTCTTTGAAGGTTATGCTTCAGTATACATTTTGTAACTTCAAATGTTTTCTTATTGCTGCAAACTAGCTCCTAGTCAACAAATAATATAGGTAACGAATATATTTCCATGGGATGGTTACACAAAACACTTGCATCACATTGTGACCAATTGCTTCTAAATAATTTTTTATGGAGCTCAATGGAATGATAGAATGGAGATCCTGCAAAATCACTTTATAGTCTGAGCACTGGCTAATGTCACTCGGGGAAATGTGAAGGCAGGGAGGCATGGCTTGTCAAGGCCAATGAGAGTGGAGCAGGGTTGGCGGTTCTCTCCGCACCTGCCTGGAGAGGATCATTACAGTTTCATCTCTCATACAGTTGTTTTTGTTTTTTTAAGTTTGTGTTATATAATGTCAGGGGTAAACAGCACATCAGATCATAAGGTGCTCACTTTGCAAGCTTGTCAAATGGCCATAAGTGTCAGAAAATATTTTGAGAAGGAGAAAGCACTCGAGGGAACACAACTTATATGATTACATGCCAGAGGAGTTGAAGCATTTGTACCAAATTCTTCACTTTGTTCCAAGTAAAAAAGAACACTGGGGATTACCACAATGAAATGAACGATATAGCATTCAAGGATTAGTTTGTAACTAAACTATTACCCAATTTAAAACCTTCCAGAACTATAGTTATGGACAACTATATCATATCATATATATCTCATATCATAGTTATTTAAAGGAAAAATATCCCACTTCAGCATGGAAGAAAGGGAATATTATCGAATGGTTTACAGCCAAAAATGCCAAAATTGATAGACATATGTATAAAGAGGAACTTCTTGACATAGTCAAGTATACAGGGTGTCCCGAATTTAAATGGCAAAACTTCAGGAACTTATAGGGGACCGAAAAACTAAGACGAAAAGTCTTATAGAGATTTGCTTGTTTTTGCTTAGTTTTAGAGAAAATTGCAAAAAAAGAAACAAAACAAGTTTTCATTTTTATACTTATTTATTTACATTTATATTCATGTTATGTTCTTTTAATGTAAATATTGCTCAAAATGTTGTCCTGTTGCACCAATGCAAGCATTACATCTAGCACTCACTTGATAAATTGCAGCTAAACATTATTCTGATGATATTTGGTGCACTGCATCTATGATTCGGTCTCTTAATTGCTCTCTTGAGTTGATTGACACCAAATAAACTTTCTGCTTCAAGGTTCCCCATACGAAGAAATCCATGGGTGTCATGTCAGGTGATCTGGGTGGCCAAGGTACTACTCCTCCACATCCAATCCATCGTTGTGGATAATCCATCGAGTTGGAACCACATTTCAATCTGCTGCTATAAGGGAATGTCATCTAAATAATTAGAAAAGTCGTTCTCCAAAAAATGTGTAAACGTGATACCATTCAATTCTTCCACGTAAAAAATATGGTCCCACCAGTAATCCGTTCCAAATTCCAAGCCAAACATTAACAGCAAATCCATGCTGAAGAAACCTATTCTCTCTAATAGCTCTGGGATTTTCAAGAGCCCATACATGATAATTTCTTTGATTAACAATTCCTCCTCTTGTAAAGGTAGCTTCATCGGTCCATATAATTTTTAATGGAAATAAATTATCATCGCGAATTTTGTCAAGAAACCAGTCACTAAAATTCAATTTCTTGACATAACCTTGAGGTAATAAATTCTGAACTTTTTGAAGATGGTATGGGTAGCGACTAAAACCTTTCAAAGTTCGCCACATTGCTGGCCGCGATATTGCTAATGCAGCAGATGCTCTTCGGATGCTAGTCTCAGGATTGTTATCGAAGTGGCGTTGGACACAATTTCTTCTCCGATAATCTGCTCTTATTGCTGCCTGGAATTGGTCACCTTCATTACATATTAAGAATGACCCAGTCTCTCGTAGTCTATTAAAAGTTAACGAAAAGACTTGTCGATTAGGCACTCTTCTATTTGGAAATCGGCGCGCATACTCCCGCACCGCTTCTAAAGCATTACCGTTACAGAAACCATACACAAAAATCATATCAGTGTATTCAACATTAGAATATGTATGCGGCATTGTGGCTGATGCTATTCACACAAAAATATCTGAGTAACTGACTGAAGACCGATTTAGGAATTAAAATCCTAGAAGGAAGCCAAAATGTAAACAAATAAAAGAATGTAAAGGATAACATTAAGAGTTTACATATCTCACTGCCTAGCCTGACGAACTTTGAAAGGTGATAATCGCTACCTGTAACATTTTTGTTTTGTTTCTTTTTTTTTTGATTTTCTCTAAAACGAGCAAATCTCTAAAGGACTTTTTGTCTTAGTTTTTCGGTCCCCTATAAGTTCCTGAAGTTTTGCCATTTAAATTCGGGACACCCTGCATAAAACCAAGATTCCCAACATATGAAATAGCACAACATGGCCACAAAATAATTTGTTTGCCCCCCCAATCATTGTCAATTCAATACTAATGAAATGATATGGGTGCAAATAAATAACGAGCTTTGTTGAAGATAAAAACAACATATTTCGTTTGAATTATGTGATTGAAATAATTAATGAAAAAATTAATTTAATGTCAAAAATGGAATGATCGAATGTTGTGAAACAGACACAGCAGACAATTAAATTAGATGGCATTATTTTAGAAAAACTTGAAGAAATGATAATCCACTTATAAGAAAACAGTAGCAGCAGTGACTTTGACGAGACCAGTGACGGGAAGAGTGAAGATGAAGTTTTCCCCCTTCCTCCTGAATAATGTTTTTTGTTTTTAAATTATGAGTGTTTCCACAATTTATTTTTAAAAAACATTGACACATTTATGATTTTATTTGATTTTATTACTTAAAATAGAATAGAAAAAAAATATATATTATGAGACTGAGTCCCTTCAGAAATACTATTATGAAAAGAAAAAAATGAAAAATCGTCTCTGGCTATGAGACCTTTTCTGTATATATTAAAAATAACATAACATGAAAATTAAGAAAAAAAAATACATTAGTTTGAGTAGGACCAAAATATATAAAATTTAGTTATTAGATGAACAAAAGATAAAATAAAGTTAAATATTGTAATATGAATATGATGCTTAAATTGGGTAAGCTGTAGTTAATATTATAAAAACATATTTTTAAAAAATAAGACCAAACAAACATAAAATAATTTGGAGAAACATCTCAGCAAAAACCGGGTGGACCCAGTGAGGGTTGGGTAAAGGAGCTTTGGTAACGTTGCTCCCTCTCCTCTCACCTGGCACGTGCCCTCAGACTATATACGCTTTTTTTGTCTTTGGGTTTGAATGAGATGCTATGGAAAATATAAACACCAGCCTTGACTAAGACCAGACAGCAAGCAATATTACTGGTGAGCCAGTTATACTGCTTCAGCTTTATTATTTTACTAATAAATCAATATTGTCCTCACTAGAAATAAATATCAGAATGTTCTGTAGTTAATAATGTCAATCACTATTTGCTAAATATGAAAGCAGAACTATGGTAAAATACTTCAGAGAATACGATATATAGGTAGTGTAATTACTAGACGTGTAGTGTAAATGCGACCATCTTATCTGGACATATGTTAAAAAAGTTGATAGGATTTTTAATATAGTGTATATGAAAAAAATGAAAGGGAAATATTTCTGACATACTTAAGGTATCTTTATAATGAAAAATAACAGCTATTCAAAGTAATTAAATATTAGAGAAATTATAACATAATTAAAAATTAGAATTTTTATAGGAAGTTAAATAAAATAAACCACCAGACCTGATTCCTCAGGACGAGGATGACTAGTTTCTTCTATATGTACAACAACATCATTTTTTAATTTTATTGAATTGTCAACAATGCCGAGGGTATTTGAAGAAGGTACGGCTTTAGGAATGATTCTCTTAAAAGATTTGAATTCTTCCTCAGCTGTCTATAAAATAATAGATAAAGTTGTGATTAATTAAAATGAACAAATATTAAGAAAGGAAAGAAAATTATTTATACATGAAACAAATAAGCAAGTATGAAAGAAATAACTATAGAATTAATCGGTATATGACATTGAAACTCATCTACTATAATTTAATATCATGGCTGATCATCAAAGGTATTTTAATTTACCTCATTCAGATTAAATATATAATATATTTGTATTTATAAAATATTTAATTTAATATTAACAACATAGTTAAATTTAATAAAAATTTTTATTAAAAAAAAAAAAAAAAAAAAAAAAAAAAAAAAAAAAAAAAAAAAAAAAAAAAAAAAAAAAAAAAGAATCTGTGATATTGAGAATCAACACATCCCAAGAGATACTATGCATGAGCATAATAAAATGTCTAAAATAAAATTTTAGCTTACTAATGGTAGCCCAAGGCCTATCCTTCCCCAATTAACAGTTGATAACTTCTCTCTAAGAGCATCTGCAACTGGCGAAACAAGATTAGGGTTGGGCAAAAGTGTATCATGACACTGCATACATTTATATCCTGCTGGTGCTGTTGTGTCTGGTAGTTCTCGGACATATCGATCCAAGCAATCCCAATGATAAACATCTAAAAACAATAAAATTTGTAGTGTTTTACATGTATATATAAATAAGGAACATATTTATTATATAATAAATATATATTTATTATAGAAACTTATATACATATATGCAATTATTTTTTAAATGAGGAAATATGAACATAACAGATCTTTCATCATTCCTAGATAACCTAAAAACTTTTCTTTCCTTGATTATATTTTTATAATGCATTAATCATAATTTTAACTAAACATAAAGCTAGAAAATTACTTATAATTATCTGGCATAGGAGGCACTGGTTGAGTCCTAACCCGCTCAAGCATAGACCGCCAGTTATCTCTATATTCTGTGCTGCTACTCTCTGAAATTTCTGAAACCAAGCAAGATCTTGCATCAGCAGCCACACAGTCTTTCTACAGAGTCTAGGTCGTCCAACTCGCCAGGTAACATACACATGCTCTGGCAGAATTTCAGATGTTACTAAATGTAAAAAATCTATTAAAGAATAATTGACAGGATTTTGTATGCAGCTGGTAGCACGAAGACACATCTAAACTTTTCACAAGAAGACAAATCATTTTTCTTATGTACAGGGCAAATCTTCTTGCATTCAGCTGGTAATTTTTCTTCTCTCCGTAAGTCCATAAATAATTCTTAAATAAATTTTATCATCTCTTTAAACTTTGCCAACTGAAGTGGAATACTTTCAATCTTCAGGGCCTTATCGTTCTTAAGCTTCCAGATGTCATCATATATTTCCTATTGAACAGGAGGTTCAACGAAAATCTCATTTTCTCAATCTTCAAGGACATATGGTTTTTGATTATCTTGTCTATATTTATATTCAAAAATTATATACATTATATATATTTGAAGTGGCTTGCACACATTTCTACGATTGCACATTCCTCAATGGTTAGTAAGCCATCATTTCGCCTACAGGAATGGTTCTGGAGATTGAATCCTCGACGCCCATCATTGATCCTTCAAAAAAATACCCTAATATTTTTTTTCCATTAAAAGCAGCTTCTATCTCATTTAGAATTTTGGTTCCTCACTGCCGTTTCTTCTGCCTACCTTTGATGATTTCTCTTCTACTTCATGCATGGTATTCCTCTACAAGATATCTTCTGTCCTCCTTTTGGATCATGGTTTTTTCTTGATCTAGGGGCTCACAATCTTCATCAGACAAGGGTTTTCTCTTTTTCTTCTTTTGGTAAAATAACTACAAAGGTATATTAAAACAGTGAAAAAAACTTTATTTTCCGACCTTAACAAGTGGATACACTTTTCTTTTACCTTCTTCAAATAAATAATTTTGTTGAAATGTTTTCTGTATTCAACTTTTGGTAACGGTCGACTTAAGAGGAGGCACCAAACTGGCTTGACTCACGCTACACCCACCAGTTCGATGATTACGCTTCACTTCGAGTTTATATTTATCGATAGCTCTTTCCTATAACCTCACATGTAAACAATCACTTCTACAGTTTCAACTTGTATTGTGTTGTTTAGTGTGTTATATTGATATTTAGTCTTCTTAAATGTAAATAAGTGAAACAGAAGTTAACAAAATGAGTTTCATAAAGGATTAAGAGTTTTATCAATTCATGTTTTCTTATTTCCTCTTATCTAATGTGTAAAAGTGTTACAAAACTTAAGAACATTAATTTGTTCATGGATTTGGTGTTTTATATATTTTTATTTGTTGTATCAATTTAAGTGATAAAATTTCAGTATGCATATTTTGTGAATGCATTCTTTGTCATCCATAATACTTATTGCCCTAAAGTGAGACAAATTGTATAATTAATCCAATAAAATACATTGATCTTAAAATATATATGAGAAAGTATATCACTAGTTCTTACAATTAGGATTGATGAATTAATTGCCACTTCTATTGAGACTATTTTATCATCCTCTTTCAATAATGTTAGCCTGCATATTTAAAATAGACGCCATTGCAATTTTAAATTAGACACAACCTCCCTCACCTATCGTACAAGATTATTAATGAATACATTGATAAATCTTAAAAGGGTACATTGCCTCTTTTGTTAATTGACCTCGAGATAAAAAAAGACAGGCAAAATGAATGAAAGAGCCGGACAATTCAATTGTCTAATCAATTGAAGAAGTCTTTAAGGATTTGTTGTCTTCAACTAGTGCTTATTAGTTAGTGAGGTAAATGACATATTATATAATTGTAAAACTATTGGTGTAATGTTATAGATTAATTTATTTTTAAAAATTTTTAAAAGCCTGATAATGGAGCATTTTCTCCAAAACATGTAGCAACAAATGTTAAATAAATAGGAGTTATGCCAAATAAATACTTAAGGATTCTGTCTTTTAAATATTTATAATTTGTTATTTACACTTCCTCACATCACAAAGTTTATCAAGAATTAACATTACTGGTGGTTTAGCATTATATTAATTCTGATTTAATATAAAATTAATTCAAAATTGATTTAGTATCTTATATTTTGACATTTTCTTATTTCCACTTCATTATTTTCTTATTTTTCATTTTTATATCATAAGGAACACAAACAGAAGTTAATATTACTTTGAACTGGGATTTAAAGTTTCTCTGTAAATAAATGAAAATAACCTTTCCCCTCAAAAAGTAGCGACTAAAACACCAAAATAAATCGGAAGAAGGTAAGAATCAATAAAAGGTATTTTGGGAGCGTGTAGGGGTCACCTCCTCTTAAGCCGACCGTTACCCAACTTTTTATTATCCTTTTAGAAAGGGGTAGCAAATTTGGTAGCAGAAAAATTATTTGAATTTATGACAATTCAATGTGAGGTTGCATTCATTGTGTTGTAAATGGAACCATCCAATACAAGCTTTAAACTTATTTTTTCCTGAAGATTTTGTCACCTGAATTGCCTTTTCCTTAATTATAGCCCCATTAGTGAGAATTTTTACAGCACTATCAGAATCATACATAAATAATGCATTAAAACCACAATCGAAATCAGGGATGCAGTCAAACAGAAACACCACGTCAATTGGAAATACTTTAATGCGTGCCAACGTTTCAAGTATTTCTACTTTAGGCAAGCATTAAAGTATTTCTACCTGACGTGGTGTTTCTGTTTGACTGCATCCCTGATTACCTTCTTTTCCATTCATCTTAACAGTCAACTAAACTATTATCATTATAAAACAACTATCAACAAGTAGACCAACAGTTTTTGAACCTGATCATTTCCTGATTAAAAAATGTGTTCAAGTAGTTTATTCTATCACTTAAATATGTCTTACCAAATCCAAATTATAGAAGATACTGGGCACTAAATTTTTTCTATGTATAATCATTAATAAGGCCAACTTGGTCTATTAATGTTAATTTCTTTTAAAGGTACATTTTAAACTAATACTGATACAAATAGTTCTCTGGAAAATAATGTCTAGCCATAATTTTGAGATACAGGAATAAAAATTCTTGGAAGTCACAGTAAAACCATCTTATTTTCAGCACCATAGATTATAGGTAATTGAATGGGAGGAAAGATTTGAAAAAAGTGTGTTTAGAGTTTATAATGAAAGAGGAAGTATCTATTTTAGGACAAATTAGTAATACAGGATTTCACGAGTTATTTTTGATTGCATGGATTGAATACCAGAGAGAAACTTCACTAAATTTGGTCATTTAGTGAAGTTTCAGAGCTCATCTCTGAATGTTTAAATAGGTCTGATTGTAGTTGTATAAATGAGCTTTTTAAAATTAATTGGAAGCACAGAGTATTTATCTTGTATTATATTCCATGTTTCCTTTCTTCAGGAACTATTGCTCCATAAGAATAATGAAAAAGGACAACAAAATGGTATTTTACCAGCCACGATTCAGGAAAAATATATAAATATAAAAGATATTCTTGAATAAGTGATAATACAACTTAACGATAAGAAATAATTATTTAAGAAAACAATGAAACTAATCCAAAATGATATAGTTATTGAATAAACTATAAAGGCTAGTGAAATAGTAAATGAATAAATAAATTAATGTATGAAATGATTCTACATTTTGTAATAACTATAGGAAGTGTGACTCTATAGTCCAGCTTCTATATGTTATAACAAAAAAGTTTACAAAATGAAACATTTGATTGCCAAACTAATTGAAAAACTAAATAAAAAACATTCAAAATTTTACTGAAATAATCTTCACATTCTCAATAGTGCTCTATGTACATACCATAACTAAATTAATAATTATAACCAAACAAATAAAAAAAATAATAATAAAAAGGAAAAAAAAATCACTTATTAATAACTGACTTCAAAACTGTAATAGTAATTAAAAACAAAAATTAAATATAATTTAGTTAACCTTTTTAAATGCATTAATTATAAAAAAATGAATATCAGCTGGATGCTTTTGAAAATTATTAAATTTTCAACTTACTATTAAAATGCCTAGTTATGCCACTAACCACTAATAGTGTTACTTTTTTACAGCCGTAACAGCCACAACTCTTAATCTATTCCTAAGGATATTAGGTAAACCACTTAATCAATATAAATATATATAATATATACTTCTTTACATATCACTAACCATATAGTGATGCCACAAATTTGAATAAAAACTAGTTTTTATTCAGAGGTGAGGAGTATTAAAGAGTAACCTTATCCTTCTATAAGAAGAGAGTATACAAGAAAAAAGTATTTTTGAGCAGTAGTAGAGGTGGAGTAGTACTTCGATATAGTAACCAATTGTTAGAGAAAAGAGCAAAGAAAATTTATTCAATGAAAGGCAAGGGATCACTTTTTCCTTTTCTCAATTTTCCATTTAAACATTTCCAGTTCAAAAAAAAATTTCAAGCATTCATTATGTAGGAAAATTGAGATATTATATTTTATATTCTTACCCAAATGAAGAATTTTGCAGATCCCAACCAACAGTTCATTTCAGAGTTATTATAAATCTGAATACAAAGATAATGGGAGAGATTTATGCTCAAGGGTAAAGAATAGTAGGTTGAGGATAAAGAATTCTCTTCATTGTAAATTTTATAAAATGAAAATAGTAATATATTATAGGACCAAGATAAATGAACTAGATTTATTAAAGAAAACAATACATCCAGGTTAATTTAAACTTTTTCATTATTTTTAATGATAATTCTATAACTAATAAGTATACCACATTATATCAAGTATTTTAACCATTAAATTAATCACGTCTAATTCCATACTTAAAAAGCATAGGCCACACGAATTCATAAACTTTCACAATAATGACTAAGACCATGCTATAAATACCATATAATTAGTTAAAAAAGATGTCATTAAAAGGTTTAATAATTATCTAACATAAGCGACTTACGGTAACAACACAGCCTAACACATTCGTCAACAGCTAGCTCTTTTTTACATAATACGCAATGAGGGCTGTAATCACTATCCTGCAGCCAAAGTAAATAAGACTGAACCACACACTGAAATGAAACATTAATGAACATATGATATAGAGTGGTTCATAAAATAAAAAAAAATAAAAATGTTTGCATCCGATTTAGTGTACACTAAAAAATCACATAACAGTAACTATACTTACTCTTGGATGATTTAAAACAACACAATATTCGCACACATTAACTCTATGTTCATAGCAAAATTGTGTTGTGACTTTTCTCTTAGGACATTTGCATAAACCCATCAGAAATTCTTTTTTTTAGTACAGAGAACGGAATTTATTTAGATCAAAAACAAATGCAATTGCTTGACAGAAGAGAATACAATGAGAGCTACAGAGGAACCTCTCCGGGAATTGTTCATTACATTTACTTACAAGCTGTCAAATACACTGTTAGAATCAGGAGTGATCGTTGATTACAAAGAGATAGAACTAAAATGGGAATAATCTTTGCTAATTTTGAAGATAATTTTGCTATCTTCCGCTCTGATGTAATCCCATCAAATGAGAAAAAAAAAAAGTCAGTGCAGGATATCCTGGCAGCAAGAGTTTAGTTAAACCCTTATAAGAAAACGGAATTATATAATTTTTGCTTCGATAGGCGCTGAGAAGATAACTTAATAATATTATAATGGGAGGAGGGCGATTAGATATCGAAGGTTTCTCTTGACAACTGAAGATAAGTTTAGCGTCTTGTGTGTGGTATATTTGGTATATTTCCAGTACATTTGCTCCCCATCCAGAATCCAATCCCACATACATAGCAACAGTTGATTAATTCCTCGACTCGCCTATTCCTCTCTCCTTACCCCCAAAGTAATAAACCCCTCTCAGGTTTTAAGGAGGTCAAACTCCTTTAAAAAAAAATTGAAATCCCGGAAATCGCCTGGTTATGATCTCCTTGGCTCACAAATCCTTAGACAACTTCCTCAAAAAACTATAATAGTCTTAACATACTTATACAATAACATCCTTCGAACTACCCATTTCCCTTTACTATGGAAACATTCCACTATTATCCTTTTCCTAAAGCCGGGTAAACCTCCCAACGTCCCTTCATCAAACAATCAGCCTTCTCCCAATCCTGTCAAAAATTTTTGAAAAACTCCTTCTCAAACGCCTCCTACCTATCCTTAAAACCCAAAATATTCCATCACATCAGTTTTGATCCCGTTCTAGCCACTTCACTGTTCAACAACGCCTCAGAGTCGATGACCACATTTCCTCCGCTCTTGAAAGCAAACAATATTGCTCCAGTGCATTTCTAGACATAGAGTAAGCTTTTGACCTGGTATGGCATGCCGGTTTGCTTTTCAAGCTCAAAACCCATCTACCTAATCCCTCCTTCTAGTTATTAGATCCTACCTATCTAACCATTCCTTTCGAGTTTGCTAAGGAATGGAACACTCTCACTGCTTCCCAATCGAAGCAGGTGTTCCGCAAGGTAGCGTTCTTGGTCCAGTCCTATATATCCTGTATGCTACAGATATCCCTACTACTCAGGATACTTTACTAGCAACATTCGCCGATGACACTGCTATCCCTTCATCCCATCCAGATCCCTTAATAGCTTCCCATAATTTTCAAATCCATCTATCCTTGATTAAAGATTGGTGTAACAGCTGGAGGATCAAAGTGAACGAATCGAAATGTACCCACGTAACGTTTACCTTCCGCCGCACATCCTGCCCACCTGTTTATATTAATAATATTCCGCTACCCATAGCTGACACAGTAGGATATCTTGGCTTCAGCCAATTGTACAGACTACTAAATAGGCTGTCTCGTCTTTCCATTGAAAACAAACTCCTAATATACAAAACCATCATTAAACTTATTTGGACCTATGGAATTATACTATACTTATAAAGATCAGAGGATCTTATGATATTACATTCATTTACTTATTATTATTATTTAGGATTTATTTTATAAGATTTTCAATATAATGTTTAAAATCCAATGATAATGAACACAGACCTCAATTTTGCCTTCAGCTACTGAATGAAGATTGTGTTGAAGAATACTACTTTTTGAGGTGAATTTTATGGGAAGATGAGTCTGTTTTTACAGGGGAAGGCATTTTTACCTGTCTATGCATATCGTTGGTTTATATTTGTATTGCTTTCGAATAATGTGGAGGAGCACTATGGTGTTGGAAAATCATATTTTGCCGAACTTCAGGTGGAATATCATGATGAAGTTGTGGTAGGATATTTTGTAACGAATCTTATTAATTCTCATCATTCAATCTGTTGGACAAACTATGATTTTTCAACACTATTCGACAGCAGAACAAAGATGAACAAACTAACGATACCTCTCATGGAACAGTAGAAATGCCTTCCCCTGAAAAAACACTCATCTACCCATAAATTCACCGCAAAAAGTGATATTATTTAATATCATCTGCATTCAGAATCTAATAGCCAAATTGAGGTCTATGTTCATTATCATTGAGTTTAAACCTTACATTGAAAATCTAATAAAATAAATCCTAAATAATAATAACAAATAAATAAATGTAATAATATAAGATCCTCTGATCTTGTGTCGCTTTATTGACAGTCTTCCTTTATTTTCAATTTAACAATAATTTTTTTCTTTTCTTTATAATCCAATGAAGAATTTATTATGTTTAAAATGCACATTTCCATTAAGAGATTGTCATAATGTTTTATTTACACAAGTAACTGATTTGTATGCCAAATGAGAAAACCATGTTTTTTCGGTTTCAAAAGTAAATTTCTCCATGGAATCGAAAAAAAATCATTACGTTTAACATATCATTCGAAAGCTTAATACATTTGCAAGTTTTTGTGAGATTTGCAGTTTTGTAGATAGTTTTTTCGAAAAACGGCGAGCATTGAAGTAATATAAAACATTGTGACTTCCGTAAATACTATATATATATATATATATATATATATATATATATATATATATATATATATATATATGCCTTAAGAGGATAACTAATACCACCTTTGTAAATAAACCTACTGTATATATATCTGTGCAGAGTTGATAATAAAGTCAGTTTGTTGTTCTACACACTTGTGCCGTTTACTCTGTAACCCCAAACCCCCACCTTTTTTTTAGTGTTAGTTATTCAGTCTAATCATAACTGGTGCCGACAACCGGGAGGATTTCTGAAATTGTTACTTCAAGTTTCCAAGTAACCATCGTACGGGTAGCTCAAAAATACAATGGTAGACACGGACGAGAGAGCTTAAATTCGAGTACCAGCTGGCCCAGGCAGCGGTAGAAAGGGCGAAACTGGAAACGCAACTATCAAAGGCTTCTGAGATACAGCAGTTGGAGCTCGTGAAGATAAGGACACAAAACTCGGCATTTATACACGAGGTGATTAGCCAATTAGAACCTTTCTCAGGTTGTGATGGGGGACCTCGAGCATTTCAATAAAAGGAGGCGACCAGATCCAGAGTTTAATAATGTCCCGCAAGGAAAAAACGGTAACTTTGTTAGACTCCGACGTAAAACTCCTAGAAGCTTCTCTGGTCCGGCCGCATTTCACGGAGAGTTTTAAATGCCATCCAGGGTGACCTGACGCATCCATGGGATACTCTGAAGGTGAGGCTAAAAAAATTGTACGGCGGCGGAAGATGGACCCCTGAAGAAGATGTTTTTTTATTTACTTAAGGAGCGAAGGGTTCACGGACAATCAGAGGGAGAGTTCGCCGAGAAGCTAATGGTTCTGTATAACAGACTGACTGAGAAGATGGTCGAGTCGTTTGGACAAGCAGAAGGAGCCCATTGGGAGAAATAATTTTGTTACTTTAATTATTATTAAAATAATTATAATTATTAATTATTTATCGTAATGATAACTTATTACAAATTAATATTTACATTATATACAGACAGAACCACATTATTTTATTCTTCAAACCCAGAACACATCTCTAACCCGTTTTGTAATCTTTGTTTACTGGGTTCTAATAACTGAAGCTTATTACATTACAATTTCATTTTCATTATATTCAATTATAATTATATAATTATATTCAACAAAATCCTGTCAGCAACGGAAGTGAGGCAGTTATTGCTATAATGTTTTTGTGTCAACTATCACAATCATATTTTAACACGTTCAACTGCAAAATAAAATAAAAATAGTAAATACTTAACAATCAAATCTAATATGTGGTTCTGTCTGTATATAATGTAAATATTAATTTGTAATAAGTTATCATTACAATAAATAATTAATAATTATAATTATTTTAATAATAATTAAAGTAACAAATTATTTCTCCCAATTAGTATATATATATATATATATATATATATATATATATATATATATTTTTTTTTTTTTTTTTTTTTTTTTTTTTTTTTTTTTTTTTTATTGATGTCTATATATATATACATACGTTTCCTGAGTTTTGAGGGCGCTGAGATGGAATTCTAGGGCTAAAAGAATTTTCTATCACATTTTACAGTGTAAAAGCTAAATTTTTTGAAGTGAAGTATATTCAATATAATTTTTTCACAAAAACCGATATCGGATTCGAATTCAGCATTCAAGAGAACCCTTAAATACGAAATTTCATCCAAATAGAAAAATAAAAGTTTGTAAGCTTCAAAGTTTGCCTGACCAAATAAATGGTAGTCAACTTTTGTTTGAATTGATAAAAACATGAATTACGCTTAGACGGTTTAACGTATCAACTTTATTTTTTTACACAAAATATAGGGTGGTAATACGTTTGAAATGTATTTGGGTTCATCATCCTATCTGGTATCAAACTCAAGTTAAAAATCAAAATGTTTTTCGGATTTTCCAATTTTTTAAATAGGTTTTTGTTCATCGAATTTTACATTTATACATTTTAAAAGAAAGCTAAGACTCTCCTCTTTCCAGCGATACCAACCAGTGAATTGCATGACAAAGTAATGGCGATAAAGATATGTAACCAATAATCGGTTTTAAAATTTCATTTTCCTGGAAGAGGGTGAAAAAAATATTTTTTGATTTTGTTGAATAACCGTTTTTTAATGTTTTTGAGGGTGCTGAATTAGAATCTGACCTCAATTTTAGTGTGAAAAAATCTATAGAGGTAGTTTGCTTGAAAAACTGATCATTTTTCTAGAATTTAATTAAGCTAAACCAAAATCTATGGGACGACTGTATTTTCCTTTAATTCGCAATCAAAACTGAAAATCTTGGTGCAAGAATCATGTCGATATCATTTTTTAAACTCGAGATAAAAAATACATTAGTTTAATGCTTTTTTTTTTTTTTCTCGTCTTCTAGGGCCCATTGGTCGGAACGGCAAAATACGTGTCTAATATTTTTTGACCAGGAACCTCCAAAAAAATTGCCAACAAGATCCGTGAGAGACTGAGTGTGTCCTCCCCTTGTAAGATATACTCACTCTGTATTCTGTAATTTAATTTATTTAATTTTATTTTCTTTGCTCCTTTCTGTTTTGGATGCTTGATGTAAAGAATCTTATTTATGATTTTTTTTTTGTTCTGATAGAAATTATTTTATAGTTAACGATGAAAACAAAAGTCTATAGTTGACTGTAGGATGTAATGTAAGTGAAGAAATGGTCGGGGGGCAGTCAGGTAAATACATGTTTTTAAATAAAAAAACTTTATATTTGACGTGCCGACGTTTCGACCTGCCTTGCAGGTCTTCTTCAGGGCTAAAATAACAATATAATTGGATGTGACCAAGATGATACAAACATTTTTTAGTCATTAGTCAGCATAAAAAAAAATAAATAAAAAAATTATAATACAAACAAAAATTAAATAAATAAATAAAATAAAAAAAAATAAACTAAAATAAAATATAATCCCTAGAACTCCGTTGCAAATCAGGTTACCTATCCTTTCACAATAAGTTTTATCACCAAATCTCCGTACTTGCTTGCCATGGGTAATCCACTTGCACCAGACCTATCCAACATCGTCCTTAATAACCTACTGAACACCATTCATGAAGTTATAGACAAGTGGAGGGGGCTTACGTCTCAATAGCCAGGGCAGGCAGCCATTTTGGTGTGAACCGTATTATCAGTATATTAACCTCTTGTCAGTTCAAATTTTGTTTTCCTCGGATTTATACTGCTGTTATTTTATTTTAGTGATTTATTTACTTTAGTGATTTACTTATTTTATTTATTACGAACCCTTTCAATTGCCCTAACCCATATGGAATGCAAGTCGCCAGTTGGGCATAGTAGGCGTGGCCGGTTAGTTTTTGGTCTCGCCCCTCACGGAACAATATACGGGAAGGGCCTCTCCATAGTACTATAACTCCATGACTCCATTATACCTTAATTTCCTAAAGACATTCTTTTTATTAAAAAGTGTGTCTATTTTTTTTTTTTTCAATTTATTTGTTTATTTTTATTATTATTATTATTTTATGCTGACGGTGATCGCGCTTTCTTTTTTGTAAAATGTTTAAATTCATATTTAACATTTCCGCGCCTTTTTTAAAAAAAATAGTTCGGCTTTTGTCCACCATGCGCCCCCTTCCATATGTCATATTGGCCACTGCCACCCCTTCCTGTCATTACTTTCTGCCAGTCATTATCTCTCCCTTTCCCTGATTTTATTTTTTAACAGTCATTGTTAGTCAAGTCTTCAACCAGACCACAATCAGTGAGTGCATTTATTTTAATTTCTCATATTTCCCCAACCTCTTCCTTCATTTATTGTTATGCCAACATTATTCTTTTTCTTACCTTTCTATCTTACCCTTCTCCTTTTCATTTAAATTCCTTATACTTATTTTTAAATTCCTATTAAAAACATCTGTTAATAAAATTGTATCATTATATTAGTTTACACAATTTAAAATTTGTATTATTTATTTTAAATTATTTTATTACAACTGAATCTTTCGACTAGACCATGCTACTATTTTGTATTCAATTATTTAATTGACTTCAGATATTCTTCTAATTATGTAAGCAGCTATTAATTCGTTCGTTTGTATTCTCAGCTACTAATTTACTTTGTATTCTTTTTTTTTTTTCATTTTTAAATTATTTTTATTTGTTTATTTTAAAATTTTTTTTTGTAACATCTTGGTTACATCCAATTATATTGTTAGTTTAGCCCTGAAGAAGACCTGCAAGGCAGGTCGAAACGTCGACAAGCCAAATATAAAGTTTTTTTATTTAAAAACTTGGACGTGTTTGTTTACTTGAGTGCACCCCTGACCATTTCTTCATTTATATTTTACAGCTATGTGTAGGAATAGGTAGTAAGTGACTTGAAATGTGGTCTATGGAATTTCAATTTTTCGGTCATGAATTTGAATATTAGTTAGTTTTGAAGCCTTGAGTTTAGGTCATTTTGGAAAGTTATAGATTATAACTAAATAAACTGAATTGAAAGGAAGTCTTCGGAGAATAATCCAATCAGTAGTTCAGAGCTTCAAAAATCCCAAGAACTATTGCTACCATACCCTGTGAAACTCCCTCGTAGTAGTCTATGCACCAGAAAATATTTAACATCATGCATCCAACGAACAGCCTGCTTAGTCCTAAATATTTCTGACCAGCTATTGAGCTAGCTCTATCCAGTAGATTAATTTTTGTGTTTCTTCAAAGTGGTGAGAAATACTGTTAAACTGCATTCAAAGGTTGTCATATACTGTAAGTTACTGAAATTATTGGTGCATATGAGTATACATTTTCTCTTAGTTATTTATAATCTCTTCTACCTTACCATGCAGAGATGCTTGTAACAAGAGTGCAATCTGTATATGAATGGCTGCCGGCTATCGGACCTATTTTTCTTTTAGAATATTTTGGAGATTATCTTCCCTAGTAATTCTAGTAATTCTTGGCCTTCCTTTATGTCTTTTTCCATTAGTTTTAACTTTGCATTTTTCTTAAATAAACAGCAGTCATCCATGCTTATTTCATTAAAGCTGTCCTTTTTTAATTATTTGTTCGAGGTGCTCACTTTTCAGTGCAGACCGTATCGTCGTATTAGGTATTCGGTCTCTCTTGGTTTCCCTTTAGTTTCTCTCGGATATCTGTTTTTTATGTTTTGGTGGTGGCTACGATTACATCGCTTTATACCCGAGGATTCTCTTCCAGAAGTGAGGATAAGAACGAACGTTAAGCGATAAACTATTAGATTGGTTTATTTTGCCATTTCTCTCTTACTTAAAATCTTTTTATTGTAGCTGAGAACATCCATTGTGAAGTAGCTATTCTGATTTCCGCCCCGAGTTTTCGATCTCAACCATTAGCTACAACCAAATATTTGAAGGTTGGGACCTGCTGTATGATCGATCTCCTTATTAATGTGAATCCTCAGATTCATCTTGGTTCTGGAGCAGATGGTCTTGCAAGTGCTAATAACCATATTTTTTCAGGCCAGCTCTTATATTAAGACCTCCAAGTTAGCCTTTGGCATTCTTTCACTGCCAGCTGTCAGCGAATGCAACTATGCAAAATTTAGAGGCTGTAACTTCCAATATGTTTGTTGTACTTCTTACATTCTATAATCACATCATCGATGAGGGTGACTAAATATAGAGGACTTCCTATGTATCCCTGCCTGACGAACTCGGCAGATGTCTGTCGGTATGTTCATGCATCGTTTCTACATGTTTTAAAGAATGATTAAATTCTCGGTAAATGAACCACGGGCATTCGCTTATTCCGGAGTAAAGCCTATAACTGATTCCAAGGCATGCTGTTAAATGCCATTTCTAAAACTATAAAACACAGGTAAATCACTTTGTCGTACTCAATGGATTTCGCATTTATTTGGAACGACGGAAAGATGTGACTTCAGTACTCCTGCCAGTTTGGAAACCACACTGCTTCTCCGCCATTTGGTATTCAATATCATTTCTCAATCTTCTTTCTACGATACGTGAGTATATTTTACCTGTGATACATAGCAATTAAATGCTTCTGTGATTGACACACTCTCTTGTAACACTTTTTTGGGGGGTTTGGAACAATGATTGAGATAGCCCGGTCTTTTGGAATTTTCATACTATTCCTAGCTAGTTCTAATATTCAAGTAATTGGAGTAATTCATCGCCATCTTCCCGTATATAACGATGTATTGACTATGCCATTTCATCATGACCTGCTGCCTGTTTCAGCTTCCTTCTTTTCCATCGGGTCATCTTCCCCTTGTCAATTCCTTACTACCCTTATTTATCTCCTGATAACCTTACACTTCTTTGTACCCGTCATTACCATCCAGCAACTCTTTAAAGTATTCTCTCCCTCTTTTCAGTATTCTCTTCGGTTCACTTTTCATTTGACTGTCCTTAGCCTTTTTAAACTCTGTAGGGCATTCTTTATATTATTCCTCATGTTTTTCAGTACTTTATAAAACGGTTTTTGATTTCTTATTCCTCCTTCTTACGTAAACTCTCCTTCTTCTTTCTTTTTCTTTCTTTTCTTTCTCCTTCAAAACCATATTCTTTTAATGTATTTTATAATTTCATTATGTTTAGATTTACATTCGCTTTAAATGACAATTTTCATTTTAAAGTTGGCACCGTTATCTTTAAAATCTTCCTTGTATGGCAGCTGCTACCATATTTCGCTGTGGGGTCATGCCTTTGCGTTATATCTTTTGAGGTGAAATGTAGCTATCTTTTGAGGCTTTTTGGAGGCGTGAGGACATCGGTGAACGTCAGCCCCTTCTTCGCTCCATCATTATGGGATTATTCCTCAGTTTATGGCACTTCGATTCTACCTTTTTTATAGTTCTTCTCTTGCTTTTTTACAACGGTAAAGGTTTGTTCCTCCTCTTCCTCCGTCGTTGCATCCTGCTTTCGAATAGTTTTGCCTCTGCAAGTAGGGTTTTTGCTACCCTTCTGGGGCAATAGTTAGTCCCTGATATTTTTTCCTTGATATCTGTGACTCACTAGTCGACGGCCTGACTTTTGCCGATGTCCCTTTCTAGGTGACATTGGCCGTCTTTCAATCTGCAGCCCGTGTCGCCCCAGTTTGGTGAATTAAATTTTTCATCCTTGTCAATGACGGCGACACGGTCTTCTTGCTAAGGCTGCTGCCATTGCATCGTCGATAGCGTTGACTACTCGTGAAGCTATCATTTCTACGGTTCTCTCCTTCATTATTCTGTGCAGGTGGTCTGAATTAAAAATCGCTTTGTTAAACGATCTACCAGAGCAAGGATCACATGTCATTGGTTGCCTCTAGCCCCACTCATGATGTCCCCCAGGTCACATTATTGTGATATGGATAAATTATTGTACGTCTGCCTTTCTAATGTTTTCTTATTCCTTATTAGATAATTCCTGAGGCCATCCTCAGTTTTCTAAGCCTTTCTGTTGTGGTTCCTATTTCCTCCTCGTAAGAGGGTGAGGGGTCATCCTTTCTTGTTTTTTTTTTTGCCGCTTCTTCCTGCTTGTTCTCCTGACATCGCTAGGATCAATCTCTGCCTCAGTTTTTTTTTTTTTTTTTTTTTTTTTTTTTTTTTTTTTTTTTTTTTTTAATTTATTCTGGGGTCATCATTTTGGTTTGGGCACCATTTTTCTCAAGGAGTTTTATCTTTATTTAAGGTTTTGGGGTCACATCATCCTTAAGAGTCGTTTGCAACTCCTACCGAATTAATACTTGAATCTTCTCTTTTACCTGCTAAATTACGTAAATGAAGATTCAAGAAATTTCTTTTTTAATTACAATGCTACCAAAAATGATTAGATGACCGAATTAGTCCACTTGATTTAACAATAAATAAACACTTAAAGCAATATCCGCTCCTTCATAATTCAACACTTTAAGCAGGGAAAACTACATCGTGTGCAGTTAAAGTGTTCAGGTCTTGTTTGAAAAAAATAATATGAAGAGTTCTTTAGAGGTTTTTAACTGATTGTAGGACGAATTTCTTTTATGAACTTGAGGATGCAGCAGAAATGATATTATAAAATTAAAAATATTTCTTCTTGGTTAGTTTTTTGTTTTGTATATGCTCTAGACAAATTGTTTTCATTAACTGTTCCACGAGGTTCTGATGTTATCCTGTAATCTGATGTTATTTAAATCTTTAAGACTGTCTCTGTTTTAAAGTGTAACAAATTTATGTATAATAACGGAACTACTTTCAGTGTGTCTTACATAGTTATGAACTATTAGTATAATTCCGCATTTATATTATTATTTGTTTAATATTATTTATATTTAGTTGTAATGATAAGGGCAGTACTGTTATGTTTTGTGATCAGGTTGGCATGTGCCTATGTGACTTCTCTTGTGACCGTCCATTGTGTTTGTGTGCTATAGTATGTATCCAAATAAATCTGTGCTCTTTTTCGTTTGCATTTATGCTTCATTTCCCTGCACCTTAAAATGAACTAGACACATTTCTATTTTCAAAAATTGTTTCTATCGCATGACAGTTATATTATTACAATGGAATGTGTGAAGTTTTACGTAATAAAACTTCAAAAAAAAAAAAAATGTTTTTACTTTCTTTATGGCACCTAATGAATGCTCAATTTCATCAAATCGAAATTTATTGAAGCTAACGATATATTGGTTGCGGTCAACTTCAAGGAGATGCAAATGCCAACAAAAGAGGAACGGCATAATAAACACATATATATTGTATTCCTAAATTCTATATTTTGGACTGTGTAGAAGTGGCACTGTTGAAAAATTAAAGTGAATATCGGCAACCTTGAAGGGAAGAGAAACTGGGCGACTTGGAAATTCAAGATTTTGATCCTTGGGAGTTTTCCTGGAGGAGAGGAGCAGCGAATGTAACAGAAAAGGAAGAATAAGAAAAAGAAAAGTAAACCATTGCTAAACCAAAAGGTTCTAAATCATTAACAAAAAAGGCTAAGTTATAGAAAAGGAAAAGGAACAAGATAGAGAAGTTCTTACTCGCGGGTAAGAATTTGAAATTGATAAAGGGTTTAATATTGGTAATAGTTCAAAAGAATAATAAGTTAAAATTAAAGATGAACAAGAATGACATTTGAGAATAATAATTCTGAAACAAAACGACCGATGGAAAATTACAGAAAAGAAACATAAGAAAATATTTGCATTACTAGCAGAAGAAATTGTTAGGAGGAACTATTTCAGTAGTGGAAATACCCAGAATCCCACTGATGTTCGTAATTATCTACGGGGGAAAGTAAAGAAAAAATGTTGTTTAGTAATGCCAATGGGAAATTTGGTACCGATCCGGATAATGTTTATGGAAAAAGATCAATTTTTAAGATAAATAGTGTAAATAGTGAAGTGTTGGGTTTTATTAAATATATTATTACAGCAAGACACCTCAACGAAGTTTTAATAAGTTTTAAATATTTATCAAGTTTGTAATAGGTAATTATAGTTTTAACAGCTATACTCAGAAAATAAAGCAGGAGATAGAATGAATAAGTGTCAAAAATCTTTTAATGAGAGAGAGTTATAAAATTACCTTGTCACTTTGAAGTTGTTTATTGCAAGATTTTTTTGTATGTTCATTTGTATTTGTATGTTCAGTATTAATGATGGTATGTGTGGCTTTGGATAACAGTGTTGTAACGTCAACCAAGCTTAGGCAGCGAATTGTCCAACCATTTTGTTTTCCGATATGTAATTGTTTGTATCATTCTTATTCAATGTACTTTTGTATCGAATACAAATGTATAGAAATATCATTTGTATTCAATAGCAATAACATGTTTAATATATTTGAACCTAAACCTTAAATAATTCTGAAAACAGATTTCGTATTGAGAGCTCAGAGATAGAAATGTGTTATATTACTGTTAGTGAACAAGTTCTTATACGTTTTGAGTATAGTAGTAAATTTTTCGACAGAGGAATTAGTGTAAGGTTTAGTGTATCTAACTTTAAATTGATGGTGTTGGCCCAGACACAAATCTGTCGAGATCTTGAGTTTTAGAAAATGCATCTAATTCGGAATGGAAAAAAGGTTAATATATTTGAGAGCCAACTGCATATAGGTGACAGAAACATGTTGGATTGACTGAGGTTGATCTTAGAAAGTAGGAATTGAAAAGGAGAGGGGATATACTGGAACCTTGGACAATCCCTGAGGATAGGCCTAGCAAGATTGATAGTATTAATAGTAACAATTGAAACCAATGCTTAGAGCCATTAAAAAATGGCTTTAACTGATGTAGCCGCTAAAATTGGACTCACTGCCAATGAATCCAAAACAAAATATATGAGAACAAAGCAAAGGAACGAGCAAGGACACAGGAAAGTGGCCATAAAAGTAGGAGATTTCACCTTGGAGAACGTGAATAACTTTTATTTTTTTTGTTCTCAGGTGAATGCGAACAGTGAAATGCAACCGGAAATCCATACAAGATTAATGGCGACAAGTGGATGTTTCTTCGGGTTGCAAAAGCATTTCAGATGTGAAGCCCTGTCCCGAACCACAAAAATCAGTTAATGTAAAACTCTGATACGACCCGTCCTAGCATACGCTTCAGAGTGTTGGACCATAACAAAAAAACAAGAGCTCACGCTATTCGGTGCACAATTGTTTGGACCAAAAAGGGTTGGTAGACCAAGGTTCGGATGGACGGACGGTGTGGCAGCAGACGCTCGGACCATCTCACACTTCCAGAATTAGAGAGCAGAGGGTTGGACTTCAGGAGGCCTTGTCTCCACGCAGGTTGTAGAGCCATTTATGAATGCACAGTCAGAGTCAAAAATAATCGTACACTAGTATTAGTTTTATTTTCTTTCATTTAATTTTGTATTTATTACATTTTTATTTAATTTAAACACATATAATATTGTATTCATAACTATAGAATAGATTTAATATTGTTTCATAAGAAAATTGACTGATTTTAGCTTAATATCTTATACATTATAGTAAGATAGCTCATTGTTATGAGTCAAAAGTATTCGTACACAAGAATTTAACTTTGTCTGGAGGCACACCCCTCCCATCGCTATTTGATGCCATAAAAATAGGTAAAAGAGAAGAAAAAAAATCACAATTACTAGAAAAGTAATAATTATACAAATAAAGGAAAAAATTAAAGAAACAAAGTAAATATAAATCTTATCTGTGGGTGTCACTAATCCCTCAGAGCACAGCTAGATAAAGACGTCCTAACTCTACGGCGTCCAAACAGCTACTCTGATCTTTACTTAGACGTCATTAATAAATGTGTATCTTAATAGTGATTATTACTGCTGTTCGTAAATTGAAAAACCAGTAGGACAGAAATTGAAGAGGAAAGACATATTATTGTGTGCTTCAAAATGAGTTTCGGTTGCTTAAAGAAGTGAATATACCTCACTCAACTGTCCAAGATGCTATTAAAAGTTATAGGATGAAAAAACTTTTGAATATATAGAGAGAACAGGACGACCAAGAAAAATATGAAAGACATATCACAAGGAAACTTAAAAGAAACCGAGAATTAGTGCCCCTAAATTAGTTGATGAACATTTATCTGAAGAGGGGAACAAGAGAATGCTTCAACAATGCGCCAATGCTTGTGACGGAACCAGCTTCACGGCGGAACAGTTATGATAAAAACATTAATAAGGAATATTAAGATAACAAAGTGCCAAAGACCATAAAAAAATATCATTGAGACCTTTGGAATGGAGAATAGGATAATATTTACCGACGAGTGTAAAATTGGAATGTTTTATCTTCAGAGGGGCCAAAAAGTATGGAGGAAAAGATATAGGAATGGAAATGTGAAATATAGTCCCAACTGTTAAGAATGGAGGAAAGTGACTCGTGATATGAGATTGTTTGAATATTGCAGGAGTGGAGTGTCTTGAATTTATCGATGGCAGAATGGATCACATAAAATATATCGACGTAATAAAAAGAAATTTCCTAATCAGTGCTGAAAAATTTGGGATTGGAGAAAATTACATTTTTCAGCAGGATAATGTTCCCGAGCATACACAGCTTGATATTCTAGAATGTGGATCTAGTAAACACACTTAAGTGGGTGGTCACTCCCCCTCAATCACCATTAACCCTAATGACCATTTGTGGAAATACCTAGAGGATGAAGTTAAGGAAAGGAGTATTTCTAACAAAATTTAAAGGATGTTATTGTAACGAAATTACAGTGTCTTTAGCTCAAACATTAGTGAATTTAAAGCCAGAGCGCCCATAGTTCGTATTAAAAGCCAAAGGTGGTCCTACTAAATATTAATAGTTATCGAATGTCAATATTAAATAAAAATTTTATTAAGTTTACGAACACTTTTGACTCATGTTGTCATTGCTGTTTTTCAATTATTCTTAATTTGCTATTTTGTAAAATGTTCTATAAATTCAAAAATATATTTATTGATAAAAGTGTTGACGTATACATTAAATGGTCTTATTGTTTTAAATCAATCCTATTAAATAATTCTAACATTTTAATTTCTTATGATTTATAGCAGGTGTACGAATACTTTTGACTGTATTTATGAATCACGTGGAATTGCTAGTTCAAAAACCGAATTGGAGAGGAACAATGGCTTTTTTCCAGGAGGGAACTCAGAATTTTGAAGAAAGAAATCATAGAGGAAAAGAAGGATTGGAAGGATTTCTGGTAGGCATAATTTTATTGATTCAACTGGGGTACCACTTGGTCCAATTGAATGTATTGGATGTATTTTAATGTCAATTACATTTAAATATATATATATATATATATATATATATATATATATATATATATATATATATATATATATATATATATATATATACATACATACATATAATATATAAATTTAAATATGCTTTATTTCTGAGGACTATATTGACCAGAGCATTATAATACTTTGTTAATTGAATTTAAGATTTATTACAACTTAGGTGTGTCACTAGGTTCCCCTGATTTTAGCACTGGTTATTGTTAACTTATCATATAGGTAACTAATTTTAGATGATACGCACAACTAATTTTCTGATGAAAAATTAAATGTTTGAAATCTTAATTATTAACTGTGAGACATTTAATTTAATTTTATATATGAATAATTAAAGCAAAAACTCTTATATATTTATTTTTCATCAGAATGCAACAATCATAGATGAACTCATTTTTTTTTAGTTTGCACTTGTTTAACGTTTTCAGCACTTGAAACTGCTAGTCTGAAAATTTGTATTAGTCGTTATATTACAAAATTGTCAGTTATTTTATTTTTTAACATTAGCCACAAGACCTTGGAAAGATTAGTTCTATCTCAAATTTCCAAATTCCTTGAAGAATCCAACCTCCTCGACCCCCTTCAATCTGGTTTTCGTCCCGGCTACTCCACCCAGTCTGCTCTCCTAAAAATCACTAATGACATATTTACCACAATAGATGATAAAAAATTAACCGTCCTGTTACTCCTTGACTTTTCTAAAGCCTTCAATTCCCTTGATCACTCTATCCTATTCTCCAAATTAAAATCATTAAACTTTTCCTACAGTTCCATCCGCTGGTTTCAATCTTTCCTTTCTCACCGTTTCCAAGCAGTTAAAATACTAAACCAATCCCTATCTTCTTTTCTCACTCTTACCTCAGGTATTGCTCAGGGATCCAGTATTTCTCCTCTCCTATTCAATTCCTACATTAATGATCTTCCTAATTCAATCTATCACTGTTCCTACTACCTCTATGCAGATGGTTCCCAAGTCTATCTCTCCTTCTCCCCTTCAGAGCTATCCACTGCTTTCGCTAAAGTTCAGGAAGATCTGAACAGAATTAGTGCCTGGGCGACTTTAAATAAATTACAACTTAACGAAAAGAAGACTCAGGTCATTCTAATAGGCTCTAGCTCCCTTCTTAATTCCTACTCACAATACCCTCCTTTAACCTTAAGTAATCATCCTATCTCTTTCTACTCCTCTGTAAAAAATCTCGGGATTGTTTTTGATCAAACCCTTTCTTGGAAACCTCAGATTGCCCAAATTTCCCACCGTTCCATAGGCCTTCTTAAATTATTCCACCAAAACCGTTACCTTCTTCCCCAGTCAACCCGTAAGCTTTTAGTCTCTTCCTTATTATTCTCTCACATTTACTATGGTTGTCTGGTTTACGGTGGCCTCTCGACGGTTCTCGAGGACAGACTGAAGCGAATCATGAACTGCTTCGTCAGGTTTGTCTTCGGTAGTCCGAGGCGTTCCCATGTTTCCCACCTCTATTCCCAACTAAATTGGCTCTATCCTACTTTCCGTAAACAATATTTCCATGGAACATTCCTATACCAAATTATCAATACCCTTCAACCTTTTTATATTTACAATAAACTTCAATTCAGATCCGCAGTCAATCCAATACATACGAGATCCCGTCTTTCTGATCTGTATACCCCATCCCATAGAACTTCAACATTCCTCACATCAGACAAGCTAAATTCCTGAAAACATTTAAATATTTCTATTTCTAATACCTCCTTCTCATCCAGACTGACGCTTGCTAACTATGTAACTACTTAGTCAAAAATTATTATTGCATTGCTGGATTCAGTTCTGGAATAATTGAGATTCCTTTTAATAAAAATTTAACTTTCCATGAATATAACATTGGGTACTTCTTAGTTGCCTGAGATTCGTTCTAGGGATATCACGTTATGACCATGTATCTCACCACTACACAAGATTAAAATGGTTATTTCCCTCCTTCCGAAGACAATACTTCCTTGGTTCGTTCCTTTACAAATCACTTTCCTCTCAGTCACCTCCCTATATCCTGAAAGCATTAACATTAAAATCATCTGTGAGTTCCCGCAAAACCAGATCCCGTTCCTCAGACCTCTACCTAACTTCCTTTAACACAACATCCTTCAAACGTTCCTTTATTTCTAGAGCTTCGAACTTCTGGAACTCCCTCCCTTCCATCATTCGCCATTCCTCCACTCATAATAGCTTCAAATCCCGACTTTTCGTTTACTTATTAGAAACTCAATCTAATAGTCATATCAATGAAGAAAATATTTTTTAAAATGAAATATGAATATTCAAAGTATAATATTGATTTTGGTACAGAATTATTTTAATACTATTACGCTAAATTTGTATAATTGGTTTCAGCATAATTATATTATTTTATCAGACAAGATTCATTATTTTTCCATATAATTTATATTTCTTAGCTTTGTCTACTGTATTTTTTCATTGAATATTTTTTGGCTTTTTCCTAATTTGTTTGTAGCTAATTTTAAATTTCTAACCTTAAGTTGTAATTTGTTTTTCCATGTGATATTTTAAAACATGTATTATTAATTTTATTACTTTATGTTGTAATTTAAATTTCTTTCAATTCCTTAATTTAATTTTAATTGTATTTCCTTGCCTTTATCATATTTCTAAATTATAGATACGGCAGCTAGGCCGCCAATAATTGTACATTATAATTATTCTTAAGGGGCAATGGCCCCAGAATAAAATTTATTTTTCATTTCATTTCATTTCATTACTTCTATTGTACATACAAATCATGTCATTGTACCAAAAGATTTTTCTGTTTTCATTTTATTTTATTTTTTTCTCATTTAATTTTATCTCCTCTAATCCGTAGAATGTTATCTTCTTTTCTTTTCTTTTTATTTAAATATCATCTATGTACATAGTGTCATTAATGTTTTATTGTTTTTCTTTTTTTTTTTTTTTCTTTTTTTTTTTCTTTTCTTTTTTGTATCTCATTATGTCTCTAACCAGATTTAATTTAGTTATACCTGCACTTATCTATTATTCTTAAGGGACTTTGTCTCAGAATAAAATTATTTTTCTATTCTATTCTATTATTTAATTGCCCTTAAAATAGTCTTCAAATATTTTTTTTTAACTTAATTTACATTATTTATTAATAAAATATCTATTATAGCAACAGGGAGATTTATATATTAATAAAATTATTTTAATTAAAAATGTTTATTATAAAAAATATACAATTTTTATAAAAAAAAAAAAAAAAAAAAAAGAAAAAAATGATAAATCTTAAATAATCAATTGCATGAGATTATTAATTTTTTCATGTGAAACTCTTTTCATGTAATGATCCAGCTTTTGGTTTCCATATTTCTGCAACCACCACTAATTTCATTTCCAATAACAAATAGAAACAAATAAATTTAATTTTCATTAATTATAATTAGATGCATGATGAAAATAATACTTCCTTTAGTGCTTTAAAGAAACTGAAATTTTGTGCATTTTCCTTCATTCTTGATAACATTATGATTCATAACTTAAAATTTACATCATTCTTTTTTAATCAATGAGCTTAAAATAATAATAAATTTACAACTAATGGAATTTTTTCCTAAATTATCACACAATTTTTAATATCACAGACAAACAAAAGGATAACCTTTTATCTTATTGGGCTAATGGGTTTAATACCTATTTACATTATTTATGTACCTGCTCCATTAAATTACCAATGCTTGCTTTTTAGATAATTCCTTTCTTTATATAGTTATGTTCTATTAATTATATATCATAGTGAACTAAATATAGCTTAAATCAAATTAGTAGGAGAAACTTTGTAGAAAGTTATCTACACATACTCATTTCCTGCATTACTAGTTAATGGCCTTTTAACCTGAAAAATAAGCAAAATGATTTGTTAATAATGTTAAAGTAATAAATAATGGTATTGTATTATACTACAATTAAGTTCTATTCATATTTTACTTTTTATTTATGGTCAGCTATGACCCAGTGCATTAGGATGAGGATTCTAGAGTATATTGTTCTCCAGTAGACCAGTAGTTACAATTACCAGTACTTTTCTATTTATGAAAATTGTACACTTAAACTGCCTCAATTTACATAATATTTAGTACATAAAATAAGGTTTAAATTTTATAATGGTTTTATGTCAACAAAAATTGTATCCAGCTCTCTAAGGTTTTTAAAAATAGTTACAAATTAAAAAACCTTTAAAATACATTCGAAGATCCTATCCCTGCAGTTATTCATTGCAATTCACAGCATCACTTGTTTCACTCCCAATTGCAATTCTGCCAACATTTGTAAAAATAATTATAATTTCAAGATATTTCTTCTCATTATCCAGTTCTCAGCACCAGCACCAGCCTTCAAATTATCAGAACATGTCATCAACAGGTCTCTCAATCATTCTTTTCATTTTGAAACCCTTTTCATTACAGCCATAGTTCCTAACCATGAAATCAATTTACATAAACCTTAATCCTATCCTTTTGAACGTTAACTTGATGAAAAATTTATTTTTCCTATTAAACCTAGTATTTTTCAACTTTAAAGAATTAATTATTATTATATTCTTTTCTTATGTTCCTATTAATTTTTTTTTCCAGTTCCATGAATTTCTCCTTTATAATAGTTCTCTAAATTTTCTATTCATTTGAATTATAGCTATGTACATATTTATATTATCTTTTTTTGACTATCACTTCATTTTACTGTCAAATTTTCTTATAAAGACAATTTTTGTGTTAAAAACCCATATTCCCAACAAAATCTTGTTTTCAATGAAATTGCTTGATTTTATTAATTTACATTATACTGAAATATAAATAAAATATCTAATATGGAATTATCAGTTATTGGTAAAATTTAAATTATAAATTTTATATACATACTTCATCAGATAATGTAGCTGTAGATCCAGGTTGTGGATGAGACTTGACTATAAGAAAGTTGTCTTCAGTTGTTTTTCGATAAACAGGATTATCAAAATTTACACTTGTTGTGTTCTTGTTTAGGAAGTTTCGATAAACATAAAATGCAATCTGCAAAATAAATTTGTAACATTTTGCACTTGTAAACACTTTTATTCTTTATCAAAAATTACTTATGCACATTTAAGCATAAGTTTATTTTATTTTAATATTTACCACTTATTTAATTTTGAATCTGTCCAGAAGACAGATAGAAATGGAAAATGTTTTATTAAAAATAAATTAAATCAAGGTAAAATATTTTTATATAATAAAGTCAATATTTAAATGTCATATTACATAAATTCAAGGTAAAAATGTAATAATAACCACACTTTTAATTCAAAGTTATTGAAGAATTTCTAAAGTATTTTTCATTGAATTATTGAAATTGTCTTTACAATTTTATGGGTTCCCTTTTTTTCGGCAACTTTTGGGATTATTTTAAACAAAAAAATGTATATTTACAAAACTAATGGACCAGAGTGTTTTCTTATTATATTTTGACTGCACGGTGGGAGAAATAGAATAAGCTCATTGTGTTTCTCCCACCTTGCAGGGCTGGGTTTCCATCCTGCTTGTGCCTTCATATACAGGGTGTCCCAAGTTATATGGACCAGACACTTTTTTCGAGAAAAGCAAGATAGAAAACCCCCTTTATTTTTTGTAAGGCATCTTTTGGTACCAAAAAAACATTTTTTTCCATGGGCAAATACAAAATACTGGATTCAACTTTTTTTTTTTTTCAAAAGCGACCATATTGTTTTCTCTACATAATCTGAAAGCCAAATTTTTTAAATGAATTTTAAGACCTTTTTCAAGAAAATTTGTCAAGAACTTTCCGAGATACGATTTTTTGAAATAATTGGGGAGGGATGGTTGGATTTTCACTTTTCCCCTCCTCCTTTCTCAACCAAGCTTTGGAATGGCTGTTTGGAACTGACTTATAAAACATTGAAAAAGAAAACAGTAATAAAAAAATTTACCGTAAACAGTTTAGAATTAGAGGAGTGGTTCTAGATGCTTTCCGTTTTCTTATCTTTATCTTTATTATTTAGTCATTTATTCCATTCATATGTTGTTGGAAATACAAATAATGAACACTAATAAATTTATTTAGTTGTGTTTAAAGAAAGAAAAATTTAGGAAATAGGGAATCATTTTGTACGATTATAATTATGTACTGATAATGCCTATGTACATAATTTTTTGTTTAGCAAGATATTTGAAAATGGGATTACCTATGGCATTAGGAAGATTAAAACCTGTATATATTACAATAGTCAATGGAGTATTAGTTCAAATAATTTCTCAGTTCTTTTCTTGGATTCGAATAAAATTCCTGGACAGTTATTCATCGGCAAGAGAAAGCTGAGATGGTATAAATCTTTCTGAAGTGTTGACAATATCGGCCAGCAGTAGCTCTCTATCGCCATCAATTTCCAGAACGTCGCCACCCTAGCCATCAAACTCTGACAAGAGTTGTGAGGCAGTTCAGGCAGATTGGTAGTGTTGCATGAGTTGGAAGACTTAGGACGGTTGTACCAGCCAATTACGAATAATCGCAGGATCTTAGGGTGGAGTAAAAATATGATCGCGAGAGTTCTTCATAAGCACGTGCTAATCGCTATTAGCATGTGCTTATGAAGAATTCTATGAATGCTAATGTCGTTCAGGGGTTGCATGAATGAGACGCTGAACACCGCATCACATTTTTAGCATCTGTAGATGTTTTACTGGCGGAAAATCCCAACTTCTTATCCTCCTGCTTGTGGACTGATGAATCCAAGTTAACAAACAATGGGATGCTTAATAGATGGAATTTTCGTACGTGGGCCCAAGAAATCCCACATGTAACCTTCAAGAGTCGCCACCAGAGATTTTTCTCTGTAAATGTATGGGTGGGGTTAGTAGGGGATTTACTCATTGGACCATACATTTACGAAGAAAATTTAAATGGTGAGTGATACCTCAATTTTTTAGAAAGATTTCAAGAATCACTATGTGGTTCCAGCACGATGGCTGCCCCGCTCACAATTCTAATGCAGTAAGCATTTTTATTATTTTATTTATTTTTTTTAATAAACTAACAAGGTTGATTTAATTTTTTTAACTCTAAAAGCTAGTCCCAAGTCTGGTTGAGAAAAGAGGAGGGGAAAAGTGAAAATCTAACCATTGCTCCCCAATTATTAAAAAAAATCACATCTCAGAAAGTTCTTGACAGATTTTCTTGAAAAAGGTCTTAAAATTTATTAAAAATATTTGGCTATCAGATTATGTAGAGAAAACAATATGATCACATTTGAAAAAGAAAGAAGTTGAATCCAGTATTTTGTGTTTTCAAATGGAAAAAAAAATTTATTTTTTTGGTACCAAAAGATGCCTTACAAAAAATAAAGGGGGGGTTACCATTTAACTTTTTTTTCTATCTTGCTTTGCTCTCAAAAAAAGTGCCTGATCCATATAACTTGGGACACTCTGTATTTTGACCAAAGATGAGGGGAACTGTGGTTCCCCTTGCCAGGAAAAGGGTTAAAAGTAATATAATTTTAATTTTATTAACATATTTCATATACATATGCATAAACACTTCTGTCTATATTGGTTGAAACTCTTGTTTTAAAATGTCTAAATAAATAAAACATTACTGTATACTTACTAATGAAGAAAATACTATGAATAGAGCAATACTCAAGCCCACTATTGCTAATACAGGGCCACTGCTATATTCTGCAGGTGAAGGTCGTGCTGGAAAACACAAAGGTTTGTAATTAAAAGTGTTAAGTATTGCAAAAAATTATGGAAATTTACTTAGAATATATGAAATGAGACACTTTGCAAAGTAGGCAATTGAAATTTCTAATCTTGGAAATAAACTTTAGAAAATGATCAATTTACTAAGATTAAAACCAAAGATATAACCAGAGCAATCTTTCCATTTTCATGAATACTGAGATCCCAAAAACTATTAAGAAAACTTAAAGTAACAATTAATCAGTTAACAAGAGATGATATGGCAAGTTAAAAATCAATTGAACAGACAATAATTAATGACAAAAATTCAAAAACTTATATAAATTAATGCTTAGTTCCATACCATACTAGGGGTGCAACTGGGATATTACATTCTGTTCGATTGGAAATACTGAAAAAGAAGGTTTGCCTTTGAAGACGCAGTAACCAAGTATACATTTGGACTAGTTTCCTGAAAATCTGGGTGCAGTTAATGAATAGATGAGTGAGAAATTTCATCAGGATATCAAAGAAATGGAGAAGCATTACAAAGATATATGGAACATTACAATGATAGCAGACTATTGCTGGATGTTGCATCAAGATGATCCCAGAAGAGCACATTCATGGAAAAGCATGGATGGTGCAATCCATCATCACAATGATTAAAATGGTTAGTGTTATATTTTCTATTATTTATTCTGTTTTCTATTTCTATAATATATTATATTGTCTATTATTAGCCTCAAAATAGTTTTCTAGAAAATGAACCTATTTAAATATGTCATTAAGTCTCACAATTTTAATATTTTTCTACTTAATACCACATTTGGCAAATTACTAACTGCAAGAATTCTTGATGGAATGAACTAAGGTCATTCTTGAGTTTAGCGCATCAAAACATACAGGAATCAATCATCAGAAGTTAAAAAACAAAACCACAGTAAGGTAATGTTATTTTAGGGGATTTGAATGGAAGAGTGTAGGACAAGGAAAGTTGGCATAGGGTTCTTTATGCCTATGGAGAATTAAACTTTAAGGACAATCATAGTATTAGATAACATGGTTATTGGTAAACTATGTTTTCCCATCGAGACACCCATAAGTTTTAAAGAGAAGAACCTGGTAGAGCAGATAAGTCTTTTATCACTTCTATATTTTTTAGATAGAAGGGATTACTTGAAAGGTGTCATAGATATTAGAGCTAAAGGAGAATTTGAAATTGGCTCTGATCACTATCTTCTCTAAATGGAAAGAAGATTCTCTCAATACTAGAGAAAATGTGATAGCTGAAAGACCGAATAAATGATGAGGCATGTCAAAAAAACGTCCATAGAAGAGATATAAATCTATAGATGGGATAGTGACTACATTGAAATTTGTTGGAAGGAGTTAATGGAAAGAAAACATTTGATAGAATTATAAAGGAGGACATCTGCAAGGCTCTGGAAGATAATGGCAACAATAAAAGATTAATTGTGGCAATGATGAGCCTCTAAAGTAAAACCTTAAATACTGTGAGGACAACCAATTATTACTCCAAAGAGTTTGTGACGAATCTTGGGAAAAGAGAAGGTTGCAGTTTGAGCCCTCTCCTATTTATTTTTATTTTAGACTCTATTATCTCCATTACTAAATAATAGATGCATAAACCGGAAGAGGCTGCATCAGTTATATAACCATATGGTTGACATATGTAGCTTAGGTGGACAGAGAAGTACTGTGGAAGACTTCGACATAACTGGGAGAAAGGAGAGGGCAGGACTGGAAAAGAAGAAGGGAATGGTTTAAAGACTGTACTGAAAGACACCTCACATTGCATAGTGGTAGACAAGGAATAATTATTATGATAATGTTGATTAAAAATAGAATCACATGCATTTTAATACTATCAAATATAAATATTTACATCAATATATAAATAATGCTACTTTTTTCACTTACTAATTTTTGGTGAAGATACAGCTGCTTGAGGAAGTTTTACTCCATCAGTTGAATTTCCTTTAAAATAAATAAGTAAATAAATAAAATTGACTAACTACAAGATTTACGATACTAAATAAAAGAAATACATGAATGAAAAATAACTTGTGTTCTTGAATAGAATTCTCTTTAAGAATAATAGAATCAGCCAAATTATATGTATGTATATAAATATATATGTAACCAATATAAATATATATTGTTTATATGGTTGTGGTAGTTTGATTATTAAATGAGTGCAGGAATAAGTGTGATAGACAGGAATTGCTGAGTTGGATTAAAAAATAGCAATGTTACAGGAAGATGCAGCTCGAATAATAAAGGATTAGCTAAAGAAAGCAGATCATTGGGAGAGAATACTCAAATCATTATGTTGCAATCTTATATGTAAAGAGTACAGAGGGCGCAGGGTTAAAAGATTAAGGACATTGGAAGGGTTCTTGGTTTTAAGTGCTTGAAAGAAAAATAAAGAAAGAAAATATTGCCATTAGAAAAAAGTATTAGCAAGAGATATGAGAAGCCTGAGAACACTGGTCTTGCAAGGTCTTGGCAAAGGAGGAAATGAGGAGCTTTAATGTGTAATGTATTAAGGAATCCTGCTTCTGAGAAGGATATGTGTGTAAACAGTAAATGGAGGCAGAATACTAACTTGAAACCGATTTAATTGCAAAAGAACATTAATATTGTTCGATAAGAAACTTACCTTTATGATCACACCTCAGACCATCCTTCATCAGTTCTAAATTATCAGGACAAGCACAAGTGATTTTGGGTGAGTTTATGTTGATAAAAGGTGCAGGTAAGCAAAGATGAGAACAGTTTGCCTTAGTTTCTAAACAGTAATTTGTTCCACTTGGCTGTCGGTACTGGTGATAAACATGAACAACCATAGGACTTGTAAGCTAGAACATAAAACCAATGATTATTATGTTCGATATAATTTATATAAATTGTTTTTTCATTGCTATTATACATCTAGTCAAATTAATTTGATGATTTACATAAATGTATATGTTTCTTCGTTAAGAGTGTATATAACTTTCACTAAAGCAAGAAATTTTATATTACTTGATTGTTTTTATATAAAATTAATAAAGGCTGTTAAATAATATTTCTAATTATTAAATTTGTCAATATTTTAAACAAAGTAGTGTAAATGAATGAATACACTTACTATAAAAAATATGTATAATATTTGTATTTTACCTTTCGTATTGGAGTTAGTGGAGTTACATTAGATCCATTAAATTTGTTAGCTTTAAAAATAGTTTGTTTTTCCCAATCAGTCCAATAAACTACATCTTCAAAAACTGATATAGAAAACGGATGATGCAATGTTTCAGAAGATTTTAAAATAACAGTTCTTCCTGACCCATCATAATTGACAGATGATATTAGATTTAGTTTTGCATCAGCCCAGTATAATCTATGTCTTACTAAGTCTATGGTGAGACCATTTGGCCATTTAATATCAAATGATACTATGACTTCCCTGTGTGTTCCATCTAATCCAGCTCTTTCTATTCTTCCTTCTTCCCCCCAGTCACTCCAATACATCCAACTGAAACAACAACAATCATGATTCTAAGAATAGCCAATATTATTAAGGAAACAAGAATATTATCCAACACTCATGGCTAAAATACTGTACAAATATATTAATTAAATTTTATAATCAGAGATTAAAAATATATAAGGAGAAAGATCATTTGGATGCTATAAAAATAATCCTTTGCTTAGTTTACATTAAACATTTAAAGTGCCTGTTTAAAGGAATTATGTTATTAAAACTTGTGAAATTAAGGGCAAATTTCAAATAATTTTGAATATCATAATCCCACCATATTCAATAAATACACAGTACCTAGTACTGCTCCTAATGATGATCAAAAAATGATAATATGAAGTATGAAATTTAGGAAAGGAATAAGAAACAAAATTGTAAAATAAAGTATAAAAGATTTGGATTGACATCTACATTCTTCAAACATATTTGGTTGAATGAAAATGTAAATGTACCAAAGGAATACTGTATAGTTTTTGATTTGATTAGTTTAATAAATGAGTAGTATAAAATAATGGGTTACTGATTATATTTTTAGAAAAAGCAAAATGAACTGTAACATTCTTGTGCTAGGTGACTCTCAGTAAAAAAGTTATTACAATTTTTTAAACATTAACATGTTTAGAAGGTACTAAAAGTTTTTGTTTGGAAAGGAATAGTTATTAGCCTTAATATTTAATTCCTTATGAAGGCTTATGAGATCTTTGAGGTTTTCTTGATCTCCTTGATTAACAATTATAATTGAAGACTAATCAATTTTAACTGAAAATCATAGACTTATTGACATTTTTTAGGACCAACATTGCTTTTCATAACATATGTTCAACACTGGTGTTGCCAATAACTTTTTAATTTCAAATATTATAATGATCATCAAAATTTAAGCCGCTTACCCTTCAAAAGGATCTACTGCTAATGCTCGTGGTTCATCCAATGAATGTGAAATTAATGTTTTTCTCATGATACCATCAAAGGTAGCTACTTCAATAGTGTTTTTTCCTGTGTCAGTCCAATAAATGTGATTATAAATCCAGTCAACTGCTAGACCGTCACACATTGTGACATCATTGTTTATAACTACAGTACGAGCATTTCCTTGGTCTATAGGAGCTCTAAAATCCAATAATATTTTCAATGATTAAATAGTCTGGATGTTTTATATAAATAAAGTAAACAATATAACTGTTAAATAAATGAATAAAGTCATTAAAATAAATAAAATTGAAATTCCAATATTTATCTTGTAATAGTTTGTCATATATGATTCCATTTCCCTTTTTTTTTTTTTTTTTTTTTTTGAAAATTGAAATAGAATAAAGAAACTATCTGACATGTCACTCAACTGCAATATTCGGAACTTTTGATATACCTAAATACCAATTTTATCTCCGTCTTTTCATATATTATTAATTATTAACTTTAATATATTTAAGCTGTATAACTTACTTGTAAATTTTTTTTTCAATGGCATCACTCCAAAATATTACTCCTGTTTTATATACAAAATCCAGGGCAGTTGCAGATCTTGTGTCATTAACTACCACAGTCATATCTTTGTGATCAACTGACAATATGCGAATATCATGAGTTCGTGTGAACAACAGCTGTGTATGTCCTTCTGTTGGTTTACACCGTGTACGATCATAAGGGTCTTTTAAATAGCCACTTTGACATTCACACTTATATGTACCTTCTTCATTTAAGCATGTATGGGAACATGCACCAGGGTTATCACATTCATTTATATCTACATGGAACAAATGGATTAACAAAACTCTAAATAATGTGATCGAACATTTTATTTAAAAAGTGGGTAAATCAAAAAAATTAATTAGCCCATACATTTAAAATACCTAAAATAAGCAAATTTCTAATCAAAGATATAATATTTTAAAGGTTTCAAAATATCTTGTTTATATGAACCCAAATTTAATTAGTCTACTCTAGAAAATTAAGGTTCTTGATATTTAAAAAAAAAAATATAGTTCGAAGGTAGTATGGTTTATAAGAGAATATAGAAAATGAACTCAAGTATAAAATAAATTCCTAAAAATAGTAGCCTTTAGGTCTGTTAATTAAAAGTTATCTAATTTATTCTATAGTTAAAAAACAGTTACTAATTTTTTTTTATAATATTATACAATAAGAAAATTCTATTAACATTTATTATTTAAAATATAAAAGCAAATTATACCTTCACATGAATAATTCCCAACTAATTTGAATCCAGATTTACAAGAGCAGTAGTAGCTTGTTGCCGTGTCAACACAAAAGTGCGAACAACCACCATTGTTCATATCACATTCATTTAAATTACACTTTCCGAAAGGTTCATCTTCATTATTTGGGCAGTCTGGTTTCCTATCACAAACTTTACTGCTGGAAATACATATATTGTGTCCACAATCAAATTCATTTTCCTTGCATGAGAAGGTATTTCCAGCTGAAATAAAAAAATAAAGAAAAAAACTTGATTTTAGTAGATTCAATAAGAAAAAAGTACCTTGGATATGCAAGTTCCCAAAACATATCTCTGAGTACAACAAAGACAAATTAAATTTTAATATTTATGTGAAAGGATTTTTGTTGTTATTAAGAGGAGCTATTGCAGTTTGTGGCAAAGAAAAGTGGATATACAATATATATGGACTTTTTTTATATTGTCTTACTTAAAATATTGTGTTTAAATATAAGCCTAATCGATATTTTTTGAGAATTTTATTTTTAATTGGCTATTGAGTAAAATTATATTTTTAATATGATATATTGAAAAAAAAAAAAATCATAAATATTGAAATAATAAACTTACTACTGAGACAATTCTCCTCATCACTTCCATCAGAACAGTCTGGATGACCATTACAAAAAAGATAGCCAGCAAGACAAGCTTGATTTTTACATTTAAATTGATCTGGGCGACAAGTTACAACAGAACACATGTCTGAACTTTCATCATCACCATCAGGACAGTCATCATATCCATCACATACCCAAGATGGACTTATACAAGTTATACGATCTTTACATTGAAATTCGTTTTCAAGACATAAGGGAAATATAGACGATATATCAGGTGAGTGTGAACATCCCTGAAATGCAAAAATGATCTATTATAGCAATTAGTAATAAATGTCACTAGTATATGTGAATAAGGTATGGTGAATATTGAATATTGTGTCACTTTGTTTAAGTTTTTTGTTGTTTAGCAATATTGCAAAGTGTGGTTCTATTGTTTCTCCAGAGAAGATTATGTACATTTCCAGATATATTTTGTATTATTTATGTTGGATACAGTTGGGTTTTATATTGCCAATGACATTTGACTGATGCTAATTTCCGTCTATATTTCTAATTTGTTGATTATATTAATTCCAACTTTTGAGGTTCCTCCTCTTTTCTTTTAAAGGTTCGTCACTGATAGTTTATTAAAAATATCTTTGCAAGGAATTAGTTACTTTTCGAAGTTTGGTCGGTCATAATGATGGTCCTATGCTATCATGAGTTATTTTTATTTCTGTTAAAAGACATATTGCATGATGTAGTGATTGCTTTTGTAAGTTTATTTACCATAAATTTAATATCATACTTATTAAAATTCGATATGAAATTTTCAGTAGGATATCTTCATCTGAAATTGCATTTTCAATGTCCAACTTTTGTCTTAATTGACAAACTAAAATGAATTCATGAATGAATGCATTATATATAAGTATAGAATGGGTAAGTTAATTTCAATATTTGTGTTAGAATGACATCATTCGCATTGTGTTGAGTAAAACGTTTTCTCCATACAAAATTGTTCACCTTCCTTTGTATTTTGATGCAAAATTATTATATAGTGTGAGGTTGATGTTCCTTTTTCTGTTTGGACCACCTAGGTATTCATAGTTTTTTACTATGCATTATTAATTTTTTATGAAATATGAAGTTTGTTAAGATAGTGCCTTGGAAATTATTAATATGTCTACTTGGTATTATTGTAATCTGGTCTAAGTATTTCAATTTTGCCTATAATAATATAATATAGTTCTTATTACAACATTTTTTTTTTGTTTTTGATTTACTGTCATAAATAGCGCAAACCTAATTTTGATAGAAATCATAGTTCAGTTATTTAATACAAAATCTTATACATTTTCGATATTCAATGATGATACTCATATTTTGTTTGTAATGAAACAATCGTGTTTTATATGACACAAAAACATAAAAATTAAGATAAATGGCATTTATTATTAATGCACACAATTTAAAATTATGTTGGACTATCATACCTTAAAAAAAAAAAAATAAACTTGAAACACTCACCTTATTAAAATTAACTATTTCTTATTTTGAAACTTTTAGAAAAATTAAATTAGCTAGATAAAGGTGTATAAATTACCATTTCATCTGAACGATCAAAACAATCATTTTCACCATCACAACGCCAGGTCTCAGGTATGCAAGTTTTGTCAGAGCATTGAAAATCTTTACTGTTTTTACACTGACTGGTGCAATTTACTTCATCAGACCCATCTTCGCAATCATTATCATTATCGCAAACCATAAACTGAGCTAAACATTCTCCTGATTTGCAAGTAAACTGATCTGTTCCACAAGTCTTAGCTAATGTTAAAGACATAAACATAAATTATTAAATTTATGTGAATTTATTAATTTTAATATGTAGATACAAAGGATTCATTCTTAGTATATAATTGGAAATATTATACAAGGAATAAATCAATTAACACGTTATAAATAGTATGTATAGGAAATGAATAGTTATAAATAGGGATCGGATTCGTATGTATTTACATATTTTTTTCTAGGCAATTTTCAGACGTTTTTCAGCAAGAAGAGTTCATACTGACACTTTTCAAACCGTTTGAGGCTACTTATATTTCACATATTTGGATGTTATTGCATATTTATACATATTTGATTGAAATGAATACATATTTCCACAGATTTAATAAAAATAAGTACATATTTTTTCATTTTGGGCTTATTTTCATAATTTGGATGTGGTCGACAAGGACTATGAACCACAGACTGTAGGGCTGTGAATCACAGTGGGTACAATAGTTCAATAAAATAAGGCTCCAAAAGGACGTTTTCAAGAAACGACTGCCGAGATTTTATTCCAAAGGAATCTTCATGTTTTTTTGGGCGCTGGATCCAAATCTGAACTTAGCTACCACGGCAGCGATCGGCTTATTATTCAAAATCGCAAAAAACGCCCAAAATACCGTTTAATTTCCTTTTTTACCTATAACAGAAAAACAAAGCTTTTTTCGAAAAACCTCTGCAAATATTAAATATTGCTGGAACCAGAACCTAACAATAAATAAACAACTACAAAATAAATAAAATCCATTACTGTATGTATGTTGCTAACTTTTAACAGATTGAATTTCAGCAGTAATGTATGCATAATAACTACTCTATAGCAAAGTATCTCTGTGATTGCACCTCATTTACAGGATTATCTATATATCTTTTTATTCATATTTTTTTCTTTATCTCCTTTATTAAGCTCAAGAAAATTATAGTAATTTACTTAAATTTAGAGTTACACTATTGTAAATTTTTTTGAATGGTATAACAATATTTTTTGTACTTTATTTGATGCAAATTAAGAAAAACTCTATCTTTATTCCTGTTATAATATTAGTTATATATCATGAATAGGCTCTTACTACAATTCTTTTCATCTAGTTCATTCATGCAGTCTGGTTGACCATCACAAATCCATGAATCAGGTATACATATTCCAGGTTCACATTCAAAGTAAAATACTCCACATTTTGTAAAATCTGTAATCATGAATTTGAAATTAATATATTTAAAAATTAATTTCAATAAATATGCATATATATATATATATATATATATATATATATATATATATATATATATATATATATATATATATACTTGTGTGGGGGTGTGTATATATAGTTGATTGATTGGGAACTAGTTTGATGGAATTAATCAAATTAATATGAAACGAAGATAAAACATATCAATAAAATATGTATCAAAAAATAAATAAAGTGAAAAATTAATATGTGTATATATATATATATATATATATATATATATATATATATATATATATATATATATAAAGGAAGTGGTTCTATGAGAAGTGATATACAAGCTGGTAGTTTCAGTTCTTGTATTCAAGGTTTAGGTAATGACACAGAGTGAGGAGTTCATAAATGTTGGAAGGTTATTTGATATTGAATCATTGTGATTGTGATTGAATGGAACCAAAGAAATTTTAGTCTGTGTTTAATTTCTTCTAATAGAGGAAAAAGAAGATTCTTCCTGTAGGTGGCAAAAAGAAATGGCTGAACTGATAAAATAATTTTAGGGTAGTTATTGATCATTCTGAGATTCAGCAATACAATTTCCAGGGAAGGGTTTTGATCAATGATAATACTTAGTTTTTAACTTTCACCTAAATAAAAGCTTCTAGCAATCCTAATTTTCTCATGTGAATATAATTAATAGTAATATTATCTTACTACAATGTTGAGGGCTTTCATCACTTCTATCCAAACAGTCATTTTCATTATCACATTTCCAATTTAATGGTATGCAGCGACCATTATCACACCTAAATTCTTTTTCTGTACAGTTTCTCAAAGCTGTAAATTACAGTATATTATAATTCATTATTATCACATTACAAATTTCTCATTAACAGGCACATGCTCAAAAACACACAAAAACACACACAAACACACACACACACACACACACACACACACACACACACACACACACACACACACACACACACACACACACACACACACACACACACACACACACACACACACACACACACACACACTATGATGATATTTCTGATTTATATAAATATAATGCATTATTTTTTAATTGATTACTGTTTATATAATTGTTTCCCCGATCTAAACTTTCATTTTTTCCACTAAAACCTGGTTAAATTTACTATTAGGCCCTTTATATGAAATTTTGATTCAACCACGTATTACACCCTAGCCAGCACGTTAAATATATCTTTTGGCAACACGTGACGTTTTGTCATTTTCAGTGGCCTTGCTTGGGTGTACTACGGAGTTTAATCAATATTTCATATAAAGGGCCTAACAGTAAATTTAACCAGGTTTTAGTTGAAAAAATGAATGCTCAGATCGGGGTAACAGTTATGGAATTATAGTAAAAAATGTACCAAAAAAACTTGGATTTCAAAAGAATAAGCGGTTTTGAGGGTGCTGACTTCGATATTTTATGGGACTTGATCAAAATTTAATTTACAAGTTCTTATAGTAAATTTAACCAGCTTTCATATGGAAAAAAATATATTTTGGATCGATCTATTACTTTCGGAATTATAGCCTAAAGAGTACCTAAAAACGTTTTTTCGCGGAAAAGCGCGGCATCAGTGAGAGTGCTGAAATGAGGGGTGTAGAGTGCATGAATTATGCGACTATTTTTGACTTCACAGCTTCGTTAGGAGTAGTTAGAAGGTAAATATACTAAAAGTCCCGGTCCCTGGGGGTACGGGAATCCCCAGTTTATGGTGGGGGAAGGGGAGAAGGTCCCATGTTTTGGTTTTTCGATTATATCTCGAAAACCGTGGACTCTAGAAAAATAATCTACAGATCGAAATTAAATTTAATTAAATATCCTACAAAATTGTTTCTATAAATATTTGTCCAACTCTCAACGGTGTTCGAGATATACGTTATTAAAAATCGATAATTATAGAGAAAAATATTTTTACCTCACTTTTTGTCAAACATTTGATTTAAGTGCCAGAAACGTATATATGAAATTAAAGTAAATTTAATACTCTAAAACTTTGTTTCTGACAATATTTCTGAGAAACAATTGACGAAGGCACTAGAAGCAAATGTATGTCCGAACCGGTGCCCGCTTCACCTTCTTCACGCTTTATCCTGAAAACGGTTAATCCTAAAAAAAATAAAAAAAAGAATAGAACCAAAATTATAGAGAATATTATTATCTACAAGTTTTGTAACCTTCTTGATTGAAGGTCGATGGATAGAAATCGAGATATTTGAAAAAAACTGATTTTTGTGACCTTTGACCTTGAATATCTAATTACGCTAACGTGCTGAGATCGGTGACTTTTTACCACTTATTTAGAAGACAAAAACAAAGGTATGCAAACATTCAGCTTCATTGGTTCATTTCCGAGGTAAAATCCTTATTTGACTGGGCTATTAGTGCTCTATAGCACCTTCAAGTTTGAAAGGGGGTTGCCGTCCAGACACGCCTTTTTGTTTCCATCACCTTTCCTGGTATTTCGAAAAGGCTACTAACTTCCTGAAGCAATGCCCAGTTACGCTGCCTCGATACAAAGATCCCTCCTCCTTTTTCCGGGCTTGGGACCGGCAACTACCTCTGATAGGTAGCAGGCGGAGTTTGTTTTATTCAGGAATCTATATTTTATTTTACCTTAATAATTTTTGTAGTTTAAATTATTAAAACATATAAATTATGTTTTTTCCATATAGTATTTTTATTATTATAGCATATTAAAATAAGATATACATATACCGCATACCTTTAGAATCATATAAACAGTTTATTGCGAAAAAAAACACTGTTGTATAATAATTAGAAAAAATATTGCTACAATGATGTAGGGATCCTATACTTGACTAAAGTATATTATTGATATTTTTGGTTAGGGGTGGTTAAATTAGGATATCTTTAGGACAATTCAACGCATATTAATATATCATTGAGTTGATATTTTATATATGTATATTTTTAATATACGTTTATTAAGTATGGTAAATAATTTTTTTCTTTTTCTTGAGGGATGAAGAATATAATTCCTCTATCTTTACACCCTAAAACACTTTAATAATTCAATTTAAAATTATTATATACCGCAGATCTCTATGACATAATCTTAAGAAGAACACCCTATAGCCTACGGTAACTCCCAAGTATTTACATTTTTACCTGCCTTTAAGAATCGAAAAATCCATTTTCTTATTATATTGAAACATTCTACTACAATTCTTGTAAAACGAGACAATCTCGCAAAAAATAACCTAATAATATAGTCCAATAACCTAATAATATAGTCCAATAAAACTGCTCCCGATTATTTCTAAAATTTTTAAGGAAATCCTTTTTAATATTATCTCACCTATTATCCAGACTCAAAAAATTCAGACCGATCTTATTTTATCTGCGGTTGAAATCAAATAATATTACTTAGGTGCATTTCGATGTGGGTTGATACCTCTCTACTCAATACTGTAGCTGAATTATAAAACTTTTTGAAGTATTATTAATATATAAAATACTAAGAAAATAACATAGTTTCAGAGATTGCCAATTTACATATGATTTTATACACAGGAGTCATTAAACAACTTTCTTGCTTAAAGGTTTCTATCATGTCGTCTTAAAATCTGTAATTAATATAATTTAAATTGATTTGAAAATTAGGTATTTTCTAAAAAGTTAACTTTTTAGCTTCAAAAATCCCTTCTACAACGAATTACTTTGGTTATACTTTATCAGTCTTTGTCATCCATATTTCTTTGACTTTTTCATCCATATTACATTGCCCTTGAGTGTGGTAACTTGTAATTGTTCAAAATAAGAAGTTAAAAAAAAAAGTTATACTTGTTTACAAAAATAGTTTTATTGATAGCAAACTCATACTGCTATCATCAATCTTAAGGAGTATCCTTCCAGAATGCGCAAATGACCTTTGACCAATACAAGAACAAAATCATTGGATCAGATTTGTAAAAACAATATCTTCATTACTCAAAGAGTCACCTAAATAAAAGCTAAATTCCAGGGCCTATAAGGATATTAATACGCGAGAAATGTTAAGCCTGTGAAAAATGTGGGAGAACTTTTTACCTATCTGGCAAACACACATAATTAGTTATCAAAACAACTGTTAGATGAGATGAGACGATTTCAATCTGAAATTTTTAATAACTACCATAAAAGTTTAAAATAGAATGAGATGTGAATATAGTAAAGGGCAAAGCGTTGTAAATAGTTAACTTGGAGGTGGGAAGTGAGATGCTAGGAACAAGAAATGGTTGCTTGCCAATAAATTTCGATTCACTCAATACCAGGCTACTAGGAAAGCTTGTAATCCCATAACAAACGACTCCGCTACGGAAATCTTACCATCCTGATAAAATAAGTGGTTTAATAGACATTATATAATCCAGAAAATATCCTGGTTTTGATCTCATTCTCATTTTCCACTCTAATGGAAGTACTCAATTTTTTTATGATTCGCTAACCCAATAGATCTACAGGTAATTCAAATTCTTTCCGCGAATTTGAATACCTCTATCCCCTCCACCCCGAGAATGTTTCCAGAGAGAGGCTTAAATTAATTATCATAGTTAAATTCAATATCGAAAAAAATCTTCTAACCTGAATGAAATATAGCACATTTTATAGTTCCATACAGTGATTTTTGGATATTGTAGAGAACGTGTTTTTCCCTACATTTTATAATGTTTTGTCTCAAAAATCTTTATCAAAACATGTTTATTTATTCTCAAACGCCACTGTATAGTTTTTCATTTAAAATCCATTGAAACTTTGTTTGCAAAAGAAAGGATTTATATTAAAATGAATTCAGTTTAATTTATTATTATGTCTATAATTATAATTATCTGTATCGAGTTGATTAACTGTGATGGAATATGAATATATATGTCAGTCGATTCTTTGAAGCTTCTCGCAACTGTTACACCATAGAAGACACAGTATACACACTCCGTTAGTATAATGAATGATTATACATACCATAACATTATTATAAAAGACAAATGGATAAATAATATACTCACCGATGGGATGTCCAGGAAGGATAGGAGCCACCTGGTGGATGGCGAGGAAGAGATAGAACAGGAAGGACCACATGTCGGCGCCGACTCAGCTCCCGCCTTCCCGCCACTGCCTTACATACTTCTCTCCCCCCCCCCCCCAACCCACCCCGCCTACCCTCCCTAAACATCCATTTAACAAATATTTTGCTGTTCATATTAAAATCGTTACATATATAAAATACTTTGCTATCAATCATTTTTAAACCTTTAAATAATATATTTGTTTAATGGTATGATTAATATTTTAAAATTAATGATTCGTCGGAATTTAATGATAAATCCATCAAGTAAATTGCATGTCAAGTAAAATGCAATGACATGCAAAGAATCACTCACTAGTAGCACTTTAATAAAAATATGACATTAGAAGGTCTCCCGGCCATCTTCTTTTCAGACATCTCAGAGAATCATGGGGAATTCGGTTTGAAGCAAGTTGGGATAGGTTAAGCATGGAGTTTACTATGAAAGGATAGGTATCTGGTTTGGGCCAAAGCAGCATCATCCGGAACATTAAGATCTTTATGGATAAGTTTATTTGCGACATAATAAGGAGCATTGTTGATTTTACGAAGGATTTCGGATTGTAAGTATTGGATACGAGAAGAGTTGGAAGGTTTAGTGGAGCCCCAAAGCTCTAATCCGTTTGTCCAAATGGATCAGTAGATAAGTCATGTCATGTAGATAAGTCTTTGTAAATTGGAAGCTTTGAACAATTGTCTAGTGAATGTTGGAGTAGTCAAAAATGACGAACAGTTTCTTGTCTCTTAAGTCTCGAAGAGGATTCTACTACAAACAACTACGAACTAACACAATTAATGACAAAACGTGCTAACATAGTAATTTTTTAGGAAAGTCATTAGTAGTATTAGTAGTTTTAATTTAAAATCTAAATACCTAATTCAACAATTTATCTGAATAAAAACACAAACAATGAGACATGCTGTTGTACCAAAGTTTTAATAGGATTTTACTGATAAAAATGTAGCAACATCAATATTTGTGTAATTTAAAATTTGCTGTTCTGTTTCTAACAACTCCAGGAAGTTCATGAATAGTGGTTTCGAAAAACACACGCAGTGAGTATAGACGTGACGTAGAAGTTTTGTTTACTAGGATCGGGGTGGTTGGGGTTATCATCACTGATACTGAAACGTCTTTCCGTCGCCGATACGACAGCACCAAGACGTAGCGATTTTTTTATTCGATTGATGTGTTGCTCGTGATAATACTGTTTTGTAGCAAATATTCTAGACCTATTCATATTATACGAACATTTTGCAAGATTTAACAATTCTGCAGCTTTTGTATAAATAATAACGCCTGGTTTATCAGCGGATTCAGGAGTACTGACCATAGGAAGAAGTTTGATCCATAACTTGACAACTTATAGGATATATGACAAATTTAAGTCAGTTGAATAAATAAAAGTTACAAGAATACATTTACCCGTTATTAAAATTTACACAACTTAAAGCCTATTATCTAATTTTTTTGTCTTCATCGATTAACAATGACACGAGAGGAACTCGTTTCGAGGTTCGAATCCCACCTGGGCGGGTAAAAATTTATTTCGTAGCGGACCCCCGAAATAATTCTTCACCTTCCCACCGTGGCTAAAGTAGGCTGGTAACCCATCCTTCCAGCCTTGGTTGGAGTACACAAGGACCTTAAACCCTATTAAAAAAATAAAATAAAAATAATTTAAAAAAATAATAATGAAGGTAAGATTTTTTAATACGACTTTAAAGCCTTGTTTACTTTTCATTTACATAGCTTTTTTGGTGTTGTATAATGATAGAGGGAAAAAAAGTTAGATTGGCTTGCATAGTGAAGAAAAAATAACGTGCAAGCATAACGTGAGGCAACAGGGGGGGGGGGGGGGGGGGGGATGAGAATAGTCACTCGGCATGTCACTAACTATTAATGATTATTGATATTAAACAATCTGAGAAGGAAACAAATCTATAGCAGTTTCTGTTTAGAACTTTAAAAGACAAACACAAATGACAATTCCCTGTATAAGACTAACGCATCAATTGTGAGTAATAAAATAAATTGAGAGAACGTGCACATTACTAATTTATTTTTAATTTAAAATTAATACTCAACATTAAAAAAAAAAGACAAAAAACCAAACATTGATACTAACTATAGACCTCTCGAATTTCAATTGATAACAAGCTTTTAATTTACAAGTGTACCTATTTTGACTCACGGACTTGAACTTTGAAGTAGAGAAAATATTCGAACATCAAAGGTATCCTTCCAATGCAAATTCCTGAGAACCATAATAAACGGCCCTTCCTATACCTCCAATAAAACCTTACATAATGACCTTTACACCCCTTTTCAAAATCTTTCTATTCATCCGAATTCTTTGGTTCAATAACCAGTTCCACTCAAACCCATAATCCTCTTTACAGGTTAAAAAGGCAATGGCCTCGAGATCTATTGTAAAATTCGGCAATGGAGTTCTGGTAATGGCCAGCTTCTCCACTCATGCTAAGAATGTAAGCGCCCTCACTCTGCCTCTACTGGCTCAGAAACCAGTGACGCGACGGGAGAGAAGCGCTATGATCTCCTGGAGTCCTGCTTAATCCTTCACATGGTGGGAAGAAGCTCTTGGCTCTGGGTCCTTAGGCTGAGTGTAAATATGTACGAATGAATGTATTATTTCCTTTTCTTTTTCTTCTTATTTAATTATTTATGTTAGTTTGTTATTATTAGTTTATTTTGATTTTTCTTTTGTAATTGTATCTTACATTTGTTTACCTTCTTGTATTAATATTTTTATATAATTTTATTACATGTAATTATTACTTTGACTTTCTTGTAAACAAGGTATGAGCGTGAACTTGTAGCACTATTATTCATTGTCCTTAACTGTGACAGGTCGTAATATATAATTTTTCTCTCTTAAAAAATATATATATATATATATATATATATATATATATATATATATATATATATATATATATATATATATATACATACAAAAATCGTATTCACAAATTTTTACTTATAGCTACATAAAAAAAGCTAACAGATTCGTTTTATGATTAGTATCCATTTGCATACACTTTGGAACATTATTGATGATACTTTTGGTAACTTTTTTAAGTTGTGTGTGTGAATTTTTTTCCAGTTCTACTGCGCTGTTTTTTTATTAATGCATTGCATCTTGGTGAAGCTGTCTTGGATTTTTGATTAATAAAGAATTATGAAATTTAAATTTTCCACCTGGCTTGTCCCTCCATAAGTTGAGCGACAGGTCTGGTTGGGGATCGGTGTATATTGTGAAAAACGTATGAATGTATGTTTAACTTTTAATTTAAGTCAATTTAATTTTTATTATTATTATTTATTTTTTTATACATATATTTCACTTTATATGCATTTTATAGTTTATATTATTTATGTATAGTATAGTTCTTTTCTGTTTTCGGTTTTCTTTTTTCTTTCTTCTTTTCATTCATTTCTTATTGTACATAATGTGTGAATGTAATCAAAATGCCATCCATATTACTTATTTTCTTTATCCATATTATTTTATAAAAATAAAGAAATTAATTCTAAATTGAATGAAAATCGTTTATTCTTTCTTATAATTTAATGAAAAAAATAAACAACCTAAATATAGGGATGGATATTGTTTATTGAATTGTACATGAAATACGTCGTCAATATTTGAGAGAGACAGAGGATCTGATGCAACTGCGGGCCAGGTTGATGCAGTGATGGGCGACTACCACTCTCTCATTCCATGTCCATGTTTTTCAAGGCTCAAGGCTTTCAGGATAAATTGTCCATTTGAAGATGATAGGTAACATTATAATAACATGGAATACCACAGAGTGCTGAAAATGAATGAACGCACACTAGTAGACTCTGAAAACGAAAAACCATTATTGAAATACATATATTGGCCTTTATAATAAAGAATTGACGTGAAAACATAGCAGTTTATAAGAAGATTCGAAAGGAAAAAGTTGATTAATAAGAACCGGAATTTGAAAAAAATATATATCTATATCAGATCTGTGAGGACCAGGGCAGATAGGCACTGTCATAGAATATATAACAAAAACTGAATTATATAATTTTCTAAATTTATTTATCTATACACTATTTTATAAAAATCTATTAATTTTATTTCTTGTATATAACTCACATAAGTTTATTTGATTTATTTATATTAATGATTGTTGAAAGATGGGACCAATCGTGGGTGACCTCAATAAAGTCGCCGAGTTTACACAGACAAATATCTCACATTACACACAACAATTGCAATCATATACAAAGTAACAACTAAAAACTAACACAATTAATGACAGAACGTGCTAACTCTGAACAATATCTAAAACGATTTAACATTTTACGATCAGAAATATGTAATGAAAACGGGCAGATTCAAAATTGTAGACATATTCTTTATGAATGTAAATCATTTGAAAGACAAAGATTTTATCTAATAAAATGTATTATTCTCAAACCTGGAACATGGCCAGTGACAGAACAAAATTTGTTTTCTAAATTTAAGACAGACTTACACGAATGATGGACTTTGACAAACTGACTAATGATCGGCAGCACAGTTTCTTGTTAGTTTTGTTTCGATGATTTCTTTTATTTTTGTCTTTTTTTATTTATTTTTTCTTGTGATTTTTTTTATTTCTTGTGTTTTTAAAAACATATATTTTTACCTTATCACTTTATATTTAAATAACTAATCATGCTAACTTTTTGTACTTTTATAATGATCAATTTAGTATGTCTATAAGGTATGGAACATGTTAATATATAAATAAACGGTCCTTGTATGGAGGCTACCATATAAGGAAAAGAATTTAAAAAAATAAGTTTACTTGATTTCTAGTACTTAGGATAAAAAAATTATTCATTTAGTTCAGTTTTTTTTGTTTTTTGTTTTTTTTTTAAGTTTTTTTTTTAGTTTTTTTTTTTATAAACTAAAATATAAAAAAGGTGTTTGTTCATATATTACACAGTTATTTACTATTCAAAAACCTGTGGCAACGTCTCCAGGGTAATATTAACTGATAAAGATGGAGCGTAATAGAACCGAAAAAAATCACTTATTAATAAAATAAGTAAGAAGTGCACTGATAACGATTAGCGGTGTTTGTCTTAAAAAATTGCGATAAATAAATTCCATTTATTATTTTACCCAGAATTGATAAAATATTTAATGTAAAATTGTTTTTAAGCGAAAAGTAATTATTTATTTATGGCTAAAAATGTGAAAAACGCACTTTTATTTGTTAAACATGGCATGATTAATGTTTTTCAAAATAAACAGGACGTACTAGCTGTCAGTCTGAGATAAGCGACAGTTATCTTTGTTTATAATATTATCAATCGTTATTGAACATTAATAGTTTGTTAGTAGCCTTTGTACTCAATTGACAAGGGAATAGTACCAAAATTATAATACTCTATTGTTGTTTAAAAAAGTTAGTAATTAGTCTTTAATAAATGAATCATTCGTGTTAGATTGATTTGTACAGACAAAACATAAATTTGCTGAATTTACTGAAATACTCAATACAAGACGAAAATAACTTGAATAGAAAACTACAAATAGCTGTAATAGTATATGACAAACCTTGGAATGGTTGGGGATACTTGGATTACTATTTACCTATGCCTGATTCGGAAATATTAACATCATAAATTTCTACGTCCAATGCATAATTTGAGAGATGCAGTTCAAAATAATTGATGAATGTACAATCAGATAAGGGTCAGGAATTTTACTTTTATTGCTGCCAGAAAATAGTTTTGATCTTCTCTTCTCCTCCCTAAAGATGATTTTTAGAAGGATTTAGCCCCAACGAATTCCTTTTTGGCCAAAAAGAAACATGTATAAAGTTTTGTGAACTGTGAGTTTTGTGATGTAGAGACCCAAGAAAACTCAAGCGGATGAAGAGCGAGTGAGTTAGAGGAGAATTGCGGGAGCGGCCCAGGTTTCAATTCATCAATCCTCATTTATATTTATCCGCAGCCTAAATAAGGTTTTATTTATATTTTTTTGTTCTTATTAGTTTACTCGTATATTAAAGAAAAACAAGTCCAATTAAAAAACATTTTATGGATTCCTGACTATTTTTCTTGAGAGCATTTTTTTTTTTTTTTTTTCGTTTTTCGTTTTGCTTCTTTGTATCATCAGTTTTTAATGTAACTGTTTATTTCAATAATTATTATTACACCATTATTGTATTTTGTGCTTTGCTATGATATCTATGTCATATATAATTATGCTATCAGCATTTTCGGTATTTCTATGTCATTTAGTTTATATGTCAGTTATCTTTTGGTCACATCTAGTTTTTTGTTAATTTTAGCCCTGCTTGTAGGTCGGAACTTCAGCACTCCATAAAAAGTTTTTTACTTGGTTATAGTTTTCTTATAATATTGTATATTAATATATATCACCGTAGTTGGTGATTCCCATTGATAGTGGTGCCCTTGTTGCGGTGCCGCACAGTGGGGCCGAATGGCTAAAAAGCGGATTTCAATATCTCGAAAACGGATTAACATAGAGACCTGGGGTGGTCTCATTCGATTCAGAACAAAAAAATACATGAAGTTCAATGGTTTTTATTGAAGTTTTGAAGAAAATTAAAGAACTAATGACAAATTAAAGCCTATAGGCAATATAAAAACTTCGGAAATTTTCGGAATGGGTTGCACTCATCAAAACAAGTTCTAACAAATATTTTGAGAGTATATTGAAAATAAATAATACATACAAATAAAAATTCAAGGAAGTTTAAAAGAATTTTGTAAATAATAAAACAAGCGATTCAAAGGTTGTTCAAACTGAAAAGATACTTACGATTTCAAATTCAAGGAAATTATTTTAATAGTTCCTTAGCTCTATCACTGATTTCCAGGAGCTTTTTCTTTGGTTCGGGTTCGTGTTCGTGATAAAAGGATCGGGAGTCTCCAGTAGCTTGTGGAACACGTCTTCGTTGGTAGATATACGAGACATTTTCCGCGAGTTTCTGATCCTGAAAGGCTTGTAATCCTTATTTGTAGTTTCTTGCGCCTCCTCCGACAATATTCCAACTGGAAGGATCGACTTCTGCACTATTTCAGCACCATGCAACAAAATATTGTGCACCGTGGATGGCATGTAGTACCATGAATACTTCTCAATGGCCATCTCAGCTGTTTCTTTTGAGAAGAGCCGGAATTTTTCTGGGTCGATCATTGCATTGCTATTTATGACTTCGAGTATGGTAGCGATCTGGTGTATTAGAGTTTCGTCGACTCCCGTTATTGTACTTGTAACCTTGCAATCATTGAAAAATCGTCTGGCAGTGTTGCCGTTATTTGAAGATCCGAAACCCTGCTTAACGAAGTCTATTTTGATACCGACTTTCTCAAGAAACTCTTGTTGAATACGTTTCTTTTCATTTTCGTGCATGACTCGCGTGTCTTTTGTAGTCCTACATTTTTCAAAATTTTTGTTGTAGGAAATGTGAAAGATGTATTTCATGCACTTGATTCTGGTGTGTAATGGGGAGATACCAAATTCGAGGGCATCCACATTAAGAGTCTTTTGTTGGATTTTCGCCAAGTCGTTCATTTCCGAAGGTAAAGCACTGCATATGTAGCAGCCACTTGCAGACTTCATATTTGTGATTGCTTGAGATACCTTGCCGTCCAACATTGTCATCACCAGAACATGTCGAATACGAATAACATTATTGCCGATCAACACTTCGGTAACTTCCAACTTCTCTATTTCTTCTTCAACTAATTTTTTTTTCAGCTCGCTCCAAATCAATTGTCACTTTCTGGAAACTATATCGCAAGGGCCTGTAATGTCTTGTTGAGGAAGGTCGGCCATTTTCCCAAATCGATCTATTTTGATCAACATCAATTGGGATTGTGAGCTTCAGAGGAACTATTGACGTCATAAATAAAATCGGGTCACTTATTCCGTTGTTGTCGATCGAATATTTTTGGGCGAATTCACTTTGGCTTGAGGCACCGTCGAATCCCCATTTCGTCGTCAATATTAATTCATAATTATTTAATTTTTCTAGTTCTTCTGGAGGTTTTGTTTCCAGAATTCGTTGGGCAGTATGGCAGGATGTTTCATTAATTGACATATTTTCAGGATAGTACTATTTCTTTGAGAGGATTAATTTTTTATAACTTGGAAATACATGGCAAGGTCATTTAGCGATTGTCAAATCATCTCGTACTGATATTTTGTCAGGTCGGCCTGGAGAAATATAGCTAATGCTTTATCGGATGACAAAACTTTGGGTGTATCGTAGTCTTCGTGTCTCGCAGCTGCGTTAATCAAGCTTTGTTCGTACGATGCTTGAAAGCTGTGTATTTTATTCCTCTTGCTTCTTTCACCACAATCATCAAAGTATTTACTTGGTCTCCCAACACATCCTATGGATTCGTCGTCTGGTATGTGAAAAATATATTCATTCTCCATCCATTCGCTGAATCTGTTTCTAAACCTCGCCCGGTCCCGATTTACCTTAACTTTTTTTTTCATTAAAATGAAGCAAAAATCTCTAACTTAGAGCTGTCACAATTGAAGAAATGTTTTCCTCGTCAAGTTCAGGGTGACTTCGTTGAAGAAATTCGTCGAAGTTTATACCACCCCACAAGCACTCACACAAATCGCGGTATTTAATTTTAATAGAGCTCATGACTAGACAACGTTAGCAACTAGACTGAACTCGAATTAAAAGTGTTTTGACGTGGGGACATGTATTTTTTGAGCCAATAGGGTAAACAAATAAAGGTGTACCCTAATCCTTTCCTTTCTTTGCGGTGTTATGATCGGATAGGCAGATAAAGGCAGATGATTTTTGTTCTAATCTATACTTTAATACGTCTAGTTTGAGAAAATACCTTCCCCATCCCGGAGGAAACCGGAGCTTTTTTTGTAGCACTACCTTTTCAAAATGTTTATGGTAGTTCGTAACTTTAGTCTAGTAACGTGATGAAAAATATTTTTTTGAACAACTCGTGTAATGGGTGGCATATTTAAACATCCTAGAACAGGAATAAAACATTAGAATTATTCCACTATTTTTCCCATTCATATACAAAACTCTGAAAGTTAGGTGTAATTTAACCAAAACTTCCACTAGCTTGACTTTAAGCCTCAATAAATGGGGCTAAACATTAGTCCGGATGAAATTTGTGCTATATCTAGATGCAGTGGCTAATGTACAGCAGAAGCACGAGCTAGATGATCAAAATCAAACATTTCAAAAAATCGAATTTTTTCCGCACTTGCCCCACTGTGTGTCGGTGTCACGGCCCCAACAGCAGCTTTTATCAGCCACGAGGGCAACAGAATCTCTCAAGCTATCTCACTCTGACGAAACAGATGAGCCCATGTGTACGACCGCCGATCAGACGCGACCTGTGCAATCTAAGATCAAGTGTTAGGATGCGTTCCTCCTCTCCAAGGAATTCCCACTGATACTATCGCTTCTTCGAATTAACAATTATTTATATGTTCATAATAAGAATTGTATAGTTTGGCTGTTAGGTAATGTAAGAAGTAGAAATAAATAAAATAACACGTCCAAGTAAAAAACATTTATTTAGAGCCAACGTCTTGCAGCTCTTCTTCAGGGCTAAAATTAAAAAAAAAAACTTTAACTGTCAGATAAACTAAATGAAAAATGGATATCGAAAGAGCTAATAGTCCAACAAAGAATGACATAGATATCATAGCAAAGAAAAATATACAATATAGTAGTAAATAAAATGAAAGAGGAAAGAAGGCTATAAATAACATTAAGACCAGGGAATGGCGGAGGGAAAATATACCTTTTCCAAGTTTCCTTAAGCCTTTCCCAGAATAATTTAATCATTTTCAAGTTATGTTTAATCCGATTCCGTATTTATTTAATCTTTTCCAATTATATTCAATCTTTTTCCATTTATATCTCAACTTCAGGATTCTAAAAATTTTCATTTTCCTGGCCAGTGTATTGAAACACACACCTAATTCAATAGAAACATAATCTCGACCCCAACTACCAAGAAACTTGTATTTTTATCTTTGTCTTATTTGACCCACAGAAAAAAATTCTTTGATATTCAAAAAAATATATTAATTTTATAACATGATAACGTGCTAATAATCACTTTTCTTTTATGGGATTTCCCTAAATAATTGTTTTTCATTTTTACGATACAGTTTCAGAACTTTCAATCTCAGCAAAATTTCTTACCTCCTAAAGCGTTTTCAATTTTTGATGATTTAATTTAATCTTAAAAGTCATATAACAAGAGGTGGGGGTTAGATATTGCTTCTCTAATATTATTTGTTAACTTGTAATTTTACTCATTGCTTCAGTTAATTGAACGAACCAGCCTTACCTAAAACCCAAACATGGAATAGCCGAAATAAAACCTAATGAATTTGAAATGCTACTAATTTATATTTCCCTAATTTTGTTCTCTTTAAATATTTTCCTAGACTGTTGTCACATGTTAGTTGGGTTGTTACAAAGGATGTATATATTTAGGGTGTAAGGCAGTTTTTGATTTGTTGTTTTAATAAAGTAGGATCGCCCCTAAGGGACCAAGGGGTAGGGCGGAACGGCCAAAAGGTCAGATTAACCGGAAATTTAAACATGTTTTTCTTAGTTACAAGCGTGTTGTAATTATTTTAAAAGTTATATATGAATATTTTTAAAAAATAAAGGAAACATATATACTAATGTAATCATATGCTTGCATTGTTATGTTTTAGCCAGCCAATATAGAATTATTGGTCGTAGAGCCACTTGTTATATTTGTACCAAACGAACTTATCTTTGAGAGCGTTCACAATAAAGTATGCTATAAATGTCATTATAATGACTCAAAGGGCAAAAAAAAAAAAAAAAAAAAAAAAAAAAAAAAAACAGAAACACAATTTCCGCCACTTTTTGAGAGAATTCCAAAAATTTGAAGCTACAGAGCTTATTTTCTGTTCAAATTGCAGAAAATTTGTTTAGTTTAATTTTTAATGTAAAAAAGTTTATGTGAAATGTAGAAAAGGTCGAAAATTTTGACGCTTTGACGCAGCCAGTTGGCGAACGGCGGCGCTTTAAGGTTCAAAATAAGATTTTAGCACAGAAGCACTAACAATAAACAAATAAATCAAAACTACCCGACCTTTTTCACACCAAATGTCAAATTTTACTGGCCTGTTAGAGATTACGCAACAATATCATGCACCTAATATGATTCTGCGGTAGGGTCTGATTACCGGAAGAGTTGGACAAGCGGATTAACGAGGTTCTAATGTAATAGGTAAAACAATATTACTAAGTTTCTTTCCCCTAATAATTAAATCATCTTTATTATATGTACAAACAATTTCGGCGTTACTGTAATTATTAATCAGGTCATACAGTAAAGTCTAAATAGTTGCAGTTTCCCATGAATTTGAGCCTAGAATTTTTGAAATTTTATTTCATGTCTTGTTATATTTGATTTACACCTGTCTTAAAAAAACGACAATTAGTAAATGTGCTAGTATAAATACAGACACAAATAAACGATGACATATTAGGCATAATGAAGAAACCTTACCCATTGACTAATTTTCAAGATTATTTTTTGTAAATACGTTCTTTGAGCACTGTGTTTTTGTTCTTTTAATGAAATTTAATTTTGATAATATTTCAATATAGTTTTATTTCATTTCCCCACGTAAATATCGATAGTACAAGTTTTCGATAGTTTGAGATGGTCACGGTCACGTTGACCTCATTCTATCGAAACCCAACTGTAATCCGTTACTTGAATTAGGCATTTTGTTGTAGGATTAAATTATTTAATCAAATGCTAATATTATGAAGGGAGAGATGTCAAGACACCATCTCATTGCTAATGAAGTGTTTACAAAAAATAAAATTATGTTGATAATGAAAGATGGATAGGAGTTTTTGTTTTTATTTTATTTATTTTTTGTCAATAACTGATAAACCTTTTGTGCTAAGAATGTATTATTTTTTTTCCAGTTTATTTATCATTTGCATTTTGGCTAAAACAATTTTATTCATGATTAAGAAAAAAAAACTCATGGGCACGTACGAACATAATATTTTAACGGGCTTGTGATATACATTAATTTAAAATACTTTTTAAAAAGTTCCATTTATGTTAAAATACTTTCTTTTCTTTTTTTGTATTTTATGGTGATATATAATCTAAGTTTATTATCAAATAGTTTTAAAAGTGATGGCTAAAAATAAATATTTTATTTTATACCTAACTAGATGGATTTAATCTACTTTCAAATTGAACCGTCCATTTCCCAAGAAAAACAAAACAATTAGCTTAATATTTCGGGGAAAAACAAAACAAAAATACCTGTTTCATTTGCTATAGGAAGTCACTCGGTATCTGATGCAACTTCTCCAACTTATTGACTTAGTTCTGAGGCAATAATGAAAGATTCATGAAAACAAGAATCAGAGACAATTATCGATAGTTGTTTTCACTTTCGGCGGTCCATAACGCTATCTTCAAAACGTTAATCAGTGTCACAAATATCTTAAGAAGAAACACATTAACTTTATATATTTTTTTCATTTTACAGTAAATAAAAAAAAAAACATTAAATAGAGCAGACTTCTGCAAAAGTACGGTATACATTAGGCAAGTAAAGGCTCATTTTCGGGGAATGATTTCAATTGAAACATTTCTAAGAACAAACAAATCCTGCTCTTTTGGGTTCTTCCTTTTCTATAAATGTATATTTAATGTTATATATGATTAAAAAGATCTAATAGTGATCGCTTACTGTTGAGTAAAAGAAAGAATTTATTTATTGAAGAAGGATTAGTAAAATATTCCTAGTATAAGGAGACAATAGCAATTTTTTTCAAAATTCAAAAACTATACATATATATATATATATATATATATATATATATATATATATATATATATATATATATATATATATAAAAAACTTCTGAAATCAATTCCAAAACGGCTTTATGAGGTAATGAGAATGAGAAGATACCCAACAAAGTATTAAAATTTATTTTTACATGTTAAAATAATAAATTATTGAACTGCATGGAAATGAAAATCGTATAAATTAAAAACACTATTTCTTATTCAATATTTCTTGTAGAATATATTAATATAAATTTACTGTAATTAAACTTCAAATAAGTTTTCCTTAAATGTGGGTGTCTTTTTTTGTACTAAAATTGAAAAATAAATTTTGTATGTGAGGAAAAGAAACAGTATACCATGGTGTATTAATGACTGTCACTAACTGAATATTTTGTTTTTATAGTTAAATATTTTTTTAACGTTTTCCATTCGGTTTTCTTTAACCTTTAGTTGAAAAAACATGCTTAATGTGTACTTTAAAAAAAGTACACACAATAATAATGTATATTTCAGCTTTGAATTTATCAATAAATTAAAATTTTGTATCAGTATAAAAGAACACTTAAAAACTTGATAGTACTTTAAATATTCTTGACACAAATTTAAATTTTTCTATAATACACTTATTTTTTTTAAATCAATCATTTCACTTCTTTTTGAAAATAACACAACGTGATCTACCAATGTGTACTAGGCATAACAGGAAAAATATTGTGAATCCAACTTTTGACTTGGCACCCACGACAATCTTAAGTGTTCACATAACATGTTCTGTATGTTAATTTCAGCACCAAATATGAGTTCAGCACTAAAAGAAAGTGATATCCTACAAGTTATGAATTGCCAAGCACTTTAAATAAAGTATTCTCCCTTTCATTATATAACAGACTATTGCTTTGTATGTAGAAAAAGCAAAAAGATATTCAGAGTTGCTTCTGAGGCCACAGCTTAACAACAAACCAGAGGCTTAGCTATTTTGTGAAAGAGGAAATATGATGTGTATTGATTAGACAAAAAGATATTTCAATTTATAAAATATATAAAATGGGCTCAAAAAAGATTCTTCTTTTTAATATTTCTGTCTTTAAGAATTTCTCTAGAATTTGTTTTATAGAGAAATTGAAAACTACATTTTACCATTAAATAAAACTGCATTCTTACCAAAATGAGTAATTAATTACTATAATTAATAAGATCTTCTTAACTTTAATGATGTTTATTGGCCATCACAGTCGTATTATGCAGATACATTAGAGATTATCACCAGCTATATTTGATAATTCTTATATAGAAGTGAACTAAGTAGTAAAGAGAAAAAAATCATCATTTTATTGATATGTAACATAGAATTAATAGGATGATATACCTAAATACAGCTAGTAAAGAAATATTCACATTTCTTAATAGATTGTTTATTTTACTTTCAAAATTCACTTACAAAGAAGCAACAATGGACAGATTCAAACATAATTTTTCTTTAGTACAAAGAAATTTCAATAATTTTACTAAAATAAAATTTCCAAGTGAAATAAAAACAGTTATTTTTAAATCTAAACAATTTGTAACACCACTTCTTAACATTTGAAATCATTAAAATTATACTAGCTAAAACCAATTTCATTAAACATTTTTATTTATAATTTTTTTAACATATGAGAAGAAGAAACCTGTCACAATTACACGTGCATTGGAACAGTAGTAACTAAAATATATAATGCAAGAAATTTTAATATAACATCAAGCAGATATTACAGAGACAAATAATTCATTCAGGGCTTCAAAGAAATTTACATTATAACAAATAACCCTAGATGATAGTTAATAGAAAAGTCTATTAATTAATTTATTTACAATATGAAATCAGAAAATATTAGGAAATAATTTCTTAGAGTTCACTTACATTTCACAATGGTAATATTTTCAATTAACAATAAACATTATTAAAAAATAGATAACAATTAACATAAAATGAATATCTAATAAATAAAATTGTTTTGGAAAGATATACTTTACAAGCTAAAAATAGAAAAATAAAATGCTACAATAAAAAGAACTTTAAAATTATTTTCCTTCTTTTTTTTCTTTTTGTCATTACATTTTACTTTTTCAAAAATTGAAAGCATAAAACCATAAATGTTTTCTGCAGGGCATTTTTTTTTTTTAATAATTTTTTTTTGTATTTTTTTTTAAATTATACATATATAAAGGAATTACTAGAGTATCTACTTTAATCAATTTATTAGTTTTACACAGTAATAATCAGAAAATTTTAATTAAATTTAAAATCAAGTTATTAATTGATATATACACATATATTAACTCCTTTTCTAAGGACTCATTCTGTTTATATAAATATTAGTTTCTGTGTTACTTAGTTGAGGTCTATGTTATATAAGATATTTGTACAAGTCTGCATACTGGTGCTAACACTTGTGTGTTGTATAGTGGTGTTTCTATTATAAACCATACCTCATTCACATATAAATAAGAGGCAGAAGCTGTTATAATTCTGAAGCTGAATAAAGGGATGAAAAAGCATAGACAAAGCAAATAATTATTGAATAATCCACAAACATTTTATTTCAATAAATCATATATATATATTTTTTTTTTTTTTTTATTTATTTTATATTTTATAGTTAAGACAAATTCGGGTGAAAATCTCTTACCCTATTTACATTCAAAAAGTAGTTGAATTTTGCTACTAATATTAGTTTGATAAAAACATCAATCTAAGAATAAATTTAAAATAACCATGGACCAAAATTTAACATCTCAAGTACATGAATCAGTTATTTGAACAGAATGTTTTACAAAATATACATACACAAGTAATTAATATGTTTATTAAAGTAATAGGTGACTAATACTTCTCAAAGAATGACTTGGATTACAGTAAAATACTTTTAATAAATGTGGCACATGGAAGTTCATTTTCTAATTCTATAAAATACAAAACTGAAGTCATGGCAAGCTTTTAGAAGTCACAAGATGGAAAGTGAACTCTTCTTTACTGACAAATGTTCGGTAAAATATTTGGCACAGTTGCTCTCACAGGCTGACTAGTATAACAAATTTGAGCCACTATATAAATTATACATATTCATTTGTACCAGGACTTGTTAATGGTTCATGGGCCTAAAAAGAAAAAAAAAATACAATTAGTAAACAGATAGTATTTCTCTCAATCTCATTTTTTTCATAATTTGAACAATCATTGTGCCAACTAACTGTTCATAATTAACTGCTAGTAACGATTTACCTCTTCAGTGACAGTAGCAGTATAAACACGCTGTGGTTGATAATGACTTTTGGCCAGTGAAAATTGATCTTCTGTTGTTTTTCGGTAAACTGGGTTATCAAAATTCATACTTGTCACATTTCGGTGTAAATAATGACGGTAAACAATAAAAGCAATCTAAAACATCAGATTAATGTTTTAACTTAGTTACTTCTAAGTAAATCTTTAATAGAAAGGAGATCATTTTAGATTTTTTACAACTTTAATTATAAATATTCTTTTTAAAATAAAAATAATATCTCTCTCTCAACAAAATATAATATAAATTTTTACTTACTAATGAAGCAAGAACTAAAAATGCTGAAATACCAGCAATAACCATACTGGCAATCATTCCATTATCTTGTTCATCAAACATATCTGGGTGAATATGATTTTCATCACTACGATCTAAAACCAATGTATAGTAAATTAAAAATCAAAATATAAACTATAAAATTGACAGTATTCTATTCTGTAACTATTAATTTAAGCTCATATTATAAAAACAACTTGTTTAAATAGTCATAATAATAAGACACTATTCTTATTTTTATGTAGCGATAATCTATCATTTCAAAAGTAGGCAATGTGTAGAATATAATAAGGAATTTTTTACAAATATGTGATTTGGAAACATGACAAGAGTCAGCAAGAATATAAAATCATACTTAGCCTTTGATTTACAAGGTGAAAAAAATAAAAAATAGGAAACTGAGGCCCAAGGTTACTTTTGAATTTATAAGAAGCTGGGTGATCTCAAAGGTAACAACTTGATTTAAAAATTGAAAACAAAAAATTTGCAACAGCAAAATCATTATTGAAATTTCCATTAAGCTCATTCTTAAATTAAAAACTTTATCTAAACTCAATCCAGTGGTGTAAAGTAGTTACTGCGAAAATAAAAAAGGCTAACTATAAAGCAATTTTAGAAAGCATCACTCCCTGTTGAATCATTGACAATCCCTTGGAATCATGGACAATTTAGGAGAGCTACAAAAAAAGATTTTTATTCTTTAAGGGAAAAATGAGGCGATTATGTGGTGTTTCCAAACTACTGATAGTCCTAATCAATAAGATAAGAAGAGAAGGAAATAGAGTTGTTGAACTAAAAGATATTTGGAATGGAAACTAGATATAAATAAAGGCATGGTAAGCAGAATAGCAAGGAAATACAGAATTGAAATTGGAAAGACTGAGAGAATGTCTTTTTTAGAACAACACATGACTAAAATGTAAAAATCATTTAACACAAAAACATAATTATACTAGTTCAAAATTTTAATTAACAAGAATAATGAAAAATTGAAAAAGAGAAACCACCACATTATGATTTTGGTAATACATTAGGTTTCTAAAATAAAACAACCAGCCATCACAAAAACCTTCAAAAACCATCTAAGCTTTTAGTTTTATAAAAATATTTGTCTTGTAAAGTACAAAACATTATTTAAAAAAATACAATTGGGACAATAAAAACGAATACTATTTTATGATTCACATAATGTGCACAATTTAAGAAATTATAAGTAGGAGCAGCAATCTTGTGCACATGACCTAAAAGCGATTGAGTTTAGATTCCAACCTGTGAGGCTTATCAGTTGCTTCGTTTTATACCTGCAAATCTTGACCTTTTAACTCAGGTTGAAACAAGTGGATAATCTTAAGATATACCATCCACCCAGTACTTGTTGGAGTTAATAAGAACATTAAACAATATAAACAAGCATTATTTTTTTTTCCTATTGAAAATATTTTTTTATATGTTTTAGTTTAGTTTTTTTTATATTTTTCAGCTCAGTAACCCAGTGCCAATTAACTTAGTTCTTAAATACACAATGTGTATATAAACTTTTTTGTTGTTGATATTATGTTAATATTATAATTGACAATTATGCCAATAAGAAATATTTATTTCAAGTAAAGTTGTTTGAAAAAAACATATAAATGTGACAGTCATAGAAAAAATGATATCATATTCAATTATAAATTATTTCTAATTCAATGTTTAAAGTGTTTTGCACACGTTTTTATTGTATTCAACACTGCATATAGCTTTATTTGTAAATACCATAAATGCTGAACCAATTCTTATAAATTAATAAGTAATAATGTTAATAAAGACAAATTTTCAAAATATTTGTGTTGGTTACAAAAAGCTAAAAAAAAACTGAAAGAATCTGTCATTAAAATGTTAAAAAAATTATTACTTATTAGCCATTTTTGTTATATTTTTAGTTGATTGTTATTATTTATTAGTAAATTGATCCCCAAATAACTGATTAAACATGCAAAATTAGTAAGAAAAGAAAGATGACTTATTAGTATACACTAAGAAAATGTTAATTATTATTCAGTGAGTTAAATGAACATGGTAAGAAGGGTTAAAAAATAAACTTATTTGAGCTGAAGGGTTACGAGAGGGATCGGATGTACTCACTGATGATAATAGTTATATCTCCTGCAATTGTTGTATTAGACACTGGAGAAATGGTTGATTTTACTGAAAAATAAACACGAATTTCAAGAATCTTTTTGAGTTTTATTATTATATTTTTCTTTGAATAAAGAAAACAAAAGACAAAGAAACAATACCTCTCTTAATTTATGTAAGGCTAATATCAATATTACATTCATGACTTAAAAACATTTAGGTAAAAACACTAAATTAGATGATAAAAAGATCCTGTTTTTCATAACTGTTTGACAATAGCAACCAGGATATTTAAAAAATGTTTGATAAACTTTTAAACTTACAGTTTAAGAACCTAGAAATCATTATATGATTATATTGTTTTTATTGAAAATTTTGATAAAGTGCTTTGATATAATTGAAAAAGAAATTCATAAAAATATTTGATAGTAAAATATTATAATATGAATATATTTAATACCTTCATCTGCACACATAAGTCCATCTTTCATCAGAACCAACCCATCTGGGCAGGCACAAGATATTTTAGGTGATTTAGCATTTATTTGTGGAGCTGGTAGACATAAATGGGAACAATGTCCATTAACTGCTGCACATTGATTAATGCCATCAGGCTGTCTATAAGGATGATAAACATGAACCACCATAGGATTTTGAAGCTGTAAAAAAAAGAAAAAAGAATGGTTGCTTGAAAAAGTATATACCAAAATTAATTACAAAGAAAATTATTCAAATTAATCCAAAACTGTGATCGCTATAATTCAAGTATGCATGCATCAGAACTTCTTTTGTCAATGTTTTACACATACATAATATAACAATAATATTATTGTGCATGTTTTTATTCTATATAAACAATTTTAACTAATTTCATAAAAAAATAAACAGAAAGCATCTTCAGGACAATAATTCAAATAGAATTTACCAAATGTTCATGCACCTAATTAATTTTCAAACATAAAATCAGGATAAAAAGGTTTTTCTTAAAATATTTAAGTTGTTTTCCTGAAAGGTAATAATTCTTTTCACCACAAAAGTATTTGGTCTAGATAAAACATTTGGGGGAAAAACATACAAAATGATTTTGAGTTAGAAAATATTGTGAAGTTAAGTTTACATTTAAATAAGGTTTAAAACAAAACAATTTATTCTTATCATATTTATTTAATCAACCATCTATACTATTATATCAAAGGACAAGCCATTTTTTGTTTGTGATCACTAACCGTAAAAACTATAGAATCAATGTGTACCAAAGTTTGACCACATCATCTTTATAGTTTAAGGATGGTTTAGCAATAATAAAATCTACTAATTTTCCTTTAATGATTTATTAAAATTTTTTTTTATTAAAATAACATAATAAGTGGATAACAGTGAAGTTTGAAGATTGACCAATAGGTGGCAATCACCATACTACATGAGAGGTTAAAAAAGTACAGTTTTATATAGAACTTGACATTGATAACATAATTTACTTATTTTCAGTTAAATTGTTATTAAAAAACCTAAAAATATTTCGTGTGACATATTGGTCCCAGTAAAGTTTGAAAATCAACCGATATGTGGTGAGAGTTTATAATGGTAAAACTATTTAACATAACTGTACCAAAATTTAATTATATTATCTTCAAAGTTCTAGGAAGATTTAATAATAAAATTTACAATAATAAAAATTTTAATTTACAATTTTGAGTTGCAGAAACGAGGTTTACCACACTATTATAAACTTTTATGGTTAGAAAATAAAATCCATCCATGTATATTGGTACCAGATTAAAAATTACTGCTATGTGTGAAAACATCATTGAAGAAATAATGCTCAACTACATACTTCAATACATAATTTTTATCAATAAGCAAATAAAACTTAAATTATTAGTTAAAATTATCTAAGTCCTTTACTTACAAGAGCGGGTGAAGCCGCAATGGGGGATGCTAGTAGTATAATATAAAAAACAAAAAAAAAAAAAATAAATTCTCGAAGAACGAGCTTGACAAATATGTGAAATTAAAAGAATGTTTCCAGAAAATATAATATTGCCAACTTTTGAAAAAAAAATGGTACCTAATATTTGCAGGCTTGATTACTTTACTTCATTATTTGAACTAATAAACATGAATTATACCTGAAATCCAAACATTGCCTGTTTTTTTGTTTAAATGCTAAACAATATTTTTAAAAAAAAGTCAAGATACCACATATAAGGTTTACTGTTCACTAGTGATAGTGCCTTTTTAAATGTTCTTGGACTTGGTTAATTTTTTGTTTGCAAGAAAAAAATGAGTATATTTCATCATTTTCACAAGTTTGGTATTTAAACCCTTGTGAATGTCTGTTCTTTAATTTTTAAATTAAATTCAAAAATTATAATGCATTCAAAAGAAGTGCATCTTTCATGTTTAAATATTAAAAATTCTTTTTTGTTATATATTCATTTATTTCTATTATGTTACAATAGTGCAAAAAATATTTAGTAATTGAACATTTTTAATAAAATAACAATCTATTTTTTAAAACAAATAATCAAGTTTGTAAGATTTATTTGCATTATGTATTTATCTAACAAGATAAATATTCATTATGTCTGGCTTGCCCTTCCATAAGTGGAGGGACAAGCTTGGTGCGGGGTTTCTCTGGGATGTTTGTACATTGTATATATAGTGTGATTGTGCTTTTTTAAATTGATTTATTTATTTGGTTTTATTATTTATTTATTTTGTTAATGTTTATTTTTTTCTCTTTATTATTGCTATTTTTATATTCGCTAAATTTTTATTTTATACTAATATTTACTATATTTTGTATAGTTAGAGATTTTTTTCTTTTTATTTAATTTACTTGTACATATTGTATGAATGGATTCTTTTTCATCTATATTATTCATTGCCCTGTAGAGAGACAGCTTGTAATATTTATTCAAAAAAACAATAGATATTAAAAAAAAAAAAATTCATTAGGATTGATAAGTTAAATAAATAAACCTCCATTATTACTAACAGATAACTACCTATTATCATGCAATAAATAATTGTTAAAATAATTTCTTATTATTTTATTGTAGATTTTAATAAATTAAAACAATGTTAATACGAAAATAGATAATTATTACCATTCTGATAGCTGTTATTGGAGTGACACTTGAACCATTAAATTTATTTGCTTTGAATATAGCTTGCTTATCCCAATCTGTCCAATATACATAATCTTCAAATACAGATATGGAAAAAGGATGATGTAATGTTTCTGCAGATCGAAGAACTACAGTTCTGCCAGAACCATCATAGTTAACAGATGATATTAAATTCAGCTTTGCATCAACCCAATACAAACGGTTCCGAACGAGATCAAGTGTCAACCCATTTGGCCACTTGATATCGTATGATACAATTGTTCTGCGGTGGGATCCATCTAAACCAGCTCTTTCTATGCGCCCTTCTTTTCCCCAATCACTCCAATACATCCAACTTGAAAAAAAAATTATCCATTACAATAATATTACAAATTATTTAAAAATGAAGATATAAGCAACATGGTAAATGAAAAAAAAAAACTGCCAAGAATAAGATTCATACCCATCTAATGGATTCAAGGCAATAGCTCGCGGTTCATCCAAACTATCTTTAATCAAAGTTTTCCTCATACTTCCTTCATAATTTGCAACTTCAATAGTATTTTTTCCAGTATCTGTCCAGTAAATATGACTATAGAGCCAATCTACTGCTAAACCATCACATATTGTAATTTCATTACTTATTACAACTGTCCGCTCACTACCTTCATCAATTGGTGCTCTGAAATTTATGAAGTTCTTAATCTCTCAATTAAATTGTTTAAGAAAGAAATTTAAAAAATAATAAAATTGTCAATAATAAATAAATAAGTTAGCAATATATAAAAAATATTTGGACTATTGTAAAAACAATACCATTTCTAAATTACAGGAAAGCAATATTGTAAAATGAAATAAGTGGTAAACTGGAAAATAAAGTCTTTAAGAAAAGACAAGAAATAATCTCACAAGAAAAAATAAATACCTTACAGAGTTTAAAAAAATATAATTATTACTTGAAAATTTTCTTTTCTGATGAATCACTCCAGAATATCATTCCTGTTCTGAAAACAAAGTCAAGAGCTGTGGCTGACTTGGTATCATTTACTATTGCTGTCATTTCATGATGATCGAGTGAAATTTTTCGAATATCATGTCTCCTAGTGAAAAGAAGACTGGCATGACCTTCAGTTGCTTTGCAACGTGTACGATCATGAGGATCTCGTAGATAACCCTCTTGACATTCACATTTGAATGTTCCTTTTTCATTTACACATGTATGTGAACATGAGCCAGGATTTTCACACTCATTGATATCTAAAAACAAGTATCCGTTTAAATTAAATTTATCTCTTCACATATATGTACTTATTATCTCTTTATTGTGTAGTATAAATTATTTATGGTATAATCCCTATAACCTTTTTTTCATGAAACATTAAAATACTTAGAGGTTCAAATTAATGAATACTGACATTGGCAGATTTAACATTGATTTTAATTGATATCACAGGAACAACCTGTTAATCCAATGTTTTTTCCAGGCCTCAATGATTAGTACATAAAAATAAATATAGAAGTAACTAATTATGAATTTAGTATTAATATGTCAAGAATAAAAGTAGTCTAAAGGTAAAGGCCAAGGTTAAAATTTATTTTATAATTTTCATTTACTTCTTCAGAAAATTATTAAACTTTAATAATTAATTTTTTTCAATAAAAATAAGTTTAAGTTAAATTCATTTTTCCAATAGAATTATTAGCAGAGTAGAGGTATAATACAGGGTTAAAAACTAAATTCAAACCACTGAATATACAACCAAATTGAGCTGACATCCTTTCAGTGATGGCAGAGTAGAGATTTGCTACAAGCCCCCTCCCCCTACTCCTACCACCTCTACTAAGCCAGTCAAGCCAAAATCACTTTCCTTCCTCTAATTTTAAGCAGTGTTATACATATTATCAAGTTTTATTTTTATTAATAAATTAAATTCAACACATAAGTAAAAGGCTTAGGATTCAAAAGATGCAATAAAAGGCTATAAATAGTTTTTTATGTCACATTATTTTATTATTTGGAATTAAGGTTTTTATTAGCTAATACAAATACAAAAAAATTAACATAATTTTTACAACCTATAATAGATATATCAAGACCATGTGATTTTTTAAACTTTATATCAGTAGCAAAATAAATACTAAAATTTGTAAAAATGAAAAAAAGCAAAAAAGACACGACAAATAAATAGATATACAGGGTATCCCAAGTTATATGGACCAGGCACTTTTATCAAGAACAAAGCAAGATAAAAAAAAAAAGTTAAATTGTAACCCCACTTTTTTTTTGTAAGGCATCTTTTGGTACCAAAAAACATTTTTTTTCCATGTGCAAATACAAAATACTGGATTCAACTTTTTTTTTTTTCAAATGTAACCATATTATTTTCTCTCTTAGGATTAAATAAAAATGTGATTGCGAGAGTTCTTCATAAGCACGGGTATAACCCGTACCGTGCTAATGTCGTTTAGGGGTTGTATGAAGGAGACGCTGAACGCCGCATCACATTTTTAGCATCTGTAGATGTTTTACTGGCAGAAAATCCCATTTGGTTTCATTTTTTAACTCTACCAAAGCCAGTCCCAAGTCTGGTTGAGAAAGGAGGAGAGGAAAAGCAAAAATCTAATCATCACTCCCCAATTATTTCAAAAAATCTTATCTCGGAAAGTTCTTGACAGATTTTTTTGAAAAAAGGTCTTAAAATTCTTTTAAAAAATTTGGCTTTCAGATTATGTAGAGAAAACAATATGGTCGCATTTGAAAAAAAAAAAGTTGAATCCAGTATTTTGTATTTGCACATGGAAAAAAAAAAATGTTTTTTGGTACTAAAAGATACCTTACAAAAAATAAAGGGGAGTTATTTAACTTTTTTTTCTATCTTGCTTTGTTCTCGAAAAAAGTGCCTGGTCCATATAACTTGGGACACCCTGTATATCAATTCATTTTGAAATTCAGGTGTGGGGGAAAAGATAAAACTATAGATGTTAAAGCATCTTTCTTCAGGTTTATTATTATAGCATTATTTTTCATTATCATTGTATTATTTTCATATCTATTTCATATTATTACTAATAAAGTTTGAATAAAAATTATGCAATAAAAAAACTTAAACAATTGGAAAATATCCACTTAAGATTAGCAAAAAGTAGCACAGCAGTACAATGCCACTTTAACCAATTAATAAATTATTTTTTATCCATTTTTTTTTATGCTATAATAATAAACCTTAACTAATCACTAGGCTTCCAAATCTTAGTTCAACCAACAATGTTAGATACCCTTTTTGTGTTTAGAAAGATAGTGTAATACTAAAATTCATTTTGTAAACATTTATCAGTAACAATAGTAAAACCTTAAAAACTGTAAAGAAATGAAACACATTATTACTAACTGGTAAAATGAGTGATTTGTAAATTGGACATTTTTGCTGTTATTATGGTTGTTGCAGGTAAATGCCTTTAATTTTAGAATTAAATAAAAGAAAAAACAATTTTTTTCAATAAAGGAGCATTAATGTTAATTATTCCATATTCTTTATTTAGCTTTACTCCTCACATTTATAATTACTATTCCGTTACATGCTTTAAGACTATGGTCCCATCTTCAGACTTAAATATTATTCTGGTGTTAACCACCACGTACTTTTAAATAGTCTCATTTAAATCCTCTGAGAATATAAATGAGACTATCTAAAAGGACGTGGTGGTTAACACCAGAAAAATATTTAGGTCTGAAGATGGGACCATAGTCCCGAAACATGTAATGGGATAGTAATTATAAATGTGAGGATTATAGCTAAATAAAGAATATGGAATAAGAAAAAATAATTATATTTTATTATTTTATTCAGTAGTAACATCTTTTTTCCTCATAAGGAAAAAAAAATGCAAATTTTTTCTCATTCAAAAATATAATTTAAATACTTATTTTTTTCTCAAGAAATAAATCCAGTACTTTTATTTTGCACATAACAATAATGCTATTGTATTTGTACAAAATTCAAATTATATATATATATATTTTTTTTTTTTTTTTAATTTAGTTTTTCTATATAAAGCCCTTTTTAGAAAGAAAGTAGTCAGGATGAAAAAACACACAGTCAAGTTAAAAAACCTTTAATGGAGTATCGATGTTTTGGTCTGCATAGCAAGACTTCTTCAGAGTAATTGTTGCTACTCCAGGTTCATTTTCAGATTAACACTATAAGAAAATTCTTCAGTAAACAATTTTTAAAGTCAAAATTATTAACATATAAATGTAATCATCTATTTCTGTAATTAACAACTATATGTTTCTCAAAATATGGAGTTCAGTGTAAAACTAATAAAAATTGATAGAGAATATTACTACTAAAGCATTTCTCATTATAAAACAATTACTGTTATAATTGTGTGCCTGCATCCCTGATTACTTTCTCCATAAGCCGTTTATATATATATATATATATATATATATATATATATATATATATATATATATATATATATATATATATATATAATATATATATATATATATATATATATATATATATATATATATATATATATATATATATATATATATCTATTTCTGGTAAGTATTTAATATTACAATCCAGGTTTTGAAAAATAAGCCGAAAATAGTAAAGGTTTTCATTGAACACCTATCTGCTGTTATATCAGACATAAATAGATACAACAAATCATAAATAAAAAAAAAAAATATATATATACACATATATATATATATATATATATATATATATATATATATATATATATATATATATATATATATATATATATATACATATATATATATATATATGGTACATATTTATTTACATATATGCCTGTTTTTAGGCATACTACACGTATTACCAAGTTCATTGGTTTACATTTTTATTAATTCAATTTGATCTTATTGTCTCTTGTGTACAATCAGATAAACAAAATAAAACAAAAAACAAACAAAATCAAACAAAATGAAACAATTAAATAATAAGAAACTTAAAAAAAATAACGTTAATACAATTTTCTACAAAATAATAATTCGATAAATAATAAAAATAAATAAAAAATAAACTAAAGCACAACAAGATGCTGCCTACTAAAGCATCATTATACTGCCTTCCTACATTCATCAGTCAGTTTGTTAAAGTCTATTTGTTTAATAAATTGTACAAAATCAGATTTAAATTTGGTCATAAGTCTCTGTTCTGTTTCTGGCCAATTTCCGTGTTTTAGTATAATGTTCTGTATCAGTCCTGCCCTAATGTTGTCAAGTCCTTTACAGTCATATATTAAATGTCGGAAATTATGAACCTGTCCATCATGAGGACACCTGTCATTGTTTAGTATGTTGAAGCGTTTTAAGTATTGTTTGGTTTGTCCGTGTTCTGAAAGTATTTGGGTCAGCTTGTAGTCGGTGCTTAGTATACGTCTATAATTTTGCGGTGTGATATTGGGAACGAATCGATGAAGGCTAGGAGTTTTTTCAGAAGCGGTCCACTTATTGTTCCATTTAATTATAGAGTCCTTATATATATATATATACACACACACACACATATATACATACATACAAACATATATATATATACATATACATATATATATATATATATATATATATATATATGAATATTTATAATATATATATATAAATATATATATACAATAAGGTATATATATATATATATATAAACGGTCCTTTCAATATATATATAAAAAAAAATATAAAAAAAAAAAAATATATATATATATATATATATATATATATATATATATATATATATATATATATATATATATATATATATATATATATATCATACATATATATATATATATATATATATATATATATATATATATATATATATATATATATATATATATATAAAACCTCTACAACTTACAACCCATGAAGGGTCTCGGGGTTCAGTACTTAGGTAGGGTGTACTGTTTCTGAGCCAACGGTTGTGAAAGGAGGTGATTTGGCCAGAATTTACGCTCAACTGCCAGATTTTCCCCCCAATTAAGGGTACCCACTTTTTTAGGAGGCTGGGTGTGCCCCAGGAGGGTCTCCCGACCTCGAATCCGATCCACGGCTGAAATAACAGAAAATAAATTTTCTGCCTTCAGTAGGGGTCGAACTCGGGCCCAGGAGCATGGTAGTCAAGTGCCTTACCCACTGAGCTACCACACCTCCATATATATATATATATATATATATATATATATATATATATATATATATATATATATATATATATATATATACATATATTAAAGTCTATTACAATATGTATAAACATTTTTGAAATATATTGGAGAAAATTTGAACACAAATTTAAGTTATTTAAGATACATACCATCACAGGTGAAATTATCAATAAGTTTGTAGCCTGGGCGGCATTCACATCGATAATTAGTAGGCGTATCTATACATAGGTGAGAGCACCCACCATTATTCGTAGCACACTCATCCACGCCACATTTGTCAACTGGCTCATCTTCACCACTTGGGCAATCCGGGATTTTATTACAAACTTTACTCATTGGAATGCACATGCCACCTCCACAATCAAACTCATCATTCTTGCAGGATGGAATTGGGCTAGCTAAAATTATGAAAACAAAATCAGGCAAAAAATCAACACTATTAATTCTAAAGAGGTGAAAAAATTAAACAAACCGCAATTTTCTTCATCACTTCCATCGGTGCATTCTGCTAGCCCATTGCAATGTAAGTGACCAGCTATACAGAGATTATTTCGACATTGAAACTGATCTGGACGACATGTAACATTTTCACATTGATCAGAGCTTTCATCTGCCCCATCAGGACAATCTGAATCCCCGTCACAAACCCATGATGGATGGACACATGTCATTCTATCAGTACACTGAAATTCTTTATCAAGGCATACAGAAAACACAGCAATCTCATTTGGGCAGTCCTTAAAAATAATAAATCAATCATTATGATGGTGCTCGTGTGATGATTATTTCCATGATTTAAAAAAATTAAGAAGGTAAATCAGAATAGAATGTTAACTTAATAATAGGTTTTGCTAATTGCTCGTTAAAAGAACTGTAAAATAATCTCAGAAATTTACTTATAGAGGTCATTGATAAATTTGAACATACAAGACTTAATTCAAAGATTCAATTATTTTATTTCATGTATCAAATATAAATGTTTCACATATTAATATTATACAACATATACCATGGTTTCTTAGGTTTTAAAGTTAATAAATATGAATACTGTGTAATTTGTAAAGTTAATTAAAAATATTTGGCTATATAGTAAATACCTTTGAATTAAAAAATAAAAATAAGGAATACCTTTTCATCAGATCTATCAGGGCAGTCAAAGTCTCCATCACATCTCCATTTTGCTGTTATACAGGATTTATCATGACATTGAAAATCAGACTTGGGGCATAATTTTTCAGGGCACTTGCTTTCATCAGAACCATCTCCACAATCATCATCCATGTCACAAACCCAAATTTGCTGAATGCATTTTCCATTATTACAAGTAAATTCATCTGAACGACATGTTTCATCTAAAAGTAAGTTTAAAAACAAAATTAAATTATAATGTACTTTAATTGATACTATTGACATGAATAAATAGAGCAAATGCAACTGCTATTTCATAATCTTTTATTGAAAATATATATATATAAAACATAAATAATTCTATGATAAGAATTTTCTATAATTTTAATAAACCCAACTATCTGGTTTATTGGAATAAAATAGAGGACAAAATAAATAAAATATTTATAATTGGTTTGTATTTATGTTCAGTCAACATTAAGCACTTATTTTACTTTCCTCTACTTAGTTTTTTTCATTTTCTACTTCCAATACTTTTTCGACCACCAGTCTTCACGTACATTTTATTATCACATTCTAGCTTTGTAAGATTTGATACTTATAGCCTGCCCTTTAGCATAACAACTTAGAGTTGGACCAAATATTAAGAGATTGGTCATTCAGGAAATTGAAATATATAAAAATAACCATTGATTGACCACAGGTGCTGAAATCACTACACTAAGGAAGAATAAGGAATGAGATTGATTAATTTTAGCAACAAAAGAAATTTTAGATGTAAGCACACTCCTAATCAACAGCAACTAATGAAGAGAAATAAATAATAAATATTATTAAAACTGTTTCATAAAGAAAATAATATTTTTCAACATCTTCCATAATTTCTAAATGTAGTATCCATTGAATATTCTTGTTCCTTTCTGTAAGAAAATACATTCTATTTATTTTAATTCTAAAACACAGTGCTGGGATACTAACTTCACTGTTTTATTCTTAATGTATGAGAAAAAATGTTTATTCAACTATTTTAGTAAATATGGAGTCAGTGGCCCCATTGCCGGACCATTGAATTGCAGACAGCCAATGGCCCTCCATGTTGGAGGAACAGTACATTGACACTATATTATTATTTTATATTACATAAGGAGATTATTAAGTATTATAAGGGAATTGAAGCAAAATTATCTCCCAACTTTAATTTTATTCTTCAAAAATTATACTATATAACCATAACGTTTCATGGCTTATGCCACATTTTCAAGTCCTAAAAACATAAAACACAACAATAACTGTGTTGTTTAATCCTATTTTCCAGTTTTTGTTTAGTTTCAGATATATATATATATATATATATATATATATATATATATATATATATATATATATATATATATATATATATATATATATATATATATATGTATTATTGCATGTTTTGCAATCAATTTTCTAAATTAAGTTGTTTTTTTGCATTGGGTCTATTTCATTATTCTTTCTGTTTATGATGTTAATTATTTTGTTTTTATTTATTGGGGCTGTTTTCTTATTAAAGTCGAATTTTTTAAGTTTATTTATTACAGAAGAACCTCGATAATCCGAACGCCATTTTTGGTAAAATAAAAATTATTTTTTGAAAATCCATGATTTAGCAGCCAAAACACGTTCTTCAACCTTAGTTTAGAAAAAAATGAGTGACTATTTTCGAAATGTTTAGTTTTTTGTTTTCTTTAATTTTTTTTTTTTTTATCTTTCTGTACAGCATACTATGTAAAATATTACGAAATTCATGTGCAATACATTACATAAAATATAGTTACCTTACTGTAAGCACAGTAGTATTTCGTAAAAAAAACTATTTACCTTTAACAATACAACGTGCTTCTTATTTTGTTGGAACTAGTATGTCAGTGTTCATTTTTTGCATGCTACGTACTATGCCTGGAAAGCACTTTGTTTGGTAATCCGAACGATTTGATAGTCCGAACCATCCCCGGTCCCAATTAGTTCGGATTATCGAGGTTCTACTGTATTTGATTTGTTAGTCCAGGTATGTAAGTTAGTTTATGGAAGATATTTTGATTGGATCTATTGTTTTTTGATGTTAGTGCATATTTAGCCATATTATCTGGAAATATTTTAAAAGACAATAAACAAATAAAAAATAGAAACACTCAAAAGAAAATAACAGATTTCTACATTGATAAAAATAACAAAAATACAACAGAATATTTAGAAATAGAAATATAATTTTATTCTGGGACCAAGTCCCTTAAGAATAACAAATTGCACAGAAAGAAATTATATTAGTTACATCTGGTCAGAGACATGATGAATAAATAAGATGACAAAATAAAAATAAAAATAAAAAATAATAAAATAAAGAAGAAATATTAATATAACAATGATAATGTATACATGGATACTAATGTAATATATGAACAGGAAAATAAGAAAATATTCTACAAATGAAATTATAAATAGGTTATTTTGATACAATGCTAATTATATACAATATAAGAACCCAAATGTTGTATTCGGAGTGAAAAAAAATTATTTTAATTAGTAACATTGACAAGAGGAGGACACACTCAGTCTCTCACGGATCTTGATGGCAATTTTTTTGGAAGTTCCTGGTCAAAAAATATTAGACACGTATTTTGCCGTTCTGACCAATGGGCCCTAGGAGCCGAGAAAAAAAATAAAATAACATT